>WBMW01000889.1:3907509-3947328 GCA_013396635.1 Penelope pileata | reverse complement strand
GCGGAGCGCGACACTGCGGGAGGGGCGCGGGGAACCGTCCCACCCCGGGCGGCCGCTTCTCCGCCGCTCTCCGCCGCCGGGAGGATGCGGGAGCGCCTGGGGCGCGGAGCCTCCCCCAGACCCGGCCCCGCCGCTCCTTCGCATGGGGTCGGGAGAGGCCCGAGAGGCGGAAAGCCGCCCCCGGCTCCTGTTTGCCCCGTGCCAGGGGTTGCGCAAGGCGCAGACAGCATTCCCCTCGTAAAGCGGTATTTACCTGTCCTCTGACACTTTGACCTCTTGATGCAACTCCGCGCCTTTCGCGCTGCCCAGCGGAGTCACCGCCCGCCCGGAGGCATTTGCGGCGACCCCTGCGGGGCCGCCACCCCGCCCGGGCCGGGACACGGCACTCCGCCCCCCCGTGCGCCCCGCCTGGCCCTGCCCCGGCCGGGACACACGTGCTTCCTACGGGCATCCCCAGGACAGTGGTTCTCTGCTTTTAGCGCCCGCACTGAAGTGCCCGGGGACAGCTTCCCAAGCAAGCATGGATGCTCACTGACGCTTCCCGAAGTTCTGAGGGTTGGTGCGTGCAGCAGCATTGAGCCACAAATCGCAGATGCTCCTGGGCCAAAACGCACAGAGTGAAGCACCCAAATCACTCGGTGCTTACACTGGGTTCTTCATATCTTTCTCTTAGTCCTTACCTTAAGACATAACACTGGGAAACAAACAAATAGCAGCTGTACATGGCTTCTTGCTGTGCTGCTCACAGCTTCCCCTGCCGACATGAAGACTGCCCAACCCATTGCTGGTTTGAGTAAAGCATCTGCAGAGTTACTTTTTTATGGTTCCAAACGTTATTCCCTACCTCTGCCACTTAGCAAATCTTACTGATCTGTTATGGTAGGTACTGCAGGAAGAATATCATCAGTGCATGTTTTGAACAAGCACAGGGCCATAGCAGTGCTAGAGAGACTGTCTCCATTCTTGGCTCTCTGTGTCACTTGGCTGCCCCCAGTGTGGAAGGCCAAGCGTGCCTCCAGCCCGCTGTGTGTTACAGCCATCAGCTACTCATGTCTAACTCAATAATTATTATACACAGCTGCTTCTTTTAGAATTAGGCTTATAACTTTCAGAGTGGTAATGGAGGATTCGTTTAAAAATGTTTTGATTTTTGCCTTACTTTTGCCTTGTTTGTAGAGGTGTCATTGCCTTCTCACACAGCTGCATTCCCTGAGAGGTGCATTTGCCAGGAACAGGGAACAAAACCTTCCAGTGTTCCAGCTGAGTGTGTTTGTTTCCAGGTTGCCATCAGAGAGCAGGAGATACTACTTGACAAAACAAATACAATGTGATCTTCCTAACTCCTCCCAACTCCCTTCACATACAAGCTGAGTCATGGGCAGACAGAATGGTCTTCTGTGCACTTTTAAAAAATATGAGAGCAAGTAATTGCCAGTTGCTTCATTAAGATATTGTTATGGTAGCTCCGTGTCTGCTTACGTGGCATTTTCCATTTAAAAGCTCTTTTCTTGAACCAGTCCCACGGGATACTATCAATGGCAAACAGCAGCGTTCATAGCCACATGACTATGCTCTAAAATGACTAAAGCAAACAAACCCAAGTACCTGTTGGCAGGGAAGGAGGACAATGTTACTGTGAAAGTCAAGAAAACATTTGCAGAGAACACTAAACAACTCGAGCAAGCAGCTGAAAGACTTTTCCTTCTGCACTGCTCAAGTTGTTCATTCCTCTTTGTCTTTCTGCTAGAAGTACAATTAAGTGCTTAATCAACAACAAAACAATTATTGTCTGGTAAACCGCACAGCCTTGAGTAGTGCCTAGGATCCTTATAATTGCAGTATTACAGGTTATCCAAATGTCTATGTTTTGGTCTCAATTTGACAAGACTGTGACAACAGGTCAGGTGAACTTTCAGCTAGAAGCGAGGGATGAAAAAAGTCATTGCCCACAACCTGAAATCACAGAGTGACCGCTGCACCTCTGCCAGCAGAACTAACCCTGACCGATAAAGAGGCAGAAGTGGTTGTCAGGGAAAGGTATCACCCATGGCATTTCTAGATCCGTGACTCCTCTTCATTGCCAAAAGCATTACCCTGTAGCTACCCCACCACCGACAACAGGGAAGGAACTTTACCAGCAGGAACTCCTGGGCTCCATGGCATGGCGTGGGAGCGATGCCTGCCTGCTGGGAGCAAGGAGAGGCAGTGGTGAAGCAATGCTACCTCCACTAGTAAATCTGCATTTCTCCTATTCTGCACAGCTGCCTCTAGATATTTTGCCTCTATGTAAACAAAAGGCATCTTAAATGCAGACATGTCTAATGGGATGCAGTAGGGCCTTTATCGTTGTGGAACCCATATAGCTTGTTACGCAGACTACAAAATAGCTACTGGATGCTGTTTGCACAGTGAAAGCTTTCCTCTTCTTTGAGTTTTGTTCTGCTGTCTCAGATTCTCAATAGCAGCTCCTCTGTTATTCTTGCTGGCATTTGCTTCTTTTGTATGCTAACTGCAAAGGATTCCAATGGGAGCTGTAACTCCACAGTGCACATGGAAATAAGGACTAAAATGTTACTTGAGAAGTCTCTGGACAATTTAAGGGATAGTTCTTAAAAAGAAAAAGTAAATAAAAATGAAGTATTAATTTCAGCCTCTTAGGTAATGTGCTCAGGATCAGGCTGCTGTGAGCCTCCAGCCAGAATACTCTATTAAAGCAGGATAAGAGCGAGTGCTCGGGAGTACAGATGAGGCGTGCTGTACTTGGACCTCATAAATTTTGTTGGCCTGTGATCTGTATTCTCTGAGGTGGAAGACTGAAGTTTTCATCTATGTTAAGTCTTTCCAGCTGGAAATCTTTACACAAAATCACTTATTCAAATCACTTCCCTGAATATTTTTTTGATAATTCTGAAAATGCATCATGCTTCAAAAGTGAAAAACTTATTTCTTTTCCCCTTTGCCAATGGTTACAATCAGCTGATCCTGGCTGACTAATGTGAAACAGGGAGAAAGAACTGACTTTCAGCCATTTTCCTTGGTGCTTCTGGAAACTTTTTACAGCAGGCTATAGCACACACATATCTTACTAAATGATTATACTCTCAATAGAGCTCAGCCAAGTGAGATCTTTTTTCTATCACTTGTTTTTGAGACTTGCTAACAGATGGCCAGCATATCAAGTATTGACTTTAATTACATTTCAAACTAGAAATTTTAGCCCAAACATGAAGGCTATGCAAGAACAATGCAATCTCAGGAGTAAGCCCTTCCCTTTACATAATGAGTAACACCAAGCTATCTTATCTTTACACAGGCAGCAAGCGTGCCTGATTTGTTACTTTGCATTAGTGCTAATTTTAACTGACCTTGTTATGGAAAATACCTCCCTATCTCTGACATCGCTCTCCACTTCAACTCTCCTGTTTTCCCAATTTCCTGCTTAGGTTTTACATAACTCATTCTATGTCAAGTGGGCTTACATGTACTTGCAAAGCACGTGCATATTAAACAGCACTTCAAGATCCACAAGTCAGCTCATGTAACACTGCAAACTACTGGCTTAGTGCAAGTCACAACAACATCAGGTCTCTGTTCAAAACACCCAAGTTCCTGAAACAGAAATGCAGGGCAGAAGGGGCAGAGGAGTGGTACGCACAGACACGTTGGGAGCGTGTGGAAAGTTCTTTCAGATCAGCGTAGGTAGGTATCATATTCCACCACTGGGTCTGGAGCTACTTGCATTTAATGGCAACATACGGTCTCTAGACATTGAAGTCCTTTCTTTCTTTCCAAACTAATTTTTCAGGCTTTTACATTGAATAGAAAGATTTCTGACTCAGAATCCGGGTTTGATTGTAAATGTGAATTGACTGTGTCCCTGGGAATTGTGGAAAGATAAAACACAGTTTAGATGATGACATACTGAAATACAATTTGACGTGCTAAGAAACGGATGCAAGATAGAGTGGTACACCCAGTAATGAAAGGTGTTAAGCTTAAATGACCATCCTGTAATTTCCTGCTTTGAATACGTGACTGCGTGCACACCCAGAAAGCACCTCCCTGGCAAGAGCTTGTGACCTCACTAGGACAGAACTGTTGTTCCTCAGTTGCTGGTGCATGTTGCATACTAAAGCAAGTTGATAACAAAACCCATGCTATTTAACAAGGGGAGAACTACCGCAGATGAAGAGGAAAGGTCTTAAGAATGTGATTACCCAAATTGTATGTTCAGAGGAACAGTCCACAAGATTCAGTTATTTGATCTTGTTGAATACAATATCAAAACCTATTCCGAAATAGCCTTTTTCCAATAGGTCTTCAATTTAGGAGGGTTCTAATGTCTAATCTCCTTCTAATTGACATTATTTTAATTATGTAATTTACATTCACATTAAAATTGAGGATATTATTCATGTAGACAAAACTTTTGAATGCAAATGTTTGAACAATGTATAAGGCAAAAGTAACTTGAGGACAATTCCTGTTCGGTAATGCCTGACTTGGATCTGCCAATTAATGGTCAGCCCCACTGCTTTTCTCATCTGATACTAAGGAGCATGCAAGCCATCCCTGCCAGTTCAAGTCAAAATCCAGAATTTGCCTTCTCCTTCCCTCCAACAACAGTCCTTGTCAGCTTGAATTACACATGAGTAACACAAACTCAAAGCCTTACTCTGTGGCAAGCAGGTCAGGTTTATTTTTCTGCTGTGAGCTACTTTAATGAAAAGATTGGAATGCTAATTCAGGCCTTCAAGTCTCTATTAGTTAAGGGCCTCTGGGCAGTGCTTTCTTGGCCCTCTGAGAGAGTTAAAAAGCAGCTTGGCTACTATAGTGTGTATCTAAGCTATGCAGAAATGTTTGGGTTTGCCAGCTCTCTTATTATACAGATTATACTGCTTGTTTGTGCAAGTCACAGCAAAACCAGGCTCGGCCTGTGCTAAGGAAAATTGTTTCATAGTGTAACAATATTGCCTGATAACCATCAAGAGGAGGCTCAAAGAAATGCCAATGAAAACGAATCAATGAGAAGCAGTCAAGAGTACACAAATTCTGAAATTCCAAAACAGACGAAACATCATGTTGCTCTTCTGGGATTAAAAGCACCTCACATTGTCATGGCCTCGTCACGGAAACCCTTCCTAGTTCTCTCCTACTGCCAGTAGCAAATTCAAATCACACAAGCCTGTGTACAGACTGGGGCTTTTTCTCTGAGATTTGCTGAAGACTTTAGCAAACATAGCTCTACATTTTTTTTGCACCCTTTACTCTTTCTAGGCAACTTCCCAGCATTCTTCGATGGCACCATTGTAAAGGGAACCTTCTCAGCATACTAAAACTCCTAAAAGACAAACCAGCTGCTGGCAGGGCTTTGGCTTCTTGCTAGTTCTTTGTGATACTACTGCATGTCCTGGCATCACAGTGTCTCTTTGATCAAATAATTCTCCCAAGACTTCTTGCATGGCGACTTTCTCCCCATGAGATTGTTCCTTGTTTCATACTGTTCTCCTTACCAGCTTTGCTTCTTGAGGCCATGGGGATATCTAGGGGAAGAGCAGGCTTCTCCAGATCTGATCAACTGCATAAAGTTAAAGTCTGCACCAATGAATTCTGGTTCATATATGAAAAACCTTTCTCCCAACTCGGTGTGATACTTACAACGCTGCTGCAGTTAGAATAATCCTGTCTGACCTTCTAATGGGCTTCAGAGGCTTCTCACTTGGTCTCCTAAAAAGATTGCAGTTCCTCTGAGAAAAGGAAGTGTCAGAAATAGCTGCTGAAGGAACTTATTTCCAAAGAGTTTTAAATCCTGTCATTATCAAGAAGGCAGCAACTGAAAAAATATTTAATGTACCTTTATGTTTTCTGCTTTACATCTGAATTTGGAAGTGCAAGATGGTTTCTTCAGCTTTAAAAAAATGGCTACCATAATGAGTCCCTTTGCTAGCAATTTCAAAAGAACGGCAGAAGATGCGTTTAGTTCTGAAAAGTGATCACATAAGATGATGATCAGGATCATATAAGTTCCCTTGCCTTGTCTTAATGCCACTTCTAACTACCTACTTAATTTCAAAGAAAAAAAATATATGCTATCAGTTATATATGCCTGGAACTGGATCTGTAGGGGGAATTCAAACCATGTTATCTAGAACAACCTGCTAGCCACATTACGCAGCTGTAAACCTCCAAATCTTGGCATACCTAGGAACTTGTAACCCTGGTGAGTTCTAATATTTTGGTCATTGTTATCTTTGCACATAATCCATGGCAGAGAATCAAAGATTAGTTAAGGCTTGCCAGCCATACTCTCCATATGCAAATCCCGTAACTCACTGTAAGGCGTGGGCCAGGAAGGGGCTGTGGGAGTTCAGTGCACAGACAGAGCCGGTCGTTACAAGTGACTCTTACAGAAAACCAATCCGTATAAATTTGCAGTTCATTAGTTCACATGAAAATCCTGTAATGGCGTGAAGGCTTCGCTACCATCTCTCATACTTAAGTGTTCTTTCAGTTAATCTTCCTTACTTAGATCAATTGTATTTTTTTCTACGGGTCACTTCCTTATCTTTTTTTCCCTTATTTTATTTCCATTTTAAAAGAGCTCTATTCAGTTCCACACAGGAAAAACAGCTGTCTGTTCAGATTTCAGGGACTAGGAAACTTGTAAATATTCGTGGTGATTATTTAGCACTTTTGCTGTTTATAATATAGAGCTCCACAATGGTACGCTCTATAAAACATCTGTACATGGTAAAGTGGGGTCATGACATAATGCATATTTAATCTAAATATTCAGAAAATAAATAAGCAATGAGTGTATAAGCAATCTCGAAAAAGTACTAAAGGTCTTGAGGTTTCTTTTGTTGGTGGAGTTTTCAAATATTCTCAAATCTTTTTAGCTTCTTGACGGATCCCTCCCTCCCGCAGGTGTCCCAAACAAGCTGCTCTACCACTGGCAATGCAGCGTGCCTTTCTTTCCTCTTTTCTACCTCGCGTGCACATCAATCTCTTACCTGTAGGTAGCAGAAAATAAAAACAAAAACCAGACTATCACTCATTTAAAAATGTGTCACAGTCAGCATTTAAGATCTACTGATAGTATTTTATAAGAAATACATTAAGCTTTACATTAAACTTCTCTTTTCTTCCACTGTTTAGTTACAGCCAGACAAAAAAGAGGAATTCTTTGTCATCTGTTTCAGCACTAACAGTGTATTGTGAATTATTTCCTCCTAGGGAATCAAAAAACCTTTTACTGAAGTAATTAAAGCCAACATTGGAGATGCACATGCAATGGGACAGAGGCCGATCACCTTCCTTCGTCAGGTAAGAAAGTTATAAAATATTTTTCTTGCTTTTTTGATTACATTATGAAGGATACCTTAACATCTGTTTGATTTGTGTATTAGTATGAATGATTCCTTAGTTGTACTTATAGTCAAAATAGTCTTTCATAAAGAATTACAAGTCTGGATTTCTGCCTGAAGCTCTGTAACTCGCTTGCTGTGTCCTCTCTCAACACGGTAGCTTTCCTTACTTTTCAGATTATTCCCCATCCATCCTTTCCCCTGCCACTTCTCCTATATTATCAGTCAGCACATTCATTATCAGTAATGCACGTCAAAATAGAAAATGGTTGTCCTTAAGGAAAAAAGGAAATGCCTTTCTTCATCTGACAGTACAATTCGATGCATGCAGCTGGGTGCCCCTAGTTGTACTGCTGATTTTGCAGCAGTATGCCACAAAAAAAACCCAACTATTATGCTAGTTAAATAAATACTATTTTTAAACTATTTACATTTTATATTATCATATTATTCAACAAAATTATTTTTATACTATTTAAATAAACAGCATACTAGTAAAAATAGTATGCTATTTACTGAACATCCCCTACACACACATGTAAAATTCTGAGCCTATAATAATACAAATTTAGAGAGGCACAAACTGAAGCCATATGATGCTGGGTGCCCACATGCTGAGATGATAAAAGTGAACTATAGAGCAAACTCTGCCACAAAGTAGAAGGACCTGAGCTTCTTTCAAATTAATTTGGATCAAATGTTATTAAATGAAATACTGTGGAAATGGGAAACCTTTTCTCCCCATGACTGTTTGTGCACACAGTTTAATTATTCATTCCCCTTCCCATGAGATGGTAATGGCCTACCCATGTTACACCACGTGAACCTAACGGTGAGAGAGCAAATCAAAGCTGATCTCCAGTGAGGCCTGTAGATTCTTTGTGTCTTACATTTCTTCATAAACTTAATTCTGCTAGCTTATGTTTCAACTTTTGCTATGTTCTATATCATCACTTCTTCTTTAATTATTTCCCACAAATTCAAAGTGGTAATAATGATGAGCTCTTCTGGGGAAGGACTACTAGAACATGCAACTGGGACTTAAAAATCTGATCATATTTTTCAGTTCAGCTCCATATTTGAACTATTTCTTGTCAATAAAGTGGGCTAATTACACATGAAGAGTGGAGGACAGACCTGTTTAGAGAGTTCCCCTTCTGAATAATTGTGTTTTACTGTGTTTGCACTACGCATAGCTCACTTGGACTCCAGTGTTTACTATCCGTAATACAAATAGTTAACAGCTCTATAACTGCTTTTATCAGCAGAACTCGGAACCTGATAAAATTTCTTCACTTCTGCAAGCACTACCCTTAAAGGAACAACTGCAAATCCTTCATCAATAACCTTTGTTTTAAATTATCTAGTATTTGTGATCTTCCTGTCCAAGGAAAGTTAGCAGTAATATTACCAGCTTGAAATAACCATTGAGCAGTGGCCAATTTACAGCTTTCTTGGCACTCTAGGTAGTGGCACTGTGCACATACCCAAACCTGTTGGACAGCCCAAGTTTTCCAGAAGATGCAAAAAAGCGAGCGAGACGGATCTTGCAGGGTTGTGGAGGTAACAGCTTAGGTAAGCATCTGTTTCAGTTGCTGAATATGTGCAACAGAATCAACTAAGGTAGTTTCAATATGTGCAGTGCTGAAATTTCCTAATCTTGTTTTATAGGATAACAAGTCAAATGGGAGATGGCCTAGGTCAAAATGATAGGGGGACAATTCACAGTGCAGCTCACTGATAAAGCAGAACATAAAAAACACAGTTACCAAAACTGAGAAGTTACTCTCAATTCTGTGAAATCCTTTCCTAGCTTACTTCCAAACAGTTCATCAACACAATACTAGTTGCTGTGTAATTTACTGGGGATACATTTGAACCTTTCCTCAATCTTTTTCTTGTAGTGATTTTCAAATTTAGGGACATAATAAGAGTTCTCAGAATGCTGAATCTTGGTCCTGTGCTTTTGGAGTGAACTGAAAGGAAATCAGCCCTGTATGACATTTCAGAAATACATGATGCTGTGTAAAATCACTTTTTTCAGCTGATCATCACGTATTTCAAATAATTTGCACTAGCTTAGTAGGCACAGGGGAAGTAGGCTTCAAACAGTGGCAATATTCAAATACAATAATCATTCTGAATACATCTTTTTAATATAAGTTCTGTAAGTCCTTAAATGCAGTGTACATCATTTTTTTCCTGATATGGTATGTACTAAGAACAACTGTCTGTCTAAATTCCTGAAAACCAAGAACACTGTAGACCTTACTGATCTGCTCTACTGGTTTATGCCTGCTCTCCACCTATCTCTGGTATCGTGTATCTACCCCTGCTCATGGCCTTGAGTGCTCATCAGCCTCTGCTCAGCACTCCAGAAACATGTGGTCTGAGGTGAGTGGATGTGCAGCTCATAGTGCTGCGTCCCAGACCACATACGAAACCTCAGACATCCTCAACTGCTGTTGTGTTTACATACTCTGGGATTCTTTTGACATGCAGCTTTTTTGGATTGTTTGTTTGTTTGTTTGTCTGTTTGCATCCCACAGTGCAAACTAATGGATTCTAGTCAAAGCTAGCAACTGAGTACAAGTAAGCGTAGACCTGAAAATTGAATTCAGGTCTTCTGTTTATCCCTACTGAGTAAGGGGATTCAGAGAAGCACAGGACAGAATGACAGCTTAGGTTTCTTCTGCATCAACAGGAGCTTCCTAGCTGTGGTGGAAGGCCCTTGTCTAAACCTAACACAACTTCACTGTGAAAGTAAATTTTTAGGACATCAGAGAACTTTGTGCCCTGAATTACCGCTTTGTGCTATGCAATTGCACAGCCCTTGCAAAGGTTCTGTCTTTATAAAGTCCATTGCTACAGAAGCGTTCTTAGGCTGACTACTGGCATATAACTGAGTGAGGAGAGCTAAGTCAGGCACAATTATTCCACTCCACGCAACAAGCAGAGAAGATTCTGCAGCTTCTGCAGCTTCATGACAGTGTTCCAAACTGGATGTCACTTCATCGTCCATCAGTCCTCACCTAGGCTTAGCCTTATTTTTACTCTTGATGCACGTGCTTAGCACATGAGCATCTAAAATCTTACTTAAGAGTATCAGTTGTGCTCTGTAAACTTCACATGAACCTTGCAGACCAGGGTGGTATGGGACATTTCTGCTCCAGGTACCCTACCAATGGCTGCCTCCACAGGGAGGGAGAGGGGAGCAGTTTTGGATTTTTTGGTTTTCAGACTGTGGGAAGAAACGGCATTGTATTATTTTCATATTGCAAACCAAAATCTTATTTTTGACATGGATTTTTAAAAAGTTATTTTCCTTCCTACTGCACACACTATCTCTGTTCCTTGTTCCCACTACTTACGTAATTGATGATCGACCTTCTGGAATGGATTTCAGCATAATGAAAGCAACTGGGAGAAAGTCAAAATGGGATTGCTGACCCAGTTTGCAAAGTGGCCTTTAAAGCCTACTTTTATCAATCCAGCGTATTATTTTTGTATTTCAGTGATACTTATTGTATTTATCCAACCCAAATGAATTCTTTTGCTAAATGAATGATCTAACTCCTTTTCCCGCTCCTTGGAAAGAAAAAAAATCCCAGGGATTAAAAGCCCTCATTTATAAAAACTATTTCACACACTACTAGCTCAAGAGTTTTGCTAGCAAATAGCACATCTCACGTCCCTCATAGCCAATTCTTATCTTCATCTATTTTTCACAGGAGCTTACACTGCCAGTCAAGGTATAAAATGCATCCGTGAAGATGTCGCTGCATATCTTGAAAGGAGAGATGGAGGAGTTCCCGCAGATCCCGATAACATATATCTTACCACTGGGGCAAGTGATGGTATTACTGTAAGTGTCCAAATTAAACCTGTCTCTTCTTGGTATGCACTCTAATTCATTAGTTACCTTCAGAAATACAGATTTCTCTTGAACATCTGGACTGGCAAACTCCTGTGAGTTTGATCCAACAGATACTGAAGTAAAATTAAATAGATAACCAGTACACCCAGTTAGATGGATTTAAGGTGCCAGCTAAGAAACAGCCTCATGAAGACATTGCCTCTTCATAGATAGTGACCAGTACCTTTTGTATAAGTAAGCTACGTACATGCCTAAATACAGACTAGGGGAGAAAGACCACTCAGACTAAATTGTGGTGTCCTCGGTAGCGAAGATGCACAGTCACTGAAGACTGGCAGGTATGAATCCATGGCAACGCAGTGAGACGTCTCGGGAGCTCTTCTTCCTTGTAAACTCTGTGTTAGTGTGTGTTAATGCCAGTGAAAATCTCAAAGATCAATTTCAAGAGCCAACTTGTTTGGGAGAATCTTCAGGTTTTGGCTTCAATCAAGATTCCAAGACAGTCCTCAGATAAGAGAGGAATAACTAACTGTCTCGTTTAGATTGTTGCATTACATGGACACACATTGATATTATTACAACGAATAGTTCTTTGCCTTTTTAAAGGCAGCGTTTTAGAGCTTGCAATTTTATTTATTTTTTTACTGACATCTAGTGGCAGGGTTCAGAATGACAATGTTCTGACACAAACAGATGACTTGGCTTCCAGTGAATTGGCTTTCCAGAGTTTCTGATGCCAGGGGTTATATTGGCAGCTTGTCAGGAACGGCAGCATAGCATATCAAATCTGTACCATGCTTATTTCATTTTGCCATTGGTAAAATGTCAGCAGTACAATGAGTCTCATTATTTGGCACTTCCAAGGATAGAACAGCTATTGTTTCATAACGTGAGGGGCAGAGTGCATTAAAGACTTTGTTTTTAAATTTGCATTTAGTCCTGATTACACTTTTTGGATGCTTGGTATTTTTGAACTAGTGGTAGGTACAAAATGATGTTGATTATAAATCATTAGCTTAGCAGCTGAGTTAGAACGTGATGAGAAGCACAGAAAAGCAGAGTTTGTTCCAGAACCTGTAAGAAACTTAAGGAGTACTGCTGTTACATCTGAAGAGCTATTTTTGGTTTTACAGTTGAACAGTAACTTAAATTGAATGAGAAAATGACTGTCAGTTTCTAGAATAGAAGTCTACCTTAGATTTTTTTAAGAAGGAAGAGCAGTAACTTATTCTAGAGTATATTATTAATTCTGATATATTGCTTTTTATAATTTTACTTTTCCCCCAGTCAATTTTAAAGATCCTGGTCTCAGGAGGTGGAAAATCCCGAACAGGAGTGATGATCCCTATACCACAATATCCCTTATATTCAGCAGCCATATCTGATCAAGAGGCCGTCCAGGTCAACTACTACTTGGATGAAGAAAATTGCTGGTCTCTTGATGTGAACGAGCTGCGGCGCTCCTTGAATCAAGCTAAGGAATATTGCAATCCAAAAGTCCTGTGCATCATCAACCCAGGAAATCCCACAGGTCTATAGCAGTTTCATTGAAATTATGTTTGAGATACTTTTTTTATTTTATTTTTTATTCATTTGACATTGCAGGCAAATTCAAAATACATACCAAATATGTAAAGCTGAATTCTGAAGATCAGTGCTTCAAGTAGGACAGTATATCATACTTTTAGAAACTTATTTTCAGTATCACGGAACTCCAGGGACTTGGGGAGAGAGGAGGGAGCAGGTTCACTTCACTGGATCACATTTGAAGCCACTGCTTCCACTGAACTTTTGCAGATGGTGGAATGGCTTCCAGTCACTTTTGGTCTTTATCAGAGATCTTGTCTCTGAGATGATCTGTAAGGCAATGACTACGGATACTCTGAGTTCAGTGACAACCAACGCCTTTCTCGGAAGAATTTCTTTCTTTGTGTAGCTGAGGTTGCTTAGTGGGAAACTAGCTCCCACTGTCCCAGATTAGTTTGAACTGTAGAGTTACAGCTATTCTTGCATGAGCTGAACTCAGCAAGGCAATATTTTGTCTTCCCACAGTCAGTGGGAAGAGTCCTGCCTAAACAATATTCCTGTAGAAACCCCAAGGCTCCCATAGGATGAAGTAGAACCTTACACCACATGATAAAGATGGAAGGATCACGACTCTTTCATGCTTCATAATGCTAACAGAAGTCAAACTTTCACATAAGATCTATTTGCTTCAACCTACTTGAGACTACTAGGACAGGACAGATGTCAGTATATCATTGCACACATCAATATGGTTTTTATTACCATTGTTATGCATTGCTGTTAATGGCTGGGAGACAGAAGGTAATGAAAAAAATTTAAATGAGCATAAATAGCCATAAGTGGTATTCCTGCTGCTTGTCAGCTGAATTGCACCAAAAATCTTTATGTATATATTCATAGTTCATTGCACTTGTGAAGAAAGTTGGCTTGAGTCAATACGTGGTACCTGAGTTCAGACGGCTCACAAACAGGAACACAGCAATTAAACTCCCTGCAGTTATCTGTCAAACTTATGTTTAAACTGCATTGTGAAGTAGCCTGCCTTTGCTCAATCATTATGCATGTGAGGATTTCAAATGACCATTTATACACAGACTACTCTTAATAAGTTATTGAGTGATTAATGTATCTCGCACTTCCTTTGCTTGAGATGGACTAAATTACCTTGAACCACAACCCCTCCAAAGATGTTCCCTAATTTCACACTTAGTGAAGTGTGTTCTAAAATTCAGTAGCTCTTTTCTGAGAAAGAGGGATATCTTATTGAAAAGCCAGTTGTCGAACTAGGTCTGGGCTAAAAGATTTGTCCGTGTGCTCCACTAACTTTATTTCTCTTGCCTTAAAAATCAAACTATAGGACAAGTGCAGAACAGAAAGTGCATCGAAGATGTGATACACTTTGCTTGGGAAGAAAAACTTTTTCTTCTGGCTGATGAGGTAATGCAATATTCTGTTCTCTCAAAAGCAAAGCTAAAATAGAGATAAGCTAAGCAAATGATAAAATGTAATGTTGTTCCCCATGTGGTATTGGTACTTCTTTTAGCACAGGGAACAGATTCTCTGTTAACATATTAAGACATGGACGAACATGCAAGCTTATTAATATCAAAGGATTGATCAGAGGTGGCCTGATCTGGATTTGAACTAGAGAGAAAGTACAGGGGACACAAGCAGGAAAACCAAGGAAGAGATTTTGCTGGAGCTGACCTAAAAACCTATGTGATATTCAGACCACTTGAAATGAAAGAAACAGAAGGAAAATCAGTTTAAACATACAAGTAAAGCTAAATTATATAAAGAAGCTGTCTGTTTTTCCAAAGGCTGAATTATTAAGTATGGCCACATGAGATAAAATACATAATTACAGTAATTATTACTTAACAAAGAACCTTGTGTCTTCTAAAGGCTTAAGTTTCAAGTGTTGTAACAGTTTCTTCAGTTCAGATCCAGCTCTCATCTTTTATCCTCAGTTGGGGGAACAGAGTACATTAATGTCTTCTGACTGTTCAGGTTTACCAGGACAATGTGTACTCTGAAGGATGCCAGTTCCATTCTTTCAAAAAGATTCTGTATGAGATGGGACCCGAGTACTATAACAATGTTGAGCTGGCCTCTTTTCACTCCACCTCTAAGGGATACATGGGCGAGTAAGTCTGTTTTACTCAAATTTTTTTATTTCATCTTCTCATTAATCTGATTGGACAGACATTTCACATTAGTGAAACATTTAAAGCACGGAGTGATGAGTTAGCTCAGTGGTTTTCAATGTGTTGAACAGGACAACATTACGGGTGTATTCACTTCAGACACCTAATGCCTCAGTTCCACAAAGCTGAAATCCTACAATCCCAAACCAGACCTGTGATAAAGGAAAATATGGGAATAGCTCAAGGGAACAACTCACGAATCACTAGGACATTTAATATTACAAGTGTTTGAGTTTGGTTGTTTTGGAGAGAAAGAGATGTGAAAAAAAAAAGAATTTTTGTATTAAATTGATGCTGCTACAGCCATATGCTCCTGTCCTGAAGTGGAAACACTCCATGTTTACAGTTAACTTGCCCAACAGGGACACTGCTTGTACACTATTTTCTCAGTAGGGTATACTAGGCTTAGTGGAACAGTATTTACTTTCGTCTTAAAACAAGCAGTAAAGCAGCTGTGTCAGCATCCTGTATGTTATGTATCTTCATTAACTGTCTTTCTACTTTTGCAATTCTTTTTTTTAAATTGCTTTTCCAGTATTTATAAACTTGAGGCTAACTGATCTTCTCTGTTCACTCCAATCATAGATGTGGCTACAGAGGAGGTTATATGGAGGTCATTAACTTGCATCCAGAAATTAAAGGACAGCTTCTTAAGCTGCTTTCTGTTCGCCTTTGTGCTCCCGTCTCAGGACAAGCAGCAATGGATATTGTAGTGAATCCTCCAGTACCTGGAGAAGAATCTTATTCACAGTTCATAAAGGTCAGCAATAACATGCTTATTCTTTTGTGCATTTTCTAAACCTATCCTACCTATTGTGAACTCAAAATATGGATGGAGACCATCCATCTTCCTTCTTGGAGATTTTTTTAATAACATCAGTTTATAGAACTATGTAGGGTTTTTTATATTAACTAAATACATCTACCTTTTAAAAATATTTTTTATTCCTTTGACAGTTTAGAGGAATATAGGTTCAAATACAGTTACAAATTCAGCCTTGCTCTTAGCTATCCAATACCTCTGTATACTCAACAATATGGCTTTCTGTGTTAAAGCACATACACAGTTTTTTATTTGTTAAAAGGAAACTGAATCTGGCTTAAAAAATTACAGTACTGAGTCAGCCCAAAGGCTGAGTTAATGTGGTCTCTAAAAATAGCCAAGAGTGGATGCTCAGAAGGAAGAGCGTAAGAACAGAGCATGCTGATAGAAACTTCTGCAGGTTCTTGTCTGCCTTCAATACTTTGCAGCTGTATCCTGCTAATGCCTTTATGCACTGCTCTCTGTAAAGGTAAGACTGGATTTAGGAACATCATTTGTTCTAAAAGCTCTGCAAAGCCCTCGCAGTGCTTCATTCTGGGTAGGACTCTCGTAGCATCATAGTTTTCTCTGACATTTTTATTGCTGCTTCGAATATGTCAGCCTGAACACTTTCCTTTTGAACAGGAAAAGGAGTCTGTATTGAACAATCTTGCCCAAAAAGCCAAACTGACAGAAGACATGTTCAACAAGGTTCCAGGGATGCACTGCAATCCACTTCAGGGTGCTTTGTACGCTTTCCCACGGATCTTTATCCCTTCCAAAGCCATTGAGGAAGCAAAGGTCAGTCACGATACCTTTTCTCATATTTGAGTCAGTAAGCTAAATGAGAGGACTTCTTGTTCCTAGCTGGAGCTCTGTTACCCAGCATGTGATACTCTTTTTTTTTTTTTTTTTAAAGGGAATTATAACTACATAGCTAGGACAAAAACAGGGCTCTTTTTCAGCTGATTCCTGACAAGGTTTTTAACCTGCATGTACTTAAGAACTGCCGTGGTTATTAATCAGGGGACTTTCTAGTCAGATAATTCAAGGGAAAAAATAGAAACTACTAAAAAAACTGGAACACACAGGTCAAATTAATTTCATCTTGTCAAATGTCAGTGGCTTAGATTTTTGTAAGTATAATTTTGAGACTTTTGACAAAAAGTTACAAACCATTCAAGGAGTAAAACAAAACAATCTAAAACCTTTATTTTGAAGCAAACGTTTTATGTAGGTTCTTCATCCTTGCCCCTGCATGAACTACTGTGACTGCATTCACAGCGTGGACTGTATAACTAGGAATTGTTCTTCATCTACGTAGTAAATAGAATAATAAATGAATAATGCAAGACAAGGTTTCAGGGAGAAAAAAAGCAATCATGAAATTATATGTATCTGGGATATTTTGACTTTGTTAATTCCAAAGCATCCAATTATCTTAGGCTCATAAAACGGAACCTGATATGTTCTACTGCATGAAACTACTGGAAGAGACTGGAATCTGTGTTGTGCCTGGAAGTGGATTTGGCCAAAGAGAAGGAAGCTACCATTTCAGGTACAGTTTGTTTGATTAACATGAAATGAACTGTAATAAGCTAAGTACCATCCCAATACTTTCTTCTCTGATTAGATAAAAAGATTTTTATTTAAATTTATATTGTCTCACTATCTACTGGATGTTTTCTGTGGTTTAACAGCTAGGTCAAAGACCTGATCTTCTAATTGAGCTATTCAGGTGTTATCCCAGCTAGCTGGCATAGTTCTATTCTATTTTTGCACACTGACATTTGAAATGCCTTCTCCACAAACACAAACAGTAATTATAGCTTACACTTCTAATCTTTAAAGTTGGCCAGGGCATTTAGAAAATTGCTCTGCTTTCTTCTGGGCAGAGGGGAATTAAACGGTGTTTCACATAGAGAAATGATGTGAAAGACACAGTATCTCCCCCTACCAGTCTGTTCCTCACACATTTCAGTTCACTGAAATGAGAAGTTAGACTAAATAGTTTAATATCAAAACTGTGAACATAAACTCCATTGCTCTTGCCTCCAGCAAACAGCATTTTATTACAGCCAAGCCACTGATGGCTGGAATTTGCCATGATTTAGCCTTGTTTGGTCTGAAGCAACGTCGCAGAGGTGCCTCTAGCTATGGCAGTTCTGCAGTGCACAGGTGTTAGATGTCTGGGGGCATGCAGCTCCAGGAAAAAGCTATCTTAAGTCCCTCCCATCCCTTCACATATGTGGGATTCTTATTTTATTTTTTTTCTGTAGTTCTTGCTTACAGTCTGATAACTTAATCTGATTTTCAGATTATGCTGAAGGAAAAAGGACTAAAAAATTCAGTGCTTTAACTGAATTGAGTTTTTCAATTGAAAAAAGAATAGTACATTAACTGATGAACACCAGCCCTTCAAACTAAAATATCGTGAGCATAATTTGACACAACTGCCCCAAGAATGGAAACTGACTCACTGAGTTTTCTTACTGTTATCTTTTCATTTCACTTAACGAACCATAAGAATTCTGTCATTCCTATGTGTTAACCAATTGAAACAAATTGCTCTAGTTTAAATTTCAATTAATGCATGAATGCAGAAAATAAGAGAATCACATCAAAACAGATCTTTTAAACTTAACACATTGCTAGCTATGCCCTAAGTTAACATCTAGGGAATGATCACACATTAGTTTGCTTTGAAGATAATGTCATTTTTTTTTTCTTTTTCTAAATACTATTTTTCAGAATAACCATTCTTCCTCCAGTAGAGAAGCTGAAGATAGTACTGGAGAAAGTGAAAGACTTCCACATAAAGTTTCTTGAAAAATATGCATGAAACTGCTGTGGCTTTTTCCTCCATCCCCTCCCCTTCAAGGTGAATGCAGAAAGCGAACAAAGATGTGCTGAGAATGTGCTGTTCATCTAACTAAACTAAATCCATAATAGATAGAACCCATCTCAGATATCGCTACAACTTACTGGGTTGAATCTAATGTCTGGTAATATATGACATTGATACACCAACTTTTGTTTTTTTAAGGGGAGGGGTAACATGAGAAGAAAGCAGTGGAAGAGTCAGTAAATGACTTTGTGCCTTGGTTGGAAGTTACATTCTTGAACTTTTGACTCAATAGGTTGGGAAAGGGAGTTGGTCATGAAGTTTACTACTGCTTTTTGTTTGTTTGTTTCAAGACAGGAATGCTCAGAGCGACTGTTTAGATTGGAACTAGGAACATGATTCCCATTTTAAAATCCTAGGCAAATATTCAAAAACTGACTACAAGGTACTGGTGTGTTTGTTAAGTATGAAGTGTTCTCTGAATCTGATTAAATGCATAGGAACAGCATGCCTATTTAAAAAAAAATCACTGGCAGATGTGTGTAAGATACTTTTGAACTTCTGTTAAAAAGAAATCCTGCCATCACAGCATAATGAGTGGAATATCTAGTTTTGATCACAGGAATGCGCATGGTGTCTATTCAAATGCTATTTTTATGAAATTGAAACATAATGAGGAGCATGAGCTTCTTGTTCATATGCTGTTAACACATTAACCCAGCATAAGATGAGAGCTTTGGATACTCATTCTCACAACAAGCCCACAGGTCTCTTTAGCTCACTTCTTTTATATACACGGAGTGTAGTAAGCTACTGTCTCAAAGCAGATGTGAGTACTGTCAATGCTTTCAAATAGGGTAAAATAAAATGTTGTTTCAGGATCTATAGAGAACATTTGTTTGAAAGAACATCATTTAGAGACCCATTAGCTGGCTAAAATATAGCCTGAGCTTGGCAAGGAGTAACAAATGTTTTCAGAAGAAATGCTCAGAGCGGTTTCTAATGAAAGAAAAGGGATTTACAGGAAAATGTCTCACACCTAGCATAAAGCTAACTACAGTACAGCTCATTTTTAACTCCACCACAGTCATATTGCTGGCTGAACGATCCTGAGCGCTCATTAAAACCTAGGCAAAGCAGGTCACTATCTAGGAGAACAGTGGTATTGCTCCACTAATCTATGCTAGTTCCACTGAACAGAGAAGGCTTCAGCTTGTCTACAGTTGGAAGCTGGACACCTTCTGCTAGCACTGATAAGGACTGAAGAAATGTAGCTTCCAATTTGTCAGGCTTAGGCTCAGCATTTTACAAAGTTTATTCATTAAAATCTCATTTCATCTAGTCATTATTTTTTTGTTATTATTTAAAGTAAATTCATTTTAATGTCTAATAGCACTTTGTTAGGCTGCCTTCATTGCTGCTTCAGCATCCTATACTGATCCAGGATACTAAAGCCAAGGGCTAAAAAATCACCATATGGATAAAGGATGTGCCGATCTTTTAGGGGTGGAAGATGTTAACAATAATTGTCCTTGTAGCAGCAGCCACTGGGCTATGCTGTAGCATTGGCAGTTGCTGTACTTCTCATTGTTCCTCACGAAAGTCTGTAAGAAAGAACTCGGCACTTCTCAATCATTTGCCAGTGAACACAGGTTCATAAATGAAAATTACATGCTGCTACACGAAGTTACCATGGAGGCTTGAGGAAAAAAACACTTTACAAAAATAATTTACTTTTAACTTAAGAAATGGATTTCTTGGAGGAGAGCAGACTGGGAACACTTACGTTGCTACTATCCCTTGATAAATGCAACCTTTTATCTGTCAGCACTCTCCATTTGGCATCCTTAATATGCACTAATAAAACAAATTTAGAAAGCAAACCTGTAGTAAGAGGTCAGAATGTTGATTTAGAAATAAGACAAACAGCGCTTTCCGATTCTATAAATGTGTCTAAACCAGATCTGGCTTTGAACTTGCCATGCAGATTGAAGCTAAGATCTTACAATGGGAGTTAGAATATTTTTTATATTTTTGTAACTACAGCTTTTTCATGGGGTAGTATTTGTAATCTAATAAATCAATAGATTTTATATTTGCCTTGCGTTTGCACCTGATACTTCTGGAAAAATGTAAAGGTTTACAAGTTTCTAATGATACTTTACAGGTGTCAAAGCCTTTTCATTTTAAGTCAGAACAGCAATTCTTACACTTTTAAATCAAAATATAATGGCATAAACAGAGTTTTTTCTAAACATTCTATTATGGTGCCTTTTATGTTTCTGACATTATAAGGGATAATACTTTGTTCTTGATGCATCTCACATGGAAGGGTGGTGATTTCTATTGTCCATCCACAATGTTTCTATGTACTGTGATAAGGTAAATGTGCATTTTTGTGGATCAATCCTGTAAAGCTAAGAAAGGAGGTTTATTTTCAATGTATTTTCAATATTTGGTTAATAACAGACAATCCTTACTTTCAAATGCATGCTTCTAGGTTGATTTTCTTACAGGTGCTCCTTATAATGGTACTTAAATGTATGAGACTTCCAAATAATAAAGCACATATTATAAAGAAAGAGCAGTAGTTCTCCATTTCCTGTGTCACTGAAACAAAGCTGCACGGATTGCACTACGAGGCATTTAACCTCATGATGAAGCTTGTAACTTAATTTAATCCATGCACTGAAACATTAATTCATGCATCACTCCAAATTATGGATTTGAAATGTGAACGTGTCAAACTTCTTATCACAAAAAACATTCCTCATCAATGCAGAATTTTACAGAGATAATCAATCATACCTTTTTCTGTAAGGAGCTGTACCAGGAGTTAAGCAAAACAGATTTATTCCTTCACAGAGGGGATCCGCCTGTCAGCTAAGGGTGATCAGCTGTGGCCCAAAAGCTTTGGTGAGGGGTTTGTTTGGTGTGGTTGGTTTTAAAGTCATCTCACGCATTTTGTCTGAGATTAAGCTTACAGAGCAAGGTACCCTTGCCTTCTTTGCAGTGACACCCCACAGTTACTTTAGTGATGTTTGTTTGATAATTAAAAAAAAAATAGAGTTTAGAGAAAGAGAAGCTCATCCTGCATATGTCAGCACCACTAAGAGAAAGCAAAAGCCAGCTGTGCTCTCCTCTGGGTCAGATATGTGACTGTATTCTGGAGCAGAAACACTTCCTTGTGGGTTGTTGGTGTGCTGTTGTTGGTTTTGGTGTGGTTTTGGGTGGCTGATTAACATCTGAAGCGGTGACATCATGAGCTGTCAGTCAGTGTTATAGCATTGTTTGGGTGACGCAGGCTGTCCTGCCTGTCTCAGCTGATGCTGGGGCTGAGCCCCTCACTAAGAAGCCACAGAAAACCCTACTGCCCCTGAGAGCTTGCAATCCACACTCCATCAAGAAAATCACCATATTTTTTACAACGTTATCTCCATTCCTTTTAATGCAGTTCCTTGGTTAATAAAGAATACAGGTTAGATCACGGAATCACAGAACAGGTTAGGTTGGAGGGGACCTCAAAGCTCATCCAGTTCCAATCCCTTGCCAGGGGCGCGGTGCCCCCCAGCTCAGGCTGCCCAGGGCCCATCCATGGCCTTGGGCACCTCCAGGGATGGGCACCCACAGCTCTCTGGGCTGTGCCAGGGCCTCACCTCCCTCTAAGTAAAGAATTTCTTCCGACATCTAACCTAAACCTCCCCTCTTTCAGTTTAAAGCCATTCCCCCTTGTCCTGTCACTATCTGCCCGTGTAAATAGCCAGTCCCCCCTCCTGCTTGTGGGATCCCTGCAAGTACTGGAAGGTCATTCGTATAAAACCTAAGATACTTGAACCCCTCGTGTGATTTTTATTTATGTCGGTTCATATGAGGCCAAGAAATTCTACTTTTCGCGACAGCGCTTTGCACACTTCAGGACTCTCAGCCCCAGGCGCACCCCTCCCTCACAGCACTGCGCGCACCCGACAAGGACGGCCCCGCTCCGCCGCCCCCGCGCTGAGGNCCGCCGCCCCCGCGCTGAGGTGACCGCAGCGCCCCTGCGAGGCCCGCCCGCCCGCCCGCGGCCCTGACTCACCCCTGCGGCGGCAGCGCCGAGGTCACAGCGCGCTTCGAAGCTGTTCACACGCACAAAAAAAAACGATGATTTTTTTTCCCTTCAGGTGAAAGCTCCGGGCCGGGCCGCGCCGCCCCGAGGGTGTGTCCGCCTGGCCCGGGGGAGGGGAAAGGAGGGAGAGTGCCCCCGGCTTTCACACAAGGTTGCCGGGGCGCCGCAGCCATGCCCCTGAGGAGGCCCCCGGCCCGGCGGCGCAGCACGGACTCGGGCGTGGAGCGCGACCGCGGGGCCCTCTCGCAGGAGAAGAAGGATCAGCGCATCGCGCTCTTCCTCAGCGACTTCGAGCAACAGGGTACGGCCGGCGCGGCCCGCGTCCGGATCGCTGAAGTGGTGCCGGCACAGCGGTACCGGCACGGGGCTGGAGGAGGCTCGGGGCAGGGCCCCGGGGGGGTTGCGTTGAAGCCCCGGGGCTGTACCGGCCCGGGCTGCAGCGGGGCCCGATGGCGCCGCCGCTCCGGCAGGGGGCGTCCTGGCAGCGTCAGGGCCGGGAGCGGCTGCCGGGCCCCGCGGCCGTCCCGTCCCGTCCCCTCGTAACTCTGTGCCGCGCTCATGGCCGCGCGGGGCGGCCGCGGCTGCAGCTTAGAGGGCTCTGTTCTGTGTGTGGTTCTGTAACGCTCCTGGAAACACGAGCTGTGAGACAACCACCAGTACCACAGCGTGATGCGGGCGTTGTTTGTAACCAGTGTCAGTGTTTGAGTGTTGGCGCTGCTCGTGGAGCTGTGTTACCTTGGAGCTTATCCGTCAAACCATAAAGCATCAATTCCAGCTGTTTTACACAACGCAGCAGTGACTTTACTTGGGAATGGGTAACGTGTGTGACAATAAAAACCTGCTTTGTTTTAAAGCCAAGGAAAATATCCAGGACATGAAGAAAGAACTGGATTCGCTCCTGCAGACGGCTGAGAAGGCGTTCACGGTGGAGCTGCTGAGGATGCCCATTGCCATCAGGAAGATGAAGAGGAAGGACCTGCTCAGTGAGTGTGTGCGGTCACAGCGGTTGGTGCTGGGCAGCAGAGCAGTCACACAGTAATTTCACACATGCCCTTGGCTAACAGGAGAAAATCTGCAAAGTAGGTGATGCTTGTGAAAGAGATGGCTGTGCCTGCTGAGTGTTTGAAGCCGCTCCGCAGCGGTACCAGACTGCAGCAGCACCTCTGCTCGGACAGGCTGGCCCTTGGAAGGCAGGGCATAGAACTAGCAGCTCACATGTATGCTTTAAGTTATCTTACTTTGAAGCCTGAAGAGACACAGAGTGATTACCGGTCCTCAGTAGTGTCTGCTTAAAAACTGAAGAACTGCTTTCCATCTGAATCTGTTTGTCCTAGCCACGGAGATTACTTGGTCTGTTAATCTGAAGTCTTCCACTACAGAGCTTTTCTCATGTAGTTCTTTACAGGTGATGATGAACAAACACCTTTAATTTTAAACTTGTATTTATGCAGCAGTTTAAGCTGTGGTGGACAGTCAACATCAGGTGTATATTCTGTTGAAGGCTGATGTTTTTGGAATTTACCTTGCACTGGGAAGTTGCAGGGGCCACATAAAGATCAAACCTATGACTCCTGGAGATCTTGAGGTTTACAGTAAGCCTTTGCTGAATACATATTTCAATGCCGTTCTTGAAAATTTCTACCTAAAAGCATTAGCTTTCAGCAGTACAATGTATTTCTTCTTTGAATTCAGGCTATGTGCTGTCTGACTAAGCTTAGTAGCCATTTGAAAGATTGAACATACTGAATTGGCCTAAGATTTTTCTTTATCATTGCTTTGCGGACTGGCTATCCTAAAGGACTTGCTAGCTAAGATTAACTATTTAAGCAACTGCAATCCTGAATTACTTGTTCATACTGTGTAAGATAAGAACCTGCAAATAATAATTAAGCAGGTAATAGTGTATAAACAAGTTATTCTTTCTTATGTCACAGGTTTGCAAGGAGGGGAGGAAGTGGCCCTTGCTGCTGCAGTGGTAAGCGTGCATTTCTAAATTTTATCACAACTTACAGACTAGAGAACATTTCTCCCCGCTGTGAACATTTCAGACAACTTACTTTGTTTGGCTGTCTGCTTAAACAGAAGGTGACATGGAAAGCCAGCCATGGTGTAGTTATGAACACTACCTAAAGATTTAGGGTCATCTGCAGGGAGAAATCCAGATGCTTCCAAAAAATAAACTGGTGTTTAGCCAATCTCACTTCTGTCACTTCCTTCTACACACTTTTGGTTTACTGCTTTCTGTAAGATAACATGCATTTCTTGGGCAAGAAATACTGAGTTTTTCTTTTTTTTTTTGGATAAACGCGTTATAGACTGACTGCTCTCTAGAAGACATACCAAACCCAAAACTGAAGAGGACCAACAGCAAAAAAGGCAAGTCACTCTATTAATATGTAGCTTTGCTCTTAAATTTTCTTTTTCTAGTAATTTGAGTTGAATGTTTGCGTAGTAAATGTGAAGCCTGGAGAATTTAAGCGGGGAAAGTATGTAACTGAAAGCATAACATACAGGTCCCCACTCCCATTTGGTGAGGAGGATCATGAGCTATGCTACTGTTCAGGTACTCTAAAACATGAGATAAGAGTTTCTGCCCTTTTAGCTTTATCACTGAAAGTGGTGAGAAGAGACAGATTTAAGTGACTTGTCAGTGCTTTGCAGTATAACAGAAGAGCTCAGAACATCATCCCTGTTTTCTCCTGGATCATGTTCTGACCTTCTGTCCTCTGAGGTTTGTAAAGAAAATACCATTCTTCTTTATATGCCAAAATATGCACATCAGAGGACACTACCACTTACATGTAGTTCTGTTTTATCTGGGAGCTAAAGGGTTACCCAGTGCCTGTTAACTATCCAGTGCGTCACCCTGTCTTGTGACAAACAGTTTGCTTTGAAATCTGTCCCAGGCAAATGATCATCGAATAGCAGAACTGATACATAAGTGAGTGGGTAAATCTTCAAACAGGAAGGTCTGAAGTGGTGTTTTATGCTCCTTGTGAGATTTTAATTTTCCTTTTTTTCTAATATATTTCTAGTTAAGGTAACTACAATTGTTGAATATGAAGATGCCAAGCATACATCTGCAAAGAAAATATCTAAAGTAAGTTTATTCTAAATAAACAACCTAAGAGTTTAATCAATTCTGACCTGCTACGAACCCTGCTAGGTCCATGACCAGGCAGGCCAATAGACTGTTGTTTGTTTCAAAAATAGTTGTTTTAAATTCAACTTATTTTAAGTTAAGCAAGGCTAATCTGCATAGTGAATTAACTTCATAATAAAATGTTACCTGCACTTTGTTTGTCTAACTCACTCACACAGACTTGGAAATACTGAAGCAGTCATTCTCTCCTGATTTGTCAATAAGTCTTGAGCGCTTGAGGAACAGTTTGTTGTTGCAACTTTTTTTGTACACAACTTTGTGTTAAAATACATTTTTCTGTGTTTGGATGACTTATGCATCTTATCCACATTGACCTGTAAACCAAATAGCACAGGTGCATTAATGTTACCACCTCAGTCCTGTGCAGTGCCTCAGTCACATACTGGTGTATTTGCCAAGATGACTCAACGAAGACAGACAGATTACGTACGGAGTTACAGGTGTTAATTATATATGAGGGCTACATGCTGGAATGGTACATTAAAAAGGTGGTTGCTTGTACTGAACTTCAGTATGAACAAGCACAGTTTGACATCAAAAATGAAGACATGAAGAATCTTGAAATGTGTATTTAGTTTCAAATATAAGTAAAACAATGAAAAGCAGCACTTTAGGGCTTCTCTGTTCTATTGAACAGGGAATTCTTATAGTATTTTTTCCTGGAAATATCTATCATGTTGCCCTAGAATGCCACTTCTGCTAACTGCAATCTAATGCACACTTTCAGGTATCCAAATCAAAGTCACTGGTTTCGTTGACCTCTGGTTTAAACAGCAAACTGAACCATCCTTCTAGGTAAGTCTGACCTTTGACATATAACTTAGATAAGCTTGTAAATGCTGAATAGAATTATTTTCAAGTAAAAGTAGCTAAAAGTTGAGCCTTATAAAAGCTCTGATAAAGATGCCTTCCATAACCTGTATCAGATGTATTGTAGTGATGTGAATCTTGAGCAAAAAGCACCTCTAGCTGACATAGAGATGCAGTTCTCTCTCTCACTTCTCACTGAATAGTTCTGAATCTGTTATCAGTACAGATTACCAAACAATACTTCATGGAAGAGAGCACATAAGGGAAACATCTTTGTTGCTTCTTGTTATGAGTAACAAACTGTTGTGTAATAATTTTGCCCTTATACATAGCTGAAAGGAAGCTATAATTAGCAAGGTAATAGATACATGCAAAACCACCTTAAAGCTACTTACTATTATGATGGACCACATTTAAGTCTTACCATAAAGTGTAACGAATTAAGAATAATGAATAAAAATTAGTGGATATCTGCATGAAAAAGTTCTTTAAGGTGCTCCTGTTGCACCTCCAGTATACACCCCTGAACCCGCTGGCACTTCCATTTTCATACATTCAAATTGTACTCAGAAAAAGACAATGGAAATGAGATATCACTGCTTACTGTGCCCAAAAGAAATTACAAAGTCTTACCCACGTATGATTATTTTCTTGAATTGGAATTCAAAAGATTTTTGTCTCGATGAAATCAAACTACAGAAGGTTGCTTTGCCTGGGGAAGTCTAGCTTTTCAGTCCTTGCAGGCTGCATTTATTCAAGTACAGTGACAGTGGGCCTTCACAGTATCTTCAAAATGTATGTGGGGAAATGGGGACAAGAGCAGAGTGAAGTAAATTCTGGCATGAAAATTTCTATGAACGGAGTTAAAGCTCAAAAATAGATTAAAAAAAAATTGTTCTGTGGATTCAGGTCAACCACGCATAACAAATGTCCTGAGAACTGAACTAGTAAAACGAAACCCTGCAAAAAAAGAAATTTCTCAAGAAATTCTTTACATACTCAAACAAAGCTGTGGATAATTCCTTAAGTACCCTCACGTCAGGTATTGCAGCTGTCCCTTATCTACTAATATAACTAATCCTTTCACTCCCCTGTTGTGTTAGGTTCCAGCATATCAAGGAATCTACTTCCAGATATCTAGTTTGATTACAAGTGAAGAAGCTATGTTATGGAACGCTTTAACATTCTCTAGTTAACCAGCTATCTTCATCTAAACTAGAACTCTTACAATAGAACTAGATGAGGACAAAATTAAACAAATCACTACCTTTATTTTTTAGGTCTGTTCATTCATCCACAAGTGTGACTGAGGCTGTTAAGACTCCTGCCTCTGACTGCAGTGCCACAAATTTCAAAACCACGCCAAAAGTAGCTAAAAGGTAAGGTGCACCAGGATGCTGTGTATCTACATCAATATCAATCTAGACAGTACTCAATCGTTATCCGTGTAGATTTAATAGATCTTCATGGTCTGCCACTAAATTTGTTAGTGGTGATGTGAGCCAGCCCTACCTCCTGCTGTGCTTTGACTGTAGGTGTTAGCTTACTTTTTCATAGAGGTACAGGATATAATATTGTAACTAAGCCTTTTAAAAAAAAAAAAGGCAAAAAAAAATCACCCCAACAGCAGATATTTATAGAGCCTAAATCCTACCCTCATCCATTGTTGTTTAAAGGCATAGTTTACTGCTTAAGCTACCTATCAGAGCCTAAGCTTGATTAAAATGTGACAGATATGCCTGTATTTAAGTAGACCATCAGTTCTTTCCTTACCAAACAGTTCAGGTTTTCAGTTATCATTTTCCATATACTTCAGAGTTTGGTTTTGGCAGAAGTCATCAAATGAAGTGTGGGGTGGGGGCTGGTAAAAGCTTGATAACCAACTGGGTCATGAAACCAATATGTTGCCTGGTTTCACTTTGGCTTACTACAAATGTCAGAGGCTTGTTGCTGTGCAGAGAATGCTTATATCTTGCATTTTTTTTTGTAAGTGGAGTAAAAACAACTGTATCACAAAAAACTCAGGAGTTTTGAATGGCATAAGGCATTTCCTGTACCTCTTAAGAGGTAGCAGCTTCATTATTTCTTGCTATCTCCCTCTGAAGTAGACAGATATACTGCAAGCCTTATCTTAAGCCTCAAGGCATGCAGTTTCCACTTTCTAAAACCGTTCTTTCTCTGTTCATATTGGAGAGTAGATATTCTTGTTACTGAGAGGTCCAAATGTCAGCTTGCTCACTGGCCTGTAACACAGAAGGCTACTGCAGTGTTTCATGGTCAAGAAATATTACCTTGTGGCGCTAGTAAATGCTGCTGTGGCTTAGATTTCCTGCAGTCTTCTGGCAGTTCTGAAAAAGGCAAACATGACTGCCTTTTTCTTAGGTATGTTTGCTATTGCTTGAAGCAATAGCTTCACAAACAAAAAATTTGCAGAGTATAGGAAGTTAACCTTAAAGTAACACTGTACTTGTATTCTAGTGTTGCATTACCAACTACCCCAAGAACTGCGCCTACCAGTGGAAGAACTCAAGGCATGTTACTAAGAAATAAATCAGCACCCCACAATAAAACTGTTCCATTTGTAAACATTCCCTTGGCTGATGGACAGGTATTAAACTTCTACTTTATTAATAAACATTTTTCTAAAGTTTTTCAAGTTCAGTAGTTAAACTGTGAATTGTCTAATACAAATGGTTCTTTCTATCCATAAATGAGCTGCTAAACAAAAGGAAGAACAGTTCCTAAAGTTCTGCAGTGTAGCAGGGAAGCACAGCTTTTCCTAGAAAAGCTGACCATGCAAATATAAACTTTAAGAGCAGTTTTAAAAACTGTTTTTCTTCACGTTTAGACACTCTGTATGGCTGGTGGAGACCTCCATAACATTGATGTGCAACTACTCAATCAAGATACAGTACAGCGCATTCATAACTTGGTGGTAAGCTTACATGAAAACCTGGACTAAGTGTCTGAATGTTCACATTTGAGATGCATGTCATGCATGCAAATTCTAAGTGTGTATTTCTTCTGAAGTTGAGCCTAAATCAGCTGGCAGAAGTTGGAAGGAGAAACAGGGTGAGGGATGAACAGGGAGGGGACAACTGCTGAACACAGATAAATGTGTAAAGGAGCACTTCCAGAGGCGTGTGCAGTTTAGTAATGGCCTGAGGGAGAGCAGAAGCATAAGCTCTTCCTTCTTGATTGCTCCAGCGTGCAAACTGCCATTCTTCATCCCATTCTCAAAGGCTTACGAAGTTACAGCTAAGTTCCAGTTCTTGCTACAATCTGTTATTCCATATCCTTTCTTAAGAACTACTCCTGTTAATTCTTTGCTGTATTTGAGTATTAACTACCTTACTTTTGGTTCAGGGAAGTAAATTGTTTTGAAGGAAAACGAAGTTGAACAGAACTTTGTAGCACATATTGCTTGATTTCAGGAAAATCAAGCATCCCTGGAGCTTTTGGATGAATCAGTCTGTAGCAATAGATAAATACCTAGACATAAGCAATATTAATCAGATCCCTCTTGCAGGTGTAAGTACTTGAATGCCACTGTAATGAGTGAAAGGTGTGGAAGTAGAATTATTTTGTAACAATGTATCCTAGGCAGAGAATGGGAGAGAGCTTACTGTGTGCTTTAGCAACTCATTTTTCTTTTTATAAGCTCTATTTGGTACCTTGAACTAAAATGAGTTTTCTTCACCCCTAGAGCGAGCTGACTGTACTGTGTGGAAAGGCCACAGCTAAGCCAAGTTAGTGGAACGGTCCTGTGACTACAAAATGCTCATGGCAGCTCATTTGTCTCCTGAAATGTTCAGATAACGTCTATAATGTCTTAATAAAGCTGTATACTGCTCAATAAATGTTTTTATATCAAGGCTTAAATGTAATCTGTGTATTTTATCTTTTAGTTGTGAAAGATACAAATGCCAAAGAAAACAATTCTACTTCTTATAAAAGGCTTAGTTAGCATTTTAGCTCAGTTTACAGTAAGAAAAACAATAATAGGTTGAAGTAGGAAACAAGGTCTAACTGATATTTTAAATAGGACTTCTCTTAAGTAGCTTCCTAGTTACATAATATGTTATAGTTCACATTGTGGTATGCATGGAAGAACTATTTTACTGTTTGACTGTTCATGTTTGGTCCTCCCAGTGGCTGCTTCTTCGAATTTTATTTTGCATCTCAGGCTTACATGCAAGCTTTTAAATTCTTGAATAGAACTTGAAGATACGTAGCTTTAGATTTGTGGTGACATAAATCTGACACAGGAATAAGCTAAATTGTTATTATGCTGCGACATAACATGCAAGATGACTGGTAGTAACTCAGATTTCCTCTGAAACTTTTTCTATGTTTTTCTGAATAACTGGTAAGAAGGCCTTTGACATCCTTCCAAGATGACAGTCCAGAAGTCACCGCTTAAGCATTTCTATAACTTGAGCACATTTTTTGAAATCACCACTAGCAGACTAAAAGCAGCGTTTTCACTGTGTTAAGAGATAGCACGTAAGACCTAAACTTTTAAAACTTAAATAACCAAGTATTGACTAGCTTCTACCAGTTTTTCTTCTGTTTCCACAAATCTCTAACCCTTATTTGACTTAAGGATAAAAGGCAACAAGTTTCAACTAAGGAGAAAGAGAAAGCTTTCTAGGACAAGGAAGACAGAAGTGGTAAACAATGTGAAGTTAAACGGTTAAACCTAGCTTATTTGAGACTCTTCTTGTTCTCACTTGGTAACCATAAAATAGGTTAATAAGCCTTTATTTCAAATACATGGAAAATTCTATGAAATCCTCTTAAGTCATTCACTAAACTACCAAATTATTCACAACTAAGTTTTTATCTGAATTAAATTGATGAGAGTATCACATTAACTTGGTATCAGGTTTTGATTATTGAAGATCAATATCTCAACATGAATGATTTAACTCTTTGCTCCCACACTCTGACACAGTAAGTATTACACAATTTCTGGAAGAAGTGTAAAGTTAGCTTTGACAAACAAGCCAATGCACACTTGTCGATCATGTAGGGTTTTAGGTATGGGTATTACAAAATAGCTCCTAAATCAAGTCTGCTCTACTTAAACTCTCCTTGAAGTATCTTTGAGTTTTAATTTAATAGCCTCTCTCACAAAAGAAGATCTCTAAGAGCCTTAACGCTAGCCAAACTCATAAGATGTACACTTGAATGATGTAGGACTACTTAACCAGTTGGTATCATTCTGTTATCATCAAGGTACACTACATACTCATTGCTCTACAGTAATGCTTCTGACCCAAGTTAAATGTTCAAGGTACAGCTGTTTATTACAGAGAACATTTAACTAACATTCATTTTGTTTATCCATAGGCCAAGCACATGGGCCTAGTTAAACCAAAAAGCATTACTAACTGCAGTATAATACTTGCAAGCTTAATATTGAAACTAAGACAGTATTGATTTAAAACGTGGCTTTTACTACACTAAAATGTTGTAGAGGGGGCTCTGTCTTAGTAGAGAAGGGAATGCATAAAGGCAGTTCTGGAATTATGGTCTCAAAGACGCTGCTGTCAGAAGCTTAAATTAAAACAAATGGATCTTGACTAATTCATGCTACATCCCCTGATCAATGCTATACCCTCCCCCACTTCAGTACAATACAGCAAAAGTTAGCATGAATCACTTTAACTCTTTCCTCCCCACTTCCCCCTGATAATCCCTCTCAAAATAAAGTCAAGTAACACCAATTTAGGGTACATACTCTACTTTCTAGTGAGGTAAGTCTGAAGGCTACTGCTCAAGAGCATAAGACAAGTATGACTGACTTCTTGGTGAAATGCTTCAGAAGGATCACCATGCAACCATGGCTTCATGAAAAGCCAACCTGAAGTTTTCTCAGTGAAAGCAAGCAAAGCTTCACTAGATGAGACTGCTACGGTACAAACCAATACTGAAGTACAGCTCAAACAGCATTTATTCTTGCTTCAGTTTAAAATCCACATTCAGCAACACTCCTATGCCAATGCCTGCCCAAGTACATGGAGAACTTGGGAGTGTTTCTCTCCCATCTTGCTCATTGATAATATGTCAACAATTATCTGATCAACTATTAAGTCACACTTCAGATTTGTAAAGAAATGCAGGGGTATCTTTCAATTTCCTCTGCTTAGTGGGGAGAGGAACCACACTATAACAGACAGGCAAACAGCAACTCATGCAGTTTCCTACTACTGTAACAAAACATAGCTGTGTGATAGTTATTTCAGGTCACCGATTTTTTTTTTTTTTAAACAAATTGAAAGCATATAAGGAATAGGACTGAAACTGGGAAACTTTAAGATCTTAAAGTTAAAACAAAAAATTCAAACTACTGAAAAAGTAATAAAACCAGCTACATTTAGTATGTTTTGAGGTCAAAAATCTTTGTCAAGTACAATGCTCATCTCGATCTCTTTACATAAACTATGTTAATGCAACCACAGATTGCTGGGCATGTTTATCTTTGTAAGACACAGGGTGGGACTTATTCATTTAAGAGGTTTCGTCACTTTTTGACAGCACTCTAACTTCTGTATTTTCTTTACACAATGGGAACATGGCTGTGGCCTTCCCCCTGCCCATTTAATCATAATTCAAGAAAAGACTTATATGCAGCACACAATTCTTATTTAACTGCAAGCTGGTCTTAAAGCAGCTTCAGCCTCCCTGTGTTTATAGATGTCCACCTCTCCATAGTCAGTTGGTACACAACATGGTTAAAACCACTGAAAAAGTTGCAAGGCAAAAGAAATATATTATACACCAACTGCTTTTATTTATTTCAGAAACCGTTCACAAGATGGTAGAAAAAACTTACAACCACTTCTAATTTAGTCTTCCATTGTTCCCAGTCAGCTCTAAACCCATTATGTGCAAAGCCCATTTACCATGCATCTAGATGATAGATACAGGCTATGAAATTCTTTATTCTACTTGTAGCAGCTTATGCAGGTGCAGCCAAATACCAAGCCTCAGGACAAATTGTACACAAACTTTACAATGTAGAATTTGAATTTAAAATATGAAACTTAAAATCTACACAAAACTGGTAAAAATCAAGCACAGATACGAGGACAAACTTAAAACCCATGTGAAAAGGAGTCTCGTCTTCCTTTCAAGTGCTTTATTCTGCTACACAGTCAAAATGAAGATGTAAGCTTTGTGGTTAGTTTAAATTACACTCTGTAGATACTATAGACCAATTTAAAAGTTACACATACAGCAATAGATGTCCATTGGTTCATCTGGATTACTTATACAATCCAGTTGGATTGTTGAAAACAAGTCAGGCAAAATTTGAAAGAAAATCCTTGTGCAACTTTTTAGACAAATGTTTACTGATGGGCACACTGTACCCCAGGTCCATGATGGCTGCTTTCTTCATCAGAACTATCGTTATAAGCTTCACGTCTCTGGCCACCACCTGAACCACGAGTGGTATCAAATTCCTGAAGATCTACCTCTTCTGCATCACCAATTACATTGGGAAATTCTGGTCTAGCTGGCAGAAGATCTTCAAGTTCCTGCCCCAAAAAAAGAAGTGCATTCAGTACTGCATCTCCAACTTCTAAATAAAGTGATGACTTCCCAACAACTTCAAGACTCCTCCTTGGAGCAAGCCTGGTTTGGAAGCCTAAGCTACTGTAAGCCCTGAAGTACAAACTCATTTTAGAGTAACCAAGGTATGTGCAACAACTGCAAGACATCACTTTAAAAAAAAAAAAAAAAAGCTCCACACATTATCAACCCAAGTACAGCTGCACTCTGAAAGCTTATCACATGGTAGCAGGAAGATTCTTCCTCCTGTTCTCATCTGCCTCAAATCCTAACAGCTCTTAAAAACAGGTTTCAGAAACCAATATTCCAACAGATCTTTTCAAGTTATATTTTGCACTTGAATTCAAATTCAAGCACTGCAAGGCAAGCACAAGAGGCTAAAACACAAGCACCTTGCATACATCATCCAACAAGACTACAAAATTTATGCTTGAAAGACTACTTACTGAAAGCTTCTCTGGGCTAATCCAGTTATTTTCAGGAAACTGAACGTCAAACTTAATGTAAAGATCCCCCTTCTCAAAAGGATTGCGATACTGTGGCATGCCTTCACCTCTGACTACACGGACACAACCTGTAATTGAAAGAAAAACTCTGTAGAATGCTACTTCAGAACAAGTCTTGCCCTATCCAATTCTCTTCACTTCTCTAGCCTGGGTTCAGGTAACAGGAGAACAAGAATGGAATTAAATGCTCAAGAACAACAAAAGCATAGTCAAAGGAGTCCTTATCTGGTCAAGCTTACCTGGTTCAATTACTTTTCCAGGAGGATATTTAACCACAATTTGACGCCCATCAAGGTGCTTAAATGTGAACTGAAATCCACACAGTGCTTCAACAAGTCCTATCTTGTGCGTCATATGCAGGTCATTCCCATCCCGCTGGAACACCTGAAAAACAGAAACAGGAGGTATCTTTTCTAGTACTACAATCATATCCTCACAAGACTCATTATCTCTTCCTAAAACTTAGTGTCAGAGCCAGCTTAACACATCTGGGAAGTTTGTGCCTCACAAACACGTCACATAAGATAATGCAAACAACACGATGCCCTATGATGAAAGGTTCCAATTAGACAAGGCAGCCTGTATAGCAGCAGTGCTCCCTTACCCCCAGATCTTTCACACAATCCAGCTATAAACAAAACTCAGGGCTGTTTGATGCTACTTCCTCTACAATAGGGTAGAAAAATCATGTTTTTGTTTCCCAACATTTAGATAGTAGTTGCATGTATCTGCTTTAGCTAGCTACCCATGGAGCAGGGTTTTGATCAATTAGAGACAGCTACCTTAAGAGGTCTTTAACCCATACCACTTTGGATTTTTAATCAGAATACATGCAAGCTTTATCCACTAGCAGACCCCCAAAAGCATTACTTATTCCACCTTCTTTCATATCTCAAGGGAGATTTTAAGAACACAAAAAGCTTGACTGCGTATCAGTCTAGTTCTACTCACTAGGACAAGGTACAGTATCTATCAGAATAGATAATGCTGTAAAACCAGATGTAGTTTATTAGAAGACTAAGACAGAAGTGGCATCTACTATATGGAATTTGATGTGTCATGCACATCTGCTTTGTATGCTTCCAGATTGTTTCTCCCTTATCAAAAACAAATAACAACAACAAAAACACAAAGGAACAACTGTGATTCTGCCTCACTCAGTATTACAGGAGTAGAAGAATATCTAAGAAGCTATACATAACAGCACAGCACTGAGAAGTTTACACAAATACAATAAGCATGAAGCTTTAACAAGCTAGCATAAATTAATCTCATTTCTTAGTATTTTGTTAAATAAACTAGTTAGTGTCAGCATTCTGTATTGTATTTCCAGAACCACAATAGCAGACACAGAAAGCACCTTCTGGGCAGTCTAACAGGAGTTCCCTGCCATGTCACCACACGCTAGTCAAGTCAACACTTGATGCTGTTAGTGTCAAAAGCAAAGCAGACTGAAATTAATATTCTGAATGGCTCTTCACGGTGTCTGCATCTAGCAAAGTCATCCTGAGCTTACCTGAGAAAGTTAATGTTTATTAGCATGAAGAAGCACCACCATCTACATGTCCTCTGGCTACAGACAGACTTGCAAATAAAGGCTCATAAATAAAGCCATGTTACTTGCTATACATCTATTAAAAGCTATTTACCATCTCCCCCAGAGGTACAACTATATGAATTACTTTAAAGTGAGCAGCCATCGCTTAAATATTAAAGAACAAAAGGCATTTAAAATATAAACTCAAAAAATATTACCTCATTCTCCTTTTCTTGGAGTAAGAGGACAATATCACCTGGTTCCACACCTGGAGCCTGATCTGCTTCTCCACTGAATGTAATTCTTTGCCCATGTTTCATGCCTTTGTCTACATGGACTTCAAGTATTTTTACCTCTTTGATCACCTTTTTCCCTTCACATTTTTTACAGCGGTCTTTTTCATTAATTACTTCACCTAAGGACACAAATTTTGAGTTCAGAGTTTTATACAATTGCATACAATTCTGAAGGAAAAAAACCCACTATCTTAAAGCAAGCTGAATAATATATACAAGAGAAGCAGTTATTTAGATGTTGCTTTATGCATTTCTCACACAAAGAGAAAGCCAGGCTCAACTTACCCTAGCTGGGAGAAGGGGAAGAAAAAACAAAGGGAACATAAAGATCCACTTAAGCTTCCAGGCTGTCTTATCAAGGATTTTCAAAAGAAGATTTTGGAGAAGAAAGGCAAAACAAGAGACTAGGTTTACAGCTTGTATTGTTCTTTAGGTCCAAATTCAACTCCAGTATCCTTATCACTCAACTACTGTTTAAAAAAAAGAAAGTGCCTACTTTTCCATTCTTTGTGATGCTGCAGGATAACCGCTATAAAAGAAGGGACAAAGGGACGTAGCTAAAACCAAACTGCAGCATCTCCTCTCCCTTAAAAGTTAGGGCACAAATTTCAGTCTCCTTCATTGAATTTAGGAAGCTTAGTTCCACTTCTGTTAACAACAGTGAAAAAAGGATTACTGAGAGAGCCCCATATTGCAGTAAATCACCACAACACTGAAGTATTACATAAATGCAGCCAGTAAAAGGAGAGAGTTTCAGATACAAGAGAGGGGAAGACAGCTGGTCAAATCAGCTTCATATAAGAGAAATATACAGATTGTCCCACAGAAAGGATCTAAAATTGTCTGCAAGGTAAAGGATTTCACTTTTATAATACTCTGGAAGCGAACAGGTTTTCATACTGTTTGTCACTTCCAGCAAGGTGAGCACTTTTCCCAGCAAACTGAAGGATAATTATCCAAAACTATCCAAGGACAGGTAGTGACACGACAAGGGGTAATGGCTACAAACTGAAAGAGGGTAGATTTAGACTAGACAGGAGGAAATTCTTCACTGTGAGGGTGGTGAGACACTGGAACAGGTTGCCCAGAGAAGCTGTTGATGCCCCCTCCCTGGAAGTGTTGTTCAAGGCCAGGCTGGATGGGGCTTTGGGTAACCTGGTCTAGTGGGAGGTGTCCTTGCCCATGGCCGGGGGCTGGAACAAGATGATCTCTAAGGTCCCTTTCAACCTGAATCATTCTGTGATTCTATGAAAACAGCTTAATTTCTGTTCTGTCTTTATTTTTCAAGTAAGCTATTGCCTTTGTAGAGAAACAAACAGTATTAGGCCATACGTACTGTACAATTTCAGTACTTAATTCCAGTACTGCTTTGAATGCTATGAGTGGATGCACATGGCTTAAGACATTGAATTTGCCAGCTTTAGACCACCCTTCTGTGAAACAAAGCATAACATTATGATGCATCTGAAACTATATTTGAATTGTGAAAACCAAGGTGTTCAAGAACATAATTTGTGAAATATTTCAACTTGTCACAAAATACAGCTCTTTGCAATTTCAGGTATTGTCAAGAGCAAAGACATCTACAAGATAGCAATACTACTCTGCAAATTGCAGAAGATTCAAAGAAGAATCACATGAAGTATAGATCATGTGATGATCTCAATCCCCCAAACACAACTAATTCAGCAAAAGGTATTTTAGTAATTTTTTTTGAAGTCCAACTTTTAAGTTTTTATTTTTAACCTAAGCCTGTTCTTAGGTAAGAAAAGACTGTGGGAAAAAAAAAAAAACACACTAAAACTTCTTAAAAAAAACTACAACACCAAACTCTTGGCCTTTCTTTAATGGAAGAACATAGACATGAACATTACTTGTTGCTAAGTGTTTTTTTCAAAAAAAAAACCAACCAAACAACTAACAAGCAAGATGATAAACTAGAAAACCTCAGCACAATCAGTCCCTACTGTTCAAGCATCCAGGTTCCCTTTCAGCATACTAGACATGACATCTTGCTGCTGCTCTGAGTAAAGTGACTTCCCCACACTGGGACCAGACTGAAACCCAACTCTACTAGATGAGATGCAATTCACTATTTGATAGAAGCTGTGCAGCAGTTCTTCCAAATGTACAATATTTACAGATTTTTATTTATAAATATATATAAGTGCATTTAGGAATACAGAAGAGCCGGCCTACCTTCTCCGTTGCAGTCAGAGCACACAGACTGCATCTGCTGAACCATTCCAGGAGCCAGCTGTCTGATCATGATACGAACACCTCTACCCCGACAAGCATTACATTTCTGAACAGCTCCAGCCTTCCCTCCCTGACTAGAATAGAAAGCACCAGTTGCATGAGAACCAAGCCTTTCAGAAACATACAAAGAACATCCACAGCAGTAGGTTAACGTGCCTAATTGCACTGCCAGATGTCCCTCACCACAAACACACACACACACACACCCTCGAGTAGTTCAAATCCCATGAAAAGTATAATGCAACAATTTTCTAGTCTGAGAGCAGACTCCAAAAAGTTAAATACTAATGAAGATCCGACAAAGATGCTTCATTACATTGTATATCAACAAAGCAACCAGGGAAATCAGATGCAGAACCAAACTTACCCATTACATGCACTACAAAGGACATTCTTGCTAAGTTGTAGTTTAGTAGTCTTTCCATTATACAAATCTTCTAAAGAGACTCTGCAAAATAAAGCATTTTCTCCTGTTATCACTTAACAACTTCCTTTCTCCATCTAATTAAAATACTTGCCTATGACAAGTTATAGAAAAACAGTTCTTCATAAAGACAAAATCTGCTACTAAAATAAGATTTTCTAAAAGCATCACTGTAGCTTTAACACAGCATCATTAAAGACCTGCTCCATACATATAAACACACAGACACAGCCCTGAACATAACTTAAGAGAAAAGCTATGACGTAATTGGCAGGGACAAGAACAGATTAGCTGGGTTTCTCAACAGGAAACAAGCTGACCTAGTAGTTTGTCTTTCATTACATAGTCACATTTGATCTATTTATTTATTTTTTAAATAAATTCCCACAAGAAAGTGAGAAACCAGCCTCTCTCTAGATCATCCTGAAAGCATTTATAGCACACATACACAAGATCATATACAGAATACCTACTACTGTATTCTGCTTCCCACTGAAAACCACAAGATCTTGG
>WBMW01000889.1:3845362-3903228 GCA_013396635.1 Penelope pileata | reverse complement strand
GCGGGGCCCAGCGGCAGCGCGGCGCCGGGCCCACACGCGGGCGCACAATGGCAGCGGCCGCAGCCCCCCCACACTCCGCGCTGCTCGCCGGCCCGGGGTCCGCCGCTGGCCCCGGGTCCCACNCCCGCGGCGCTGACCGCCCGGCGTCCCCCGGCGCCCGCCGCCGCCCCTCCGCCGCACCTTCTTGAGCTCATTGTCCGAGGCCCCGGGCGGCACACCCAGGATGTCGTACAGCTTCGTGTCGGCCACGTTCGCCATGGCGGCAGCGGGCGGCGGGCGCGGGCCGGAATGGGCCGAGGGGCGGCGAGGGCGAGACCGGGAGCGGGACGAGAGCCGCTGCGACGTCACCGCGTATCCCGCGTCACCGCGCCGCGACGCGGGAGGAGCACGCCCGCCCCCCTTCGCCTTTTGGCGCCGCGGCCCCGCCCCCTCGGCCCACTTCGGGCGCCTGACCCAGTTCCGGCGCAGGGCGGCAGGGGGCGTAACGGCCGCGCCCCGGGGGGCGGGAAGGGGCCGTGAGGGACAGCGCGCGGCGCTCCGTGTGAGGGCAACGCCGTCGGCTGTCCCGAGGTGCTCCGGAGCGCAGCGCTGCTGTGCCCGCGCGCCCGCCTTCCCAAGTGCGTCTCTGAGGGTACCCCGTGCTGTCTGACCTCAAGCACCAACAGATTTTTCTTCAGGGGCGTTTTGCTGAGGGTTGGGTGGTTATAAATAACACGGGTACCCATCTGCTCTGTGTTTTTTGTGCCTTGCTCGGCTTCTGGGATCTTAAAAAAGCACTAGTTGCTATGCTAGGCCTGAAGTGACTCAGAGAAGCCAAGCTGTGCCGGCGTGGTGCTGAGGCCACAGCGAGGCACCATGTTCAGGTGGCAATGAAAGTCCCAGTTGTGTCTCCTCACAACCTTGGCTCTTCAGCCTGGCCAGGAGAGCAGCAGCGTCCTGAGCCCTCCTGGCACCAGCCCCTCGTCAGGCTGTAGCTGCTGGAAGGCTCCAGAGCCTGAGGCAGGTGCTTGCCTGAGGAGGACGGAGTAGGACAGGGCTGGCTCTGCACAATGGCACAGGGCTGACAGAGCCCTACTGGCCCCTCCACAGGCATCTGGGAGACGGCACACAGGAGGATGAGGTGAGCAGTGTTGGGCCCTGAGTCTGCCGGGACTTGGCCTGTGAGGGAGAGTGCAGAAAAGGTGCTTTGATGTGACTCATGTACTTGAAGCGCTGAGATCTGAGTAGGCCTTGTACCTGAGGGGAGCAGATCGAAGTGCTTGAAGGCTTTTTTCCTCACCATTTGGAGGGAGACTTCAGCTCTTGGCCGCAGCTGGTTGCCATGGCTGTGCTGGGAAGAGCAGTCTGCTGGTGGTTTCTCTGCTCCTTATTAGGCTGGTGTTTACAGAGCCCTGCATTCCATCCTTGTGTTTATGAAGTCTGGCATAATCTGGCTTAGCGCATCGTGGTAATACCTGCCTCTGGTGTTGTAGGTGTGGCAGTCAAGAACTTCAAAGGGAAATGGAGATTAGTATTGGAGAGGGAAAAACAGAGTCAGGGCAGAAGCTACTTGGACGACAGTCATGGACTGTCATGTGGAGCCAGTTACTACCTGGCTCAGAGACATGCAGAAAGAAAGAAAAAAAGCTCATAAGGAGAGGTGTTTTTCTTCAGTATTTATAGAGGCTGTCGGCACAGCCTTCAGTAATTGTATGGATTAACATATGCATCTGACGCTCGTAAGGCTTCAGTATTTAGTTTACCTGTGTCTCGCTCTACTTGAATTCATCTTTTATTTTGGCAAGGCTACAATGAGGCTTGTCAACTATTCCACAAACTGTCTGGCGTGCACACCTGCCCTGGTGGTTTTGCATTGTGCTCACTGATTCACATGCCTCTAGAAATGATATTTTTGTCANGCTGGCGTGGTGCTGAGGCCACAGCGAGGCACCATGTTCAGCTGGCAATGAAAGTCACAGTTGTGTCTCCTCACAACCTTGGCCCTTCAGCCTGGCCAGGAGAGCAGCAGCGTCCTGAGCCCTCCCAGGTGTGTCCCTGGCACCAGCCCCTCGTCAGGCTGTAGCTGCTGGAAGGCTCCAGAGCCTGAGGCAGGTGCTTGCCTGAGGAGGACGGAGTAGGACAGGGCTGGCTCTGCACAATGGCACAGGGCTGACAGAGCCCTACTGGCCCCTCCACAGGCATCTGGGAGACGGCACACAGGAGGATGAGGTGAGCAGTGTTGGGCCCTGAGTCTGCCGGGACTTGGCCTGTGAGGGAGAGTGCAGAAAAGGTGCTTTGATGTGACTCATGTACTTGAAGCGCTGAGATCTGAGTAGGCCTTGTACCTGAGGGGAGCAGATCGAAGTGCTTGAAGGCTTTTTTCCTCACCATTTGGAGGGAGACTTCAGCTCTTGGCCGCAGCTGGTTGCCATGGCTGTGCTGGGAAGAGCAGTCTGCTGGTGGTTTCTCTGCTCCTTATTAGGCTGGTGTTTACAGAGCCCTGCATTCCATCCTTGTGTTTATGAAGTCTGGCATAATCTGGCTTAGCGCATCGTGGTAATACCTGCCTCTGGTGTTGTAGGTGTGGCAGTCAAGAACTTCAAAGGGAAATGGAGATTAGTATTGGAGAGGGAAAAACAGAGTCAGGGCAGAAGCTACTTGGACGACAGTCATGGACTGTCATGTGGAGCCAGTTATTACCTGGCTCAGAGACATGCAGAAAGAAAGAAAAAAAGCTCATAAGGAGAGGTGTTTTTCTTCAGTATTTATAGAGGCTGTCGGCACAGCCTTCAGTAATTGTGTGGATTAACATATGCATCTGACGCTCGTAAGGCTTCAGTATTTAGTTTACCTGTGTCTCGCTCTACTTGAATTCATCTTTTATTTTGGCAAGGCTACAATGAGGCTTGTCAACTATTCCACAAACTGTCTGGCGTGCACACCTGCCCTGGTGGTTTTGCATTGTGCTCACTGATTCACATGCCTCTAGAAATGATATTTTTGTCATACAGGATCTTCTTATTAGTGGGCATTCAGGTAGGAAGAAAAGCTATGAGGGTGCAGAGAAGCACTTCACTGTGCAGATCAGGCTTGTATGTTTAGGAGCAAAACAGAATCAGTAGGACCCATACCAACAATATTAAAATACCGTGAGGTACTCTGCATGTGTCTTTGCATTTAGAAGCAAACAAAACAAAAAATCAACAACTGGGGGTCAGAAGAGCTAGCCTAGCTCGAACCAGTGGGTGCTATTCACATCTGTGTCTGGAGGGGTGAGGTTCACCAAGTATGACTTGGCCCAGCCCGGCCTGCCCAGCAAGCCTAGCGGCCTGCTTGTCACTCATGCCAGGGCAACAGTGGATTGCAGGTGAACCTGGTGTGTCAGCTTGAGCCCAAGCTACCGAGACAGCTGAGGAGTATTTGTATACTTTCTTCTCCTTTGCCAAAAACATGCTTGTAACTACAGAATCACAGAATTGTAGGCGTTGGAAGGGACCTTGAGAGATCATTGAGTCCAATCCCCAGTCTTGTTTAGTCTTACACAGCCAAATATTAACATACAATGTAGTCCAAATGCAGCTACATAGAATAAGTAGTAAGACAACTCCTCAGGAATGAAACTTGACATTTTATTTTGAAGTAGAGTTAAAGAATCACAACCTTGGGTCATTACTTCTGTATTAAGTCAAAATACAGTTGAATAGCATGGTAGTTTCCTTTCTCTGGCTACTTCTTTTTACCAACTACCGATGAGTTGTATTGACAGAAAGCATTAGGCACACGGCTGAAATTTTGTGTCCCTGGCTTCTTTTTATTAGCACTTGTACATTGTTTACTTTTGTATGGTTGTTTTGGTCTTCTTTTTTTTTCATTTTATCATTCTCCTCCTCCACTTAACTTATTAATTAGTTTCTAATGTTAGTTAGTTACACGATGTGATGAAACACAGGTATGTTAAGCCTACAGCAGTTGCTGTATGAGGGTTGGTTGGTTTGTTTTAAATAGACTGCACAATTCTCAGCTCTTCAAGGTATTGTCCTGGTTTTGCACAGCCTCTAAAAGGGGTCATTCAGACTTGGTTTCTGTTTTAGGCCTTTATGCATTCTTTATATCAACCAAATTTAATTTCTTTTTTAGGTTGAAGTGTTTTGCATGCTTCTTTAGCAATCAAATAAGAATTGGTTATGTTTATCACTGGAGAATCAGAAAGAGATTGGCCTTACCGTACTGCTGAAAAAAAGTAACACCCCACCCTCAACACCTTATCAAGTTATCTTATGTGCTTTCCATGGTCTTTCTTCCTTGTCAGTCACACAAGTATATAAGCAGGCATTGCTGACTTCTATTTAAAGCTAATGCCATACAATCAAATTTAATAGTAACATGTTCTGTTTAAATTCTCCTGAAGAATAATGCAGTTACAAACTAAAAATTGTAGAGCCTACCCAGCCTTTGCTTTGAATCTTTTTATATCAAATTTGATCTGATTAGGCAGTTGGTATATTATGCACATTGTCTGATTTCCACAAATGTTTCATTGTGAAAAGAAAGCCATTCAAGAATATTAGCTGAAACTTGCAGAGAATTTTCTTTCTAAGACCCAATAACCGAAGAGCATGCTAGGAAGCGGCGGGCAGCTTCCCCTGCTGGCAGGTGTACTGATACCAGGATTTTTGCTCCAGCTCTTGACAGGTTAGGAGGAGCCCAGTCCTTGGCTCCAGTTCTTCTGACCAGGGAAGCAGGCTTCGGTCTGGTCAGAACAAGAGGTCTGGTCTACTGTCCTGCCCCAGGTGCCCTGATAAAACCCAGGGCTGCCTGATAGCTACCCCTGGGCAGCATCAGTAATTTGATTTGTATACCTCATTACTTCTCTGCTTTCCTAGCCCTCCTTATGGCTGTTCTTGCACCTCTGTTTTTCCATCCCAGTCTTCTCCAAAATAAACAATCCACCTCTAACTAATTATTCCCCATTTGTCCTATTTTTCTACATCCATACCCAGACTTGGGTTACTTAGATAACGTGAGCCTTATATGGAGTTACTGATATGGTTACTGGGTGCTGTTGGCCTTGTATGATTTAATCCCTCAAAGGTCCCTGCAGTCCCTCCCAGTTATCTCCTGTAACTCCCCCTAAACCACCTGTGGGATCCAGCCACCCTCAGAGTGCTATCTGAACTTCTGTCAGTATCTCACACTGTTATTTATAGTTTCTAGTGATTTTTTTTTAATGTTATGTCCCCTAGTTTTCCACACCTTTTTCAGTTAGCTGAAATCTCACACCGAAGTCTAGGCAGCAGTACAGCAGAGCATAGATGAATAACTGATAGAAAATAAATCAAAATGTTAAATATGTATTTTTAGCTGAATTTGTGTTCTTTTCTATGTATTATTATTATTATTTAAGGTTGCTTTCAGGGGATTTTTAGGGACTGCAGAGCTTATTGCAATAGGAACCTGATACAAATACATTATATGAATGTCAATAGTAAGCAGAAGTATTATGAAAATTATTTTGGATAAGGAATCAAAACATTAGCTTTGAAACAGAAGTAGTTTAGAGAATTTTCTTGCTACTTTTTAAAGAGATTCATTAAAGACTTGAGAACATTGGTAAGAAATTTTCAGGTGGAAAATAAACCTTTTCCAAGTTTAGGTTATCCAAGAGAGAAATTACCACCTGGTTTACTGGCAAAGAGAGCAAAGAGTCAATAGTACAAAAACTAATTCACATCTCAAGTATACACTGACTTTTCCACAAAATGATCAACTTCAGATTCATTTTTAATATAAAAGAATAAAAATGTTTGCTCAAATAGTTTTGGAAGAAAATTCATAATAATCCATGCTGAAGAATCTTGCCAACCATTTCACAGTCTCTTCATTATTAAATTCCTGAGCAAGTCCCAGCTTTCTTTTTATTCAAGTACAAAAATCTCTGTTGCTGGCAATTGGACTAGTCAAGACGTTTTTAATAAGATTTGTTTTTGGAAAAAGTGCTTCAGTTTATTAGGATGTATATTGTATGTAACAGCTGAGATGTGAGTAAGGCACTTGACATAATGAGAATTGGCCTTGCCAACTATTGTTATTTTTAATTGTTTTCTGATGTGTGAGTTACACTTGCACTAATTGTTTTTATGTTTTTTTTTCAGTATGCAGCAAATCCTGTGTCATTCAATACAAATTGAAAAACTGAGCTGTAAGTATCTGATCCTTTAATTTTACTAACAATTTTAACTTACTTGCACTCTAGTCCTGCTGGTTATGTAGATTTTGCCCTTAATTCTGTGTGATGTGGGAATCAAAGATGTTCCTAAAATAAAGGCTACATTCTGTAAAACATACAAAGACAGATTTGCGCAGGTGTTATATCTTCATACTTAAAATTTGGATGTAACTGAAGTTGGCATATTCTTCAACTGTGTAGTTTTAACAATCTGTCCCATTATGTCCTGTTTTCTGTAACACATGCAAGCATTTTCTGTGAAGAAAAATATATTCTTGGTTATTACTTCGGTGCGTTGCCTCTATTCTTTAAGGACATGTTCTAAATAAATAGCTTTATTTCAAGGGAGGTTGAACAAGGATGTTATTCTGTCAGGTAAGTGTGAAAATACTGTTATATTATCTCTGTATCTACATATTTCTCCTAAATTGCGTTGTAAAATACACTAGGCCCTCTAACTTTGGAGTATATGAGAAGGAAAAAACTGTGAAGTGGTAAGCTAGGTAATGCTGAACAGACTGTCCAAAGACTTAAGCGAGGATGAGAGAGAACACTGGGGAAGGTAACTGGAGACAAACATCAGTTGTTTAATATTTATTCAGAAAAGATGACACATCTGAGAATCATCCTTATGTAATCCCTAAACAGTCATATGGAGTTTAATTCCTTCCACACACAGTTAAAATATAGACAAATGCCTGGCTTCTGAGCAACAGAAGTGTACTGAAGACTTTTTATTGCCAGGTCAAAGTTATACTGTTACAAGGTTTTTGAAGGACAAGGTGAGTGGGTAGGTAGGTACATGGAAGAAGGAAGTAGGTACATGGGTAGGAGAAGCAAGGAGGAATGGAAATTCGGGGACTAATGAAATATATAGACTTAAGAGTGCTTTAGCAAAAAAAGTTATTACCTCAAGAAGCCATATATTAGCTGCCTCTGAATGTGTGCATCTTCCCTTTAGAAGAAAGGAGGCAGCAAAGATGCAGATAAATAGCTCTTAATATTTTGAGGCTAGGATGCACATGGGAAACAATGAAAGCATTCTTTATAATAAGTCAGCTATTTATGGGTTATTTATTCTACAGAAAAAATCACAAAACCTGCTTATTAGTCTACCAATAATCTATCAGACAGGGACTGTCTTAAAAAGAAGCCAGTCCAGCTTTTCCCAGAATCTTGTCCTTGCACAAGATAAACGCATTCCTAAAAGCTTTTACTGAATTCCAAAACCATGATGGCTTGTGACTATTTCCTCTGTGCTTTGAGATTATATTTATAATTAATCTGATTACAGCCAAGAATTAAAGTATTGATAAGTAAATTATTTTATAGTCAGTATTTAGGAAATGCACAAGGAATTTATTAGAAGCTGTTGGATATCCGCTTTTATAAATATTTTCCGTTGCACATGCTCATATTCTGTCTCAGATAAAAGAGTTTACAAGAAATATTTCACTTCAATTACTTCCATGAGTGCAAAAGCTGCAAAACAAAGAGTAATGCTTCACCTAAAGTTATTAAAACATTTACATTTCCTTTTTTCTTTTTTATAGAAAAATGCTAATGTCTAGAGTTGTGTTGTTTTGGAGAGAGATTGACTGAAATTTTGTGTACAAGATAGGTTTTTGTGTTTAGATAAGTCAGAGAATCACAACATTTTGAAGCTTTCTGGAATGAAACAATATTACAAATCAGGACAGTGTTTCTTGATCCATTTAAGAGTGCTGTTTCAAAACTGTGCACTAAAGGGCAACTCTATTCTCATATATAGATTTTATGAGTTTAACAATCCACAAATTTCTGTGACGTTTTTATTCTAACAATTCAGCATGTTTCAGTCTTGCTCCAGTTGAAGTTAATCTGTTTTACTGTTGATTTCAACAGAAGTAGAATTCTGGAACTTCACCAAATGCCTGTCTAAGCTTTGCCATTTTGAAACATATTTGAGTAACAAGCTGAATAGTGAATAGCTTTATCTGTCACTAAATTAATAATGTGGACAGTATGTGAAACCATGAGCTACCAACAAAACCTTCAGCCTTCAGGAACAACATGGGACTTAGCGGAGCAAAACAGTAAAACTGTCCTGCAGGTCCTCTCTAGTCACGTTGCTATTTATATATCTGTTACCTTTGTACTCTGAGGAAAGTGTGAGAAAAGAAATAACTAAATTGGTCTGCATGCCCCTTCACTCAAATAACTACTCATTTATGACCTCATATAAAAGATATGCTAAAGGAGAAAGATGAGGCAATAGAAACTCTTTCTGTATTATATGACTTTTTTTGTTTATTCTGAGGAGGAAGAAAAGAGTGCATACAAAATGAAATTTGTGAAATTTGTTTGAGGAAACAATAACAATACTTCAGTTTTTCAGATTTAAAAGTCTCCTTTTCCCTTGCTTATCAGCAAAGCAGTCATCCTAGCATAAAAATAATTGTGGTTCATCTTGGATATCTTCAGACAAACTTCTGAACTTCAAAACTGATTATTTGTATCAGTGAAGAAAACAATTGCCCTAAAACAAGATAGTTGAAAGCATTCGTTCTTTTAAACTGGGCATGCCTCGTTTCTGAATGAAGCTGAAATGTGTAGCTCAAAGAACTTTCTCATTGCTATCTCGTTTTCACCAGAAAGTCTTTAATAAAAGGGGAAGGGCCTGATATTAAGTTATAGCACTTCTCCAAATCTGTTTTTAATAATGTACGTACTTTGACAGTGTGGTATGCTGCTGTTCTTTTCGGAGTTGAGTTCAGTTATCTTAAGGCTATGAAGTTCCTTACTGTTTTGTTCCTGTTAATTCTTGTTTCCTTTTGTGAAAGGGATTAACTTTCTTGTGTCTGTAGTGTTGTAACTCTGGAGAGAATGGCAATATGCTGATGAAGAAGAATCGGATCATGTGTGCTGGGGGCTCTCCTGAATTTTCATTTCAGCAGCTGTTACCGGGCCTCCTCCCATCCTGCCACGAGAGGGAGCTTTTGCTTGTTAAATAATTTTACTCCCTCTTGTGTGGGCGTGTAATATGCTCCTAATTGCAAGTTCTTCTACAAAATAAAATAAGGCATTAATTAGTCATACGAAACTGTCTTTTCGTTATGAAAAAAGTATCAGGTTGTTGAATTATTTCTTTAGTAGCTTGAAAATAGCTGCTTAGTAACATGAAATGTAAGGTTGACGGTCAAACGGGGAATCATTTAGGTAGTTGTAGTAAGCTTAAAGGGACGTTTGTTAATTCTGTGAGGTGGAAATTTGAACATAATCTGCTCCATACAGTCTGGTCAGACAATCTAATGCTTCCAGTTTGGAGCTGATTAAAAAAGAGCAGGAAGACATAAGCTTGTGCTCTCAAAAAATGGAAAATAATACAATGTGAAATCTATAGGTAATAGCAGAAAAGGAGGAGAGAAAAAAAGAGCTTTGTAAATGGCAGACAAATTGAGATCAAAGGTTGAGTGATTTGCCGTGCATCTTGCATTAAGACAAAGTTTAGGTAAGTGCTGTGTCATGGAGGTTCTCTGCCAAAGCAACTTACCTGTTTCATTCAGTGCCAAGAAAAGTTAATATCAATAGCTGGAACTGGTAACACCCTACATTGCCTTTTACTAGACAGTAGAGACCACAGCACTGTGCATGCAGTTCCTGGCCCATCACCAAGGAAACAGGAAGAAAAGCTCACTCCTTTAAGAACCACAGAGACCATCTCCTAGGGCACAATAAAGAACTTTGCAAGAGGCCTTTATTACATAATCCTCCTTAACAGTGACTTCAGTCACTTTCATGTGGAATAGTTGATCAGGAAACATTTTGAAATTGAACAGCGACACTAAGTTTTGGTGTTTTCTTACAAAAGAAAGAGCTAATGAAGACAACCTATTCCTGTTTGCAGTTCTGTAAATTATGAAAAAATATGTTGGAGCCTTCAATTTCATTCAGAAAATGGGTGGAATGAGGAACTAAATAGAAGATAAAGGAAGGTTTTGCATAAAGATTACCAAGCACAGTGCCTAAGAGACCAAATTTGGGAACTGTTTCTGTTTACTAGCTCAGTTATTTAAAACACAAAATAGAGAAAAGCTCTTTCTGTAGCATTCTGTATTGTTGTAATGTAGTCTGTCATTCAACAGCAATAAAGCACTCTGCTGTCAAACTGCTAGAACGTGGTGGGGGGAATAGGAAGCAAATTATAGAGTGGAAAGTCAAACAAAAGGGGATGATGCTTTAAAATCTGTATTATTGTGTGTGAATTTTAAAAAGTAATTATTTCAGTAACATTTTGGAATACACAGTGATAACCACATTGCTTATTTCTGGCCACTAAGATGGGCAGGTTCTTAGGGTGGCATCCTGAGTGAGTTACGCTCACTTCACTAAGCGACCTTTTAGATCCTAGCATTAGGATACGTGATTTGTTATGGAAGATCTTACTTGCAGGTTGGCATCAACCTCCATAGCTGTGATTTCAAGAGTTCCATATTGTTGATGGACCTTTTAAAATGAATCCTTCTAAGAGTCAACTTTACTCTTTCATATCCTATGTGAAAATATAGCTAAGACTTGTGGGCAGATCTGGTTTTTATTTTGAAATTCTAGACAACGTCTTTGTCAGGTGTTAGATTCTGTACAGAAAAAGCATAGAATGAGTGTAGTAGATGTTTGCAGACTGGCTCCTTAACTACATTCACAGAACAGTGAGGAGGAGCTTGTTTAGCCTGCCTGTGGGAACACAGGGTATGCACTGCTAAGCGTTTTTCACATTATTAAGCTTTACAACAGTTTGGCTTTTTATTCAGGGAAAAAATAGCTGAAAGCTCGAGGCCTTCAATTCATTCAGTTCTAGTAGTTAAAACCAGAAACAATCACAATTAATCAAACAAGCTGATTTTGCTCAGTCAATAGAATTACAGTGCCTGGCTTTGGCACACTGACAATAACAGAGCAGCTGGCCTACACTGAGTATATTGATAACCTCGGAAATAAGATGCCCTGGCAGAGGTAAGGTCTCGTAACGATGAATATGCTGCTTCCAGATGGTGAAGTGAGTAATGAGCCCAAATGCCCTCCAGCATTGCTCCAGCTCACTAACATTCTACCTTCAGCACTGCCTTTTCCTGTCAAGCGTAGGAACCTCTGGGCAATAACAGCTGAGTGCTCCCGACAGGAAGCATCTCAGCTAATGATGTATGACAAACGGGGATAGACTAGCCCTGCCTTAACACCCAGGAGAAGGAGAGTTCATTGCCAGTTCTGAACTGACAGAAGGGGCAAAGAGCCTAGCTACAGCACAGCATCAAGATGAGCTAAATCAAATAATAGTTTCCTCTTCCGACTGGCAAAAGCTGTGTCAAAAGAAGGATGGTTTGGCTAGGAGAGATCAATAGAGGAAGGAGTTATCCATCAGAAAATGGTTTAATCATCCTTTGGAAAGAAAGTGTGCTGTGTTAGTCTTGAGAGACAATGCCTAAAATAGATGTGATTACCTGAATGTGAAAAAGTGTATTTGTAATTATTTGCATGAAATCTTGTGAAGTTAAGGACATATCAGACCTTTTTTCTTCCCCCTGCACCCTCTCCCCCACCCCACTAGCTAAACAGTTATATTTTTTTGAGCTAGTTCAGTATGAAATACTTAGCTGAACTGAATATTGAGTAACTAGGCTGGCTTTCACTTACAAATCAGACTGTACAAGAACCTGTCTCTGGAACAGACACACTAGTGTATTAGCCAGCTGTTCCTCGTAGAGGACAGTAATGAGGTTTGTAGACTATTTTGCAAATGAGAAGATTTAGGATTTAAGCTTCGAGTAAACACCTATCCCATAGGGTTGTGGTGTCCTAAAGAGATCAGAAGTCACAGCAAACCAATTTTTATTTTCTAAGTTAGAACTGTAAACCTAGGGTCTGCTGCTTGTCCTACACAGTTAGGGGAGTTCCTCAGACGCCTGCACTGAGATTCCCATCAATTCTACCTCAGTACGAAACTTGCTTTTTAGATCAGTAATTGTACCAAAAAAAAATTAAAACTCACACAAACTACACCACTGTCTCATCCAGAGAGGGAAGCTGCATCTCTCTTGAAGACTCACCTTCTTGAGCCCATACACTACTGCTCCTTGCACTGGAACTGCCTCCTGTCCCTGGCTGCCCCCCCCCCGCCTTAAATGGGCCCAGAGTGACCCCGCCCCAGGCCCACCCCTTCCTGTCACAGGGGAGCACAGCTGCAAACACTCTGCCTGTGCTCCCCATGCCAGTCACACCGCTCTGCCGCTTGCTCAGTCTTCAGTTCAGGCCATGATCAGCAGTTTCCCTACAGTAGTGATTTTAAAATAGTTATTGAGGCATATTAAGATCCCTGGTGCCGCCTCCTTCACGTCATTCTCCACTCCAGCCCGATACCGCCATGGACAGTAATAGCAAGATTCATGACATATATATATTTTGTGTTGCCATGGTCCAATCTTCTTTCTGATAAAAATAAATTTAATAATTTGGGTGTTATAACTATACACTGCTGGCAAACTGGTACTAACGCTATCCAGATTAAAATTGCGCTAGAGGTAATAATAGGGAGAGGAAGACTGAGCTTTTTTTACTCTGCTTCAGTAAGTGTGAGAAGGATTCAGCAGCTAAATGATAGTTCCACTCTTGATTTCAAAGACTGGCAGTCTCATTTTTCTATCAGATAACAAAGCAAAATTCTAGTCTGAGATTAAAGTATTGTATGTACATATTTGATAGCAAAAATTGGCACTTACAAATCTTATTAACATTCGTTGGTGAAATCTTAGAGTATTATAATGGATTAGGCAGTGAGTAATTTTTCCTGTTTTATGCAGGATGAGAATGAGACAAAGAAGCCATCCTCAGAGTCTTTGTGAATGTCGTATACAAAGTCTTTGTAAGAAAAATGAAGTTGGTGCATATTGCCTGTTTCTGGTCCTGCTGCTCTGAGCACTTGCCCATGCTTGGTCCTTGTCCTAGCTAGTGAGGATGTACATACATCCAAGTCTGCCCTCCTGGCTGTTGCAAGGAAAATGAATAAATTTCGTATACGTATTCTTTAGAAAGCACACAACTCAGAATTGACCTGTTGTTTCCAACAGGTGCTGAATGAAAGAAGTTTCTAAATAAAGTATCAGATAGAATGTTTTTTGCCAGTTATTCCCAGTCTTGGGGTTGTGATGGGTGTGAATGTCAATTGTAAACTCAAAGAAATTTTTATGCTCAAATTCAGGGGCAAATACAGTGTCCATATCTGGAAAGTTAAGAGTTTATAACTTGGATCCAAAACCAAGATGAAGATTGCCTTCTTTTTATGTTACGTAGCTGCAGAAATTGAGGGGTGGGTGGGAGGCAGGGTTCTGCGTCGCGGGAAGTGGTGGTGAACAGCAGGCTCAGGTGTGTGGCCACACCCTGGCCACTAACTCATCCTTCTGCTCTTTTTCCTTTACTGCTGTGCTTCTAGTGCTGAATTTTTGCCTGCACTGATGAAAAACCCTGAGCTGGTTTGCTGTATGTCTACATTGGTAGTCAAAAGTCAGTGCATGAATTTGTTAGATAGCATGTGCAAATGATTGGTCAAATTTGACGTCTGTCACAGTAAAAAATGACACAAGAATCCTAAATGTGCCATATATTTTGCAGTATATAATTTTACTTTAAACAAAAGTACATGTTAAAGCACATAACCTTAATTCAGAATGCAAGAAAATGATTTTAAAAACAAAGACCCTTTGAATTGAGGGAAATAACAGGAGTATCAAACATGAATTCATACATGCTGAAAATTTTAAGAATAAATAGAGATGTTCAATGAGAGTGCGGTATCACGCAGATCAGAAACTACATGAAGTGCGCAGCAGGGAATTCACCTGGTAAATATCACAGCAACATTGCAAAAATGCACAAATAGAAATGAATCTATGTAATTTCTGCTTCTCCTTCACATAAATCCAAACCATCGTTTTCTGTAAAATTTGTATGTAAGATATTAAAAACAAGGTAGTTTTAGCTCAGTAAGTATTAAGAAATGAGTTAAGAGTTTGTGTAACTGAAGGTAGCTCATTAGCTGGCTGATTCCTCACCTTCATTTTGCACTTCTCTGAGCAGTGGGCAAATGTCAGAAACCTTATGGGCACTTCTTGCATCCAGATACCCTGGAGGTTTGGGGTCTTTGGTGGGTGGAGGAAGCAGGATTGTTCAAGAATATTTTTCGAAATTTCTTTTCCCTCTCCCCCTCCCTCCCTTAAAACAAAGAAGTGCACGGCCAGGGTGGTATTTTGAACCCTGTATTCATGTAAAAAAAAATCTTGAATTTCATATAAAAATGGATATAATCGTATGTTTACTTTGTATGCAGTATGCACACTCCAGGATTGAACTAAGAGATACCCTACTCATTTTTATTTTACAAGGAGCTGAGATAGTGAAGACTATAGAGACTATGATGGTATTTACTTTTCCCTGAGTGCCATATTTTCTTTTAAATACTATGCAATAACCTTTCTTCCAATGTTTGCTTTGTATGTTAAGGCAAAATTGATCCCTGAACAAAAAGTTCACACGAGAGTTACATGCCTCTTAAATTCTATGTAAACTCTACCTGGTGTGTGGGATTTATAGTGGTATTTTACAAAGAGTTGAACTTCACCTTTAAGACCTGGCTGAGGTATTGTTAGCTTGGCATCAGTAGGTCACTTGTGAGGAGAGATGCTGCTGAGTTAGAGTTAATCAAACTTCACATTTTTTTATTCTGCTTGAAGTTTTGAATAGCTATTGTAAACAATAATACCTCTTCTCGCTGTTTGCATCTGTGGTTTGCATATGTGTCCTTTTAAGGCTGTGTGACAGCATAGGACAAGAATTAGTTTTCTAAGAAAACCGAAAGAGGTGAGTACAGGAATATTTTCTTGTTATAAACAAAATATATTCAGAAATGTATTCATGCATTATAAATCTCTTCTGTCCTGATAACTTTCTCTATATACTGAAGATAATCCTTATTTGTATAAATATTAGTGTTGTTTTGAGTTCAGCCTTGAAGTGATAGCTCCATGGGAACAGCAAGATCTGATTGTGTAGGAGTCCCTTCATTTTAGTAGAGCTTAAACAATCCCAACCAACCTATGCTGAAATCCACTCAGAGGGTTGTGTCACCCATCTGAGATATCCAGAGACAAATGTTATGTGGGGGATGAGGAGAATGAGGAAGCGAGACCTAGATCTCCGTGGGGGTCTGAAAGCTCCATCAAGACACAGCCTTGGACGGAACGGCCTCGGGAGAACACTCTGAAGCTTGTGACCAGGCCATGGATGAAGTAAACAAGAGCAATGAAGAAGTGAAACATGGCTGTTTGCTAACTGTGCTGTTCTAAGAATGGACTGTCTGTCTATGGTACTAATAAGGAAACTGTGTAAGACATTCTCTGCCTCCTTGTGACTAATGCTATGTTACCGATTTAACTTTTAGTGGAATCTTCCAGTATTTCTGTAACAGTATAAAAGGTAAACACCTTTACACCTATTGCCTTAGCAATAAAGTAGGAAAAAGCATATACCGCAACTAGAGGCCTCTGTATTACTTGCGCGCGCACGGCGACCATGTTACATTTACCTTCTAATATCTTATTTTCTTTCTGTTCCAACTCTGAATGTATATCCCAGAGGAGAAGAACAGCTTGACCCAAAATCTATGAAGCAGCATTTTCTGTAGCACCCTCAGTCACTGGGCTGGGCTGCGGGGTCGGCCAGGACAGCCCACTGGGAGCTCGCGTGCTGTCAGGCAGCCCTGCCTGTTTGCACTGCGAACTTTTGAGTAGCTTTCTCCAGCCTGGTTGCAGATAATGGCTGGTCCTAACTTTTTGCCCCTACCTGGACCTGGGTAGCTGACACATTCTCCGTGAGTCTGTCTGCTTCAAATCTTTAAAGCGTGTTTGTCCAGCATCCTGTAAATCCTAGAACTGCTTTAGCTTGAATGGGGCAGAGAGGGAAGGGGTGTTAGTACTGCTGATAAACTGCTTACTGTCGCACGCTTTGTCAGTTCAGTTTTCTTTTCCCCATCTCAGTATTGTTTGTAGCTTATCTGTAAATAGTTCTAAAACAAGAAAAAAGAAAACAGACAGACAGAAATAGGACTTGTTTTCATCCCTTTTCCTCTAAGACTTTGCTCCAAAAGTAATACCTCCTATTTATTTCCATGGAAACTACACCAGCTATAAAGAGCATAATAATGCTGTTTCACAGAGCAAACTCTCAGCTACAAAACGCTATTTGTCAACACAGTCACCACCATTTGCTCTACATTTTCACCAGCCATGAACAAGAGCTGCATGCCACTCTCGTAACAATCTGCACCAGTGGAGGTGACCACTGTCAATGTCACCACTGCTGAAACTCACCCCCACCTCTCACTGTGCTCACAGCCACTTTTGGGTCTCCATCAACGTTCACCAAGTGTTGATGAATGTCAGTGGGTGCCATTTTTCCCACATGGAGGAATTCAATTCCACCCCTTTGCTCCATCTGCACTCCCATGTCAGGCACCATTGTGTCAGTGCCCCTCTGCTGCCATCTGTCACACAGCAACAACATGGAATGGGATATTGGTGGGAAGGTTCAGCCTCTGCTGCCATCCCACCAACATCCACCTCTGATGTTAGGGGCGAACAGAACAAAATAGGAGGCATTACTTTCAGAGCAGCCCTGGTACTTAGGCGTTGTAATTGCTTATGACACATTGTTTCACAGTGCGCAACCTAGATAGATACATTATACTTTGCCAAAACAGAAGGCAACATTCTCATCTCTATAGTCTGCCTCGGAAGGTGGAGTACAAGAGTACGGGGCAGCTTTGGTTGGTCTGGGTTGCATGGAAGTAGAATTTTCAAACTAACAGAGATGGGGAATGTTACAGTCTAACTACATTAGAGTAGTACTGGTAAAATTGCTAGAAATATCTCATAGTTGTTCATAGTTTGTTTTCCTTTAACCTAATATTATTTGAAAGATTGTTTTGTTTAATTTATCTATTTACAGAAGAAGCAAAGCCATATCTAGCATCCAGTTCTTTGGGGAAAAAAAGAGTGCAGGGGGGTGAAGGGGAGGCAGATGGTGCCTGACTTTCATCTCATTGTATTTATGTATTTTTTGTATAGGGATCATCTATGGAGTTTAGAATGTCTGTTCTAGCCCTCTTTCCCTGTGAGAACAAAATGTGTGCACGGCCTTTTGAGCTCTCTTTCCTGTTGTGGTTCTCAACAAGCAGCAGTGGATCTTACAGCCTTTCATCTTTTTTTTCTCTTTCTTTTTTTTTTTTTTAATCTGCTTTTATAGCCACAGGTATAAATGAAATCTTTGTTTCCATTTTCTCTAATTTTCTGCTTTGTTTCCATCAAAGCATTCTTGGAGGCTTTAAATAATCCATTACTGTGATGCTTTTTTCTTGAAAAGTTATGGGTTTTGTTTCATCAGGGAATGGATGTGTGTTTTGCTCAATACTGTAACCTATAAATTGCCACCTTGCTGGAACTGTTTCTTTTTCTTTCTACCTGAAAGATGACTGCTCACTCTGTATGCTGCCAGTCCTTTCCTGCCTCTTGGTGGAACAGCTCCCAGCCCGTGGTGTATGTACTTCAACAGCCCTGTACTCCAGGCTCCTCCTCGTGAGCCTGCCCAGTGCCCGCTGAGCCAGGAGCGTGATGGGAGCAGCGTGTGCAGTCCTGTGCTGAGTGCTGCTCTGGAGGGGCTCGTCTGGGGGGCAATGACACCTGGCTGTCAAGTGATAGCTTTTAGGATACTGTTTAATAACGAAATATTTTACACCAAAGTTAATGTAGGCAGCATCTGCACCTATAGGAAATATGGGGGGAAGGAAGGGAGCAAGAAGGTTTGAATGGCAAAGATGTCAGTTGCAATTTTGTAATGAATTTCATGTGTAGTAACAGTTAGATACACTTAGTAGCCATCTACATTTCCCCAGTGGTCTCATCCACTAGTTGTTCTGACCTGAGACAAACTGATCCTAAGTGGGAAAACTCAAGCTGAATACATCCAGGCCAGCAGTGAGGTACCTCCATTTAATATTGAGTACAGTAATTAACCCTTGCTGTCATTCTCTGTGACCAATCCAACAATTATGGCATTGTGTTGATTTAAATTGAGTCATGATTCACAGTTTCTACAAAGCCTGATTTTTTGTTTGAAGAAGATGCTTTAGAAAAAAATGAATTTGTTCTTTTTCCTGCCTTTTTTTTCCTGCTTCTTGTAAAAAACAAAGGAAACACAATTCACCTAGCTTTACTAGCCTTCTGTGCTCCACAACAGATTTTTCTCATTACTGTTATTCTCCTTTGTGTCAGAACTTTCATCTATCTTGTGACTACTTTTCCTTTCTTTTAGTATTACCCTTGTTAGGAGTGGGAGGAACTGTATCCAAAACCAGCTTACATGAGTGCACTCTTGGCTGGGAAATGGCAGTATGAACAGTGATTTTTTTGTAAATGTTTACTCCAGAAGAACATGACCTGAATAATGAACATCACCTGTCAATCTGCTGCCAACAAGCCACCATCAGCATAAGCCCTATAGCACTAATAATTCCAGTGGTATCTGTAGTAGGTGATTTGGAAAGATCTTTTTCTAATGTAATATTTATGTCTTCAACTGTGGATAGTTTTCTTTCTTTCTTTTAATCTAAATATAATTTACTAATGAAATACATCCTGATTTCTTATATTTCAGGACCTGGGTAAAAGAGAGAACAGAGAGAAAGCATAAAAAATGTGACAATTGTGTAGTCAGGGCTGTGCTAATGATGTACCTTAACACTGCTGCAACATAAATTAATTAATTAATAAGTAAAAATTTCTATTGACCTCCTGGCTTTCAGTTGCTGACTGTGTGCAATTCTGCATCTTACTGTAAAGATATCTTGTGTTATTTTTCTCTTCTGATCTGTTTTTTTCTTTAAGTTGAGAATTTTATCTGCAATAGAGACTTGTTATGAGCATCTTGCCTTGTATCACTAAAGAGATTGTGTAATCAGATTTTTCTATTATTTCCTTATGTGCCATAAAACAATTCTCCACAAAATTGCTGCACGATAGGGCAGTGCTTGTGGTCTACCTAGAGACAGCAGTAAATAGTCATATGCATCAACTGGAAAATATATTTTTGGTAACTCTATAGTTTTCTTATTGGTGAATTGTTTTTGTCTTCACTCCCCTGTAGTCTAGGCAAAGCAGTTATTTGTATGTGGCTTTTTGTAGTTTTTTTTTTTTTTTTAGAAAACACTCTGTTGTTGTTGTTTTCTTTTTCTGTGCTGCAAAAGAAGTTTTGGCAAATCACCGCAATGTTGTTTCAGAGGAAAATATAATGAAGAGAAATGCAGTTTCTGCATGGAGAGTTTAACACTTGGCAAATCTAGCTCTTTATATTTGGCTTTAAGTAAAGAGTAGTCTAAAACTTCAGTTGATATCAGCAAAGGTTTTTCTTCTAATTTTGCAATTGAGGAGTTGTATGTTTCTCATAGATGAAGAATAACACTGCCTATTAAGAAACAAATTTGATCACTTGATCCCTAATGATTCAGTCAAAAATAAATAGTGAAGAACTGCAGAACTGGGAAGAAAGTCCACGATTCCTAAGTTAAAAGCTAACAGTCTATTTTTTTGAACCTTGACTGTATCAATATTGCTTTCCAATCAGTATTTTTTTGTGATTTAATTGTAATTCAGTTTGTGTGCTTAAAACTACACTCCAAAATTGCCGACAAATCATTTTGAAATTGTTGAAATAGTTGAATTTGAAAGGCTTATACATAAATGCAGCCCTATTCAGGACATATTCGTGACTGATTAATTTGAGTCCACTAATGTAATGAATGCTGGAATTAGGTACTAGGCTAATGAGACTCTTTAGTGTTAATGCTATGATATAGCACTAGTAATTACTGGAACATCACATCACTGCAAATACTTTATTCGACTCTGTTCATTGCTTATTTATTTGGATCTCAGTGTGCTCTAGCTGGCTTTAATGGAGGAAGATAAGCCTTTCATTTGTATGCTTATAAGGACATAGAAGAGAAAGAGGTTCTGCTCTCATTCTCACCACTGAAAGCTGTAACCAGTGTAACGAAATAAGGGAGCTGTAAGACTTCTGCAAGAGAAGTCAGCAGTTTGCATTATCAGGTGAGTTAACGCCAAGGTGAAACCCTAATGCATCTGTAAGAGGTGTGAAGACGTGCTGTGCACGGACATTACTGGACACAGGGCCCCACTCGATGAGGAAACACGCCTAGCTATTTTCTTAATGTTTCCTGTTATAGCAGGCTAAAGAGCGCAGTGTTCTTGGAAGAATCACTTTTATCTTTGCTTGTGAGGATTTTTAGCACTAAAACCAAAGAACTTGGCCTTTCATGTATTTTACGCACCATCAGGATGGGGAGTGATGCGGCTGTCTCTGCAGTCTGCTGTTACAGGCTACAGGGGTGTCAGTACAGGAAAATTAGATCATTAGATCGGAGATAACATTTGCCAGTAATAAATGAAACAAATGTTGCTGCGGAAGACTGCAGTGTTTCAATAATGCTGTAGTTTTTTTGAACTCCAGAAAAGTGAGCCTGCTGCCATTTCTCAGCCCTCTAATGATGTGAGATGTGAGAGTGTAATGCTGGGGGTTATATGTATGCAACTGGAATTTTCACCCCTTTTTAGATTGTCATAGTGAGTATCTGTTCAGGTCCTTCTGCAACCCAACCTTTGTTTTTTGTACTTAGATTTTTTGCTTTCTGAAAGGGTTCATGACAAAGATTTTCTTTCAAGATCCTTAAAAAGACAGTAAAAACAATACTAGAGCAGATGTGGCATTTTGCTTATTTAGCTTAGCTGCTGGGGACAGAGAACCTGGTTTAGTTTCATTTGTGAAATGGTCTTTCAAGTCTATGATTCTAGTTGTTATCCATTAATATTCATACAAAGTCTTCCTTTAAAAAAATAAAAAATCAATGAGCACATCTGACCTTAACGTCAGGATTTTGCTGGTAATCAATAGAACCACTAACATAATGTATTGCTCTTCAAAGCAGCATCCTGGGTATCTGGAGCTCTCTGGAAATCTTTGAACTTGAGTGTAAATTAGTGTTGAAAATGATTTTAGTATGTTCAATAAAGCTACTGTCCAGCTATTGTTTGTAGAGGATCCAGATCTCGTTCCTTGGGAGACTGATTCCACAGTACCTAAATGCTATTGCTACGGCGTTATACATCCACTACTGTCATCAATTTTCAGACACAATTGAGAGACAAAACTAGCATGAAAGATGGATTGATTCATTCTGATAGTTAAGAAGATATCCAGTCTTTCATATACGTACATTATCTTGTATGTTGCTGCTTAGCTGGGACAGTGATAATTTTTAAAAGCATCTGTGCGTGGCAGTGGAGAGGCTCTGTGGAGAAAATGGCATTTCTTAGATCCTCAGAGGCAGTTGGCTTTGCTTTCTGTGATGTGATGCAGCTGTGTTTGTAGCATCATCTCAATATATGGGACAGCCTACTTGTCCCTGTAGTTTAAGGAACAGTGTTTTTTATGATATGGAATCTGGTTTTGATCAACTGTTTTAGTGGCTTTCTGGTTAGCTCAATCCTAAGGAATTACGAAGAAGAGTGAATGCAATTTAAGTCATTGATTTATTGTATGCAAAAAGTTGTTAGAAGGCTTTGTTTTAGTTAGAAGGCTTTGTTTTACTTAGAAGGCTTTGTTTTAGTTAGAAGGCTTTGTTTTAGTTAGAAGGCTTTGTTTTAGTAGTCTTTGGACAGAAATCCAAATGGTCCATTTTAATCAGTTTCTTTTCCCTGGCAACATGCCCAGGAAAACATCAAGGAGATTCCTGGCTATATCGTGTGTGTTTCTGTCAGTGCTGTGCCTGTATCTTGTACCACACTGCAGAACGCTGTAGTGTGTGTGGCTGGCCTCATTGACTTGTAGGAAGGGTAAAAAANNNNAAAAAAAAAAAGGACAGGAAATGAAATCCTGCCTTCACACACTGCTTGCTCTCCGTTTGGGAAGTTGTTGAAGAATTATGTGCTGAATTATTTTAGGAATCCCTTGTGTTTGCTGCACAACAAAAGCATAGCTTTGGTACCCTTACCTCTGGCAGCATTTGTATCTCCAGTCTAGTTAGCTTTTGACCTGAGACAGTCTGAATTTCAAGTCCTCAGATGAAGACAAGGGGGTTGGTTCTGGTCTCCGTTGCGCTAATGTGGATTCTAAGGAGTTCTGTTTATGCCAGCGTATTTAAAAAGAAGAAGTTAACTAAAAGTTATTTTAGGAATGCTTTTATAATAAAATAACTTCATTAAAATTAAAGGTGCATTTTGTCACAAAGATGCTCTTGCAGGCTTATCAATTGCTTTTTGCATGCCTTGAATGTATCTGATGTAAAGCGTGATGATACTTTCTAAAGAACTCTCATGCTTCTAAGAAGCTCTTCATGTTTTAGCAGTCAGTTATCAGCCACTGCTCAACCTTAACAGCACAAGGGATGCAAATATTTGTACTTTAGTAGTAATGATAATTGATTAGACAGTTTATCTAAAAAAGTAAAAGCATGATTTTTCTACATTCCAAGTTTGTGGGTGCTTGTCACTCTGCCAAGCATCACAAGGTTTCTGTAGTGAGCTCCTCTGATGAAAGAGAGCTGAAGAAAATTCCAGTTTAAAATCAAACAGCCAAAGCTGTAGAACTCCCCTGGACAGCATAGCTGATGTTCCATGCAGTGGAGGAAAAAAAACGGGGGGAATGGAGAAAAATAACTATTTTATCATTTTGATTTATTTTTCCTTCTTGAAAAGACTGGATAGCCAGAGAGCTAGACACAGAAAGGATTGACTCCTAACTGTGGGAACCACAAAAGGCTTACAGGAAATCCTGGCTCCAAAGCCATGGATCTGGGGGCAGCTTTATTGCCTTTCGTGCCTTCTCTGATGTTGTAGGTGAGAGCACAGGCCCTTGATTTCTGCTTCCCTACCCAATAAATCTTGCTGACTTTATATCAGGCCCTAAAACTTCACTTCCTGTCAGAGGGAATCCAAGCCATGTATTTTCATTTTCTCTGGAGATGTGATACTCGGTATTTCTGTTAAGGCTGGCCCAGGGGCCATAGGCAACACTGCCATTCATTTCAGACATTCTCCTATTGTTACTTGGAGTGCTTCCATGATTAAAGAAGAGAAGGTGGCCTTACAGTTAAGCAGCCAGACTAGTTTTTACAGCTCAAATATGAGCCAGATTGTTTCTTCTGTTTTGGGATAGATTTGACTTTCTGCCAGTTCCTTCAGACATTCTAAACTGCAATTTGTAACTCAACAAGGCAACCAAGCAATCTGCATTTTCTTGCAAATTTACACAAATAATTTTTCTTTGTACTGTAGATCTAAAGTGACCCTTTCATACTTTTCTTTTTTGGCAACATAAATTTCTGTCTAGTTCTACAGTAAGGATAAGCCATGATCCCTAGTTCTGGTTCAAGTAAAACTGAATTCAGTGATGTATTTTTTTCCCCTTGGTAATGCTTGTTTGATAAGCATGGGTTTTGTTTTGTTTTTAACTGATGCACAAACTTTTTAGGAATATAAAATTAATCTGGAAATATCTTCTATACTTTCTACTTCTCAATAATTTTCCACTAAACCTTGAGAGCTTCTTGTTAATTTGAGCTGTTTGGTGTTGTTGCAGTGGAACTGTTAGTAGCCTTGGTTTGTGTTCCTGGGGGGAAGAGGGAGCACTGACAACGAAGTGCTTTTGTGCTTTTTGTTTCTCTTGTTGTATTAATCTTGTAGTACTTGCCAGGTGTAGTAAAGGAGTGTTATAGATATATTGCCAATAAGTTTTCATGAAATCCTGATGTTACACATCTGGCAACTTGTTGCAATATAAATTCTTCCATGAATGTGCCTGATGCAGCTATTGATACTTCTATAAATTGACATATAAAGAGGTATTTCATAAGTTTAAATACAATGTTATGATATTTAAATCCACCTAGTGCTTGTTTGAGCTTTGTGGGCAAGAAATCCAGATGCTTGCTTTAGGAACCATTTTATTTTCCAATGCTAATTAACGTTGAAACTACAGTATGTGTTAAAAAAAAAAAAAGAAAAGAAAAGAAAAATACTGTTATTTTAATAATCAATAAGAAATATCTCATGCTTGGATTCTACTACTTAAGTAAAGATGTGTTCCCATATGCTAATGTCTGCCCTTACTCCTACTCTGATTTGGGAACTGCAGTGCAGTAAAGCTTTCCAAGTTTGCAGCTTTAATTATTAGTTCTGGGTCTTAAAGGCAAATAACTTCGTTTTCTACTTTTTTTTGCAAGGATTTAATGCTTGAGTGTATGTATTCAAATTTGTCAAAACAGACTTAAATGCAGAAATGCCTGGGAGAAAATGATAACCTTAGGAGTCATAGAGCTCTAAAAACTCCTCAATATATGAGATTAGTTTCAGTACCTATTACTTTTTGATTAGTTTACTATACACTTGAATGTTACATAGATATCTTTTCCTGGTTATATATTCCAGAATTCCAGAATAAGGATAAAACTTAATGATGACAGAAGACAAAATGGCTTGTGCAGATTGCTCTGCTTCTGGTAAGTGCAAAGCAAATATCTTCATTCTACTACTTTTTCATTACTACAGAAAAATTAAAATGATTTGGCTTCACCTCAGGCCTTCAATTGCTCTGTTGGGTTATTAAACATACAGCAGAAGAGCTAGTAATGAGTAGAATTGCTTATGTACCTTGTCTGTTTGTTCTTTACAAACAGAAGATTAATTACAACATTTAAGAGACTGGGGATATATTGACTTGTCTTTCTAAGAATCTGTTATTCTCATAATTGCTTTCAAGAGTGTTTTCCTGTTTTTTTTTCACCGCCATTAATCACTGAACAGTCCTTCTCTATAATATTCAGCAGTAATTGAGAATGCTATCCAGTAAACTCTCAGTACTAACATCTGGCATCTTCCAAATTATTGGGAGTATTGAGGGTGTTTACTCAAGTGAGGGCAGCCAACATGTTGCTTAAGTAGGATTGTATGCTTTGCTACGTGGAGAGTAATTTTAGTGCATTGAAAGGTGAGTTAAACATTCCTCCGAAGTGTTCAGTGGTCAGTATTTTGTCTCCCATTTTGGATTTAAAGCAAAGATTTATTTTCAATCCCCCTCCAGTTTCTGTATTTAGTGGTTTTTTTCCTATTTTTGCACGATTTGATGTGCTTTGCCAGTGGAGTTGAACGGAAGCCCAAGCTCTGGGTTCCTGTGTTACTCACAGGTGAATGTAGTGGCTGGTTCTTAACGACAAGTGTTATGAGCAAACTGAGAGTGATAACGGGGGCAAACAAAAACATTTTCTCGCATGAAAAACAAACAAACAAACTTATGCCCTTTTAATTCTGATATTTTTCCATAAAGTACTAGACCATGAGTATTAGAAAACTTATTTACTTTGTTCCACTTCAGCCATGTTCATTTGAGGTTAAGGAGCTAATCCTGTGAGCTTTGAGTTTCCCTTGTAGTCTCTTATTCTCAGGTGAAAAATGAACTGTGCAATAAAACCTGAAATTAGCATAATGCTTAAACTTTGAAATGCTGTGGTTTAATGATAAATCCACAATATAATTCTGACTCCTGAAATACATCTGAAGGAAGGAAGGAAGGGAGAAGCAACTGTTATGTAGGCGATAATGTAATTCGAGGTTAATTGTGAGATGTAAGTAATAATATATATCTATGCATGAATTAATGAAGTAATGAAATAAGATTTAAATCTTTAATGATCTCTATGAAACCTATTTGAGGGGAGAGAACACAGTTGTTCAGAGGAAACAGTGGTGTGCATTCTTTAAATTCACGGTAGCATTGACAAATCCTACCTTTCAGAAGGTATGATTCAGATTACAAAACAGCAAAACATTTTGACTTTTGAGGTGTATAGGTCTTATGTACTATTTGGTTTATTATAACACTGTATTTTTTTGTGTGTGTAGAATTTGATATAAATTTTATCAGTTTCTCTTGTATAAAAGCTATTACCATAAATTACATGACAGTAATGGAAAGACATGCTAAGACATTAACTTCTTGCTTTGTTTCTCCCCAAGCCTGGCTCTGCAAGAGGAGACAGACTTACAAAAACTAAGCTGTTTTATCTGATATATGGTGGATTATCTTTGGTAGCTAGATAAGAGGGAACAAGTTGACAAGTAATAAGTGACTGTTGTTGTTGACGCATGAAACAGATGGAAAACAGATTTTTGTTAAGCTGATTCTGTAAAGCAGAGCGTAGCAAAGGAATTTGAATGTGAAATTATGCTTGCTGTTCCATAGTGACACAGAATCACATATTAAAGCATACTGACGTGATTTATTTGGGTATTCATAGGAGGGATTTAGCCTATATGGAGACGGCTATTGGAAACCCCAGGAACAGAAATCCTAAACATACTACTTTCTATATTGCCAGATTGGGATAGATGCTATAAATTCTTGTTTTCAAAATGTGAATCAACTCACAGGTTTTCAGTTAGAATGGGGAAAGGACTTTAATGTTCAGCTGCAACAGATTGTTGTCAAATAATGTAAGATCAGCTCATCTTTGTCTGACAGATTAGGAATCGTGTTTTGGCAAGCAGTCTATAGAACTGAACAATCATAGAGCTCAGACATAAACTTTGAAATAAGGACATGTAAAACTATATTGATTTGACTCAATTTTACTGTGAATAGATATGTAAAGACTTGATCATACAGGAAGATCATCAGTAGACAAGTTTCAGCATAGCCATGATTTCAGTGGTTCAATTTCAAGCTGTAATTTTCCCTCGGATACTCAGATACAGGTGCTGAATACATACATATTTTTTAACTTGTGCTGTTAGTAGCACTTTAACCAAAAGCTTATAATTAAATAGTCAGGAAATTTGAATTTTATTATTATCTTTGATATTAAAAAAGTCTATTTAAGTACAAAATTGCTTTGAAAATAAGGAAAGCCTTCTTTCCTCAAGTAGCAAATTTGCTAATACACAGAATTCTTTGTACCAAGTGAAAACCAAAACAACGTACATTTTAATGTCTTAAATTCTGTGAAGTGTTCACATGACAAGGACTTTTTCTTGTAAGTCAATAAGAGCTCTTTTCATAACTTTTCTTCATACTAGTTTAGTCAGAACAGACAGTAATTCTCATCATATACCGTTATAATTTGTATGTACTATGAGGGACATCATATTTATACAAGAGAACTTCATGCATTTTAAGGACAAATTAGTACTTCTGTGATCACTGACACATTTCAGTCATTAACAGTCTGAGTTTCCTATACCTCCACTGTCATCTCGGTAAAGGTAGGCATCTCCTTACAGAACTTCCTAGAATCACGGTTCTCCATCACTTACTTTCATGTCACCTGTAGATTTACTTATGCACCTTTTATTCAGAAAAATATTTCATATTAGATGGTTTGATGTCTAAGCTATTACAATAAAAGGTAACAATGAATTATAAATACCAAAACACAACTAATGCTGTTGACTGCTTCTTGGTCAGTCCCTGTAGGCAGGGCAGGCATCTTTGCTTACGTGCATTCAGTGCAATAGTGGATATGGGTACAAATGAGTGCAAAATCAGAATGCTCCTAGAAATGTATAGACTTAAGACAGAGACAGTGGAAATGCACTAACAGTGCTTAGATACTGCAAGCATGTAGAAGGGTGGTGTTTCTCACCAACTCAGAAAAACAAAGAAGTTTAAAGAACACAACATCAGCTCCAACTGGATTGTTATCAAAACCAATACTGGATTCTTTTGCTGAAGATGGCAGCTTTCTGTACTTTCTGTACCCTAATACCAAGCAGTCCACCCAGTTTGTTTCTCTTTAGTGAAGGGAGTTTGATTCCACTGGAAGTGAACTTATGGCTCTAATGGTTACCACTAATTCCTTAAAGCCCAGCTAAGCAGCTGAACCTAATGTTCCGATGAAATGTAGACATACTGTTGTTTGGATGTACTAACCACAGGCAAGATTTCCTTTCAGACAGGTTCAGTGCTTAGTTTTCCCCTTATGTCTAATGAATCAAGCAGCAATAGATATTTCATTTTCCGGTCTTTTCTATTTGTAAAAGCCTATAGAAGCAGTCATTCCTTTTGGTTTCCCTCTCAGATCTATTTGAGCGTGCACCTAGTGCCCCAGTATGGGTTGGGTCTGCTCTTACTGAGATACTGGAACTCCTCCTCCAGGAGAGCTCTCACTCTCTACTGGGAATCAGGAGCAGGTATTAACTAGACCGGCATACCTCAACTTTATTCTATAAACTAAAAAACAAAAACAAAAACAGAAAAAGAAGAAGATTAGAAATTGAGGAAGAGGTGAGAGTGAATCTGGTAGAGCTGGGCCTGAGGATATTGGAAAAAGTTACTCACAAAATGCAGCTGGTTATGGGAGTTCGCCTCGCTGCTCTTGGGTAGAAAAATGCAGCTGTGTTCTAACCATGGCACCAAAAAGTTGCTATGGAGACTGAAATATTCAGTCCATTTGAAAATTCTTCAGTAGAGCTTCTCCTGTTTTCTCCACAGAATACCACTTTGCAGGGTTGCTGGATTTTTATTTTTTTCTTTGTTATGTTATTATTACAGGTTTGCTATTCAGAGACAATATAACTTAGGAAAGAATAGGGATAATTTATCACATGGACAAATATGCCTTAAATAAGAAACTTAATCATGAAAACCTAGCACTTACTAGAGAGATATGGACATAAATGACCTGTGTAAAACGGATATTTCTTGTAAGAATGTGGAACTGAGTCTGTTGCAAATAACATTCTGTACCATATAGGTAATAATGAGGTATTTATTACTGAAATGGATGAGAAGTAAATGAAATCTGTCAGTAAATGTTTTAATTAAATATTTAAAAAGTTGAATCAAAATTAACTATTTTTTTTTTAATTATTCTTTTTTAAACATTTATCTTCTGCACGAAATGCATCTAAAAATAACGCTCACTTTTGTTGTTTCAAATTGAAATATACTGTGGGATAAGGACAAAAACTGAGACCAGGATATAGCCTTAGGGGTCTGATGGATGAGCTTCTGATGAAGTTCTTTCTAGGTATACACCAGGCTTAATTTTGAAGTTGGGAAGGGTCGAGGATAATCAACTCACCTCACCGAATTTCTTACATTTTGTGAGATTTTGCATTTCTTTTTACATTTTGTAAACATTTGTAAGATTTTTTTTTTTTTTGGTCACCGGATAAAAAGTGGTTGTTACAGCCATTGTTCATCTCTTAAAGAAAAGAGGTTTCAGTTGCTGGGGTCATGTATTATTTTTTAGACTGCAGTCAGCATAACAAACATTTCAGTGTAAATCTGGTTTTACATACGTTGGTAAATAAAGGATGTACCTAGCGCAAGCTAAATGTGGTAGGCCCCATTTAGCAAAAGGTTTCTTACAAACAAAACAGCAGAATAAACCCAAATAAACCAGGAAATAAAATGTAGGCTAATGCAGAAGTCATATGAAGTGTTCTTGGCAAATTGCAAAGTACCCAGCAGCCACTGCACGTTATTCAGAGCTGCTGAAATGGACAGTGAAAGAAGCCTGTCGTGCAGGTGCTAGATTTTGATTTAATAAATAGTCTGTACAGTATCAAACTATATAAAAAGTTTAAAAAACACAATGAGAACTACTATATTTGCAAAACTGTTCTATATTGTAAAAATGTTAAAATTAGGTCCAAACCACCATTAAAAAAAGTATGAAATGTGCAATTTTTCAAGTGGTAACAAGGGGCACAGGAAGGGTTCCATAAAGGTTGATAAGAGTTGATTTCTCTTTGCATCCAGTATCTTCACACACCTGGTGACCACACAGATCTCAGCAATTCTTTTCAGTCAAGCAGGACGTGAGCTAAAAGTATTATCACTGATTTCAGCGGGGAAAACTGGCTGCATGAGGAGTGAAAGGCTATTTTAGGAGAGAGATGTACAGTACGGTCTGTTCGTGTAAACACTTGGGAAACACAGGAACACAACTGTTTTCTAACTACAGAGCTGTGAAATCAGTGGAGTCACGTGCATCTATAATTTATGGGAGAATCTGTTAAAATGCTAAGCCTTCTTGAAAGACTGCATCTAGAATAACGTATGAGTACTTATTTGTGTTTAATGGCAAGTTGCAAAGATCATATTCCCAAATGTACTAAAATTAATATACCTCAGTATCTTTTAAAAAGGCAGTAATCCTTTATGCCTACTTCTCAAACAAAGTATAGTGAGGAACAGATAATTAAAGGCAATATAAATGGCAGGCAAGATGAAACAGATGGCTGTAACGTAATTCTTGAGTCTTAACTGGCACTTAACTCTAACGCTTTCAATTTGACAAATACAATAAGACACCTATGTTGACATACACGTGGTGCACTTAACTACTTTTATTTATGTAACTGAGGTATTAAAATTGTCTTGAAAAGCAGACATCTAAAGAAAATGATACGAAGAGCAGTAGTCGCTGTTTTTGCTGATCTATAACAGTAGTGGCTGCTGTTGCTGTTGTTTTTTCCCCAATATTCTTAGCTTCAGATTTCCATGCAAAGTCTGTCTTGTTGCTTTGCTGAATAGGTAGCTTGGAAAGATGAGAGGAAGTCCACTGTTTTCCAGCAAGAATTAGTTATGAAGATTTTTTCTTTTTTAAAATGAATAAGCTAAAAGTGTGTGGATCTCACACGCTGCATATAATACACTTTTAATATGTACACTGTCCTTATACACAAGCATCCTCTATATACACTGATACCACCTCCACTAGGAAATTAGAAGTCAATAGATAATGAACCTTGTGCTGTATCTTCTCTTCCCCTAACATAGATTTCACAGGGAATCTCCTCCATCACCCTGTCTTCTATGACTTGCTCGGGGCAGTCATGCGCTTGTTTGAAAGTATAACTACTTTTCTTGAATGTGCTATTAAATGTTTTCATTGGCTGAGGTTGTGCAAAATCGTTGCGGAAGGGAAGTTCCATGGAGCTGAGGTTTGTCCTGCTTTGTTTTATATTAGAGGCCTGAGAGCCACAGTGGTGGTCGTGAATGCATCTGGAAGCTGTTGAGGAGCGCCTCATTTTCTGATAGTTTTCAAGTTCTTCTGATAAATCTGCCAAATCTGCAGAAATTTCTTTGTCCCTCAGTGAAAATAGTTCATAATGTGGAGGATCAAATACTTCCTGGAAACCAGTTTTATTGAAAGCAGTCTTGCAAGCCATGACCTTCTTGCGAGGTTGCTTTACTTGTACTAGAATTGAAATGATAAGAAGAACTAAAACTATCCCTGATGTGATGCCAATGATTGTTCCATGTGTTCTGGTGATTTGTTCAAACAATCCAGATTTTTTCTTTTCTGCAAAGAAAAAGTAGGGATTATGAGAAGGTTTTCATTGTTTTTCCCATTTTGGCTTGTATGTTAGAAGCAAGCTGTACTGTGATTCTAGGTAAATGTTATACTATTAATGAAATGACTTCATGGTACTGGTGACCAGGGCTGAGTGACAATAGGATTTGTCTTCTTGACAAGTCTAATCCTCCATCTTCATTAGTGACTGCCATACGATAATTCAGCAGTAGGTGTAACTCTGTGGCCAACGCATGCTGACTCAGCTGGGATGTGGCTTCAATCCTGAACCTATGTTGACCAATTCACATTCCAAAATCTATAATTTAAACAGGAGTTTGTACAGCTATAGATGCTTCTCCTATCACAGTCTGCTTGTGCTGGGAACATTCCCACTGATGACAGTGGAAGGAAACCTAGATTTAAATGTATCTGTTTCTTCTTCAAGTTGAAATATTTCTGCAGTGATGATGTAACACTAACTTTACTACCTGTTGTCACATCTTTTGGAAATGTAGTGTCTGTGCATTGCACAAGTCTGCTATACCAATTTCAACGCAGGGAACTTCAGCATAGACACATTGCACTTGTAACTGTCCAGCAACAGTCAACTGGGGGAAGAAGTATGGGGGAAAGGAGGTAAAAAAACTCAGCCAAATTGTGTGGCATTTTTGGGTAGTACTTCATAGGAAAACACACAAGATGGCAGCATCAGAACAAGATGGCTTTCCATATTTAAAATTCTTATTTGAATATTAAAAATTTCCAGTTAGATTTCTGGTCTGTAGAAGTACTACTCCTAGAGGACCAAAAGAGTTCTACGCCAGTAGAATCTGCTATATCCACTAGCAGAGGAAAAAAGCATTTAAGACTGTTTAGAAGAAAATGTTGCCTAAATACTACATATTTTCAGGTATCAGGCTCCTGGCATCTGGGTATGTCTGTTGTGCACCTAAGTGCTGCACACACTGCACAAGAAGAGTTACATAGCATCAGTGCAGTCTCAAACTACCCATATACTAAACGGAGTCCCAAGAAATTGGCTAGGAAGTCCCATCTGAAATACCGTTCCACTTCAGAGGTTAGGCCATTTATTCTGAGTTATATTTATGTCTTAAATATGAATGAGGATATCTCCCCTTGTTCTGCTGAGTTTCAATCTTGTTAGCATACTTTTGTGGGAGATATAAATTTCAATGCTATGGTAATTCTCTCATATGCATCTGGGTTCCTTAATTCTTAGAAGATTTTTTTTATTCAAAAAGATCTTAGTCTAAAGGTGATGTCTTCCCCAGTCTCTTAAAAGAAATTGCCCATGACTGAATTTTTTATTTTTTTTTTTATTTTTATGCCCCACTGGGCTTTAGGCATAAGGTAGGCTGCAACGTGCTCAGATGTAGGTAGCCATTGACATGGACTAAATGAGAACTCCAGGTGCCTGAGGGAACTGGGCACAATTGAGAAGCTTTCTTTTTAAGGATAGAAATTTTTCATTTGGTTGCATCAGTCTCTTTGAGTCTACCTTGGCTGAAAAGATGGATCCAGCCTTCAGCTGTCTTGTAATAATGTACTGTGCAACTTCTAAAGCAGAACGCAAATTGTATCTGACATAAAGCATGGTAGGTTATTCTGCACCAGTTGTAGCATGTGCAAATACTGGGAAAGACTCTTTCATCACTAATTATACAGTTTTTATGGAATTTATTTTTTGCAATACTGCTGTACATTAATACTGTAGGTTTTAGGTGAGACTCTACAAGAGTACTTGAAGAGATGGGAAATATCCAGAAGTTGTGCATGATAAGCAACATAGAATATTATCAAAGCTAAGGATTATTTAGAGAAAACTTACTTTCCAATTGAAAACTTAAGAGTTAAGGATCATGTTTTTTAGCTGGAACTTTACATAATATGCAATACATATATTATGTAAAACACCTTGCATTAGAGTGCATTAGAGCAGTGTTTTTCTTATAATGTTTACCCAAAATTATTTCAAGATTTTCCTTAGAGAAAGTTTTGACCCTTCCTACACTTGGTAAGAATTTTTCTTTGAAATTGAGTACACATTTTAATCTTTCAGGATTTTTTTTCCAGACCTCTTAATTTATCAGAAAACAAACTTGCTTGTTTTGCTTCTTTAGCAGAAAAAAAATTGTTGACTTTAATCTGCTTTTGTTCCAACTCTGAAAAATTCACTTCTTGTTGATACATGTGTAAAATATATTTTATTTTATCTTTGAAGATTGCTGCTTCTACTTCAGACTTGCAAAAGACTGTGCTTGAAGGACTGCCTGTCTCTTTCCAGTTTTTGCAGTTCTATCTTTTTTTTTTCCTCCTTTGGTGATAAAAGGCATGACCTGTCCCTTCAATCCTTGCTTCATTTAAAGTTTAGGAATGGATAGGATGGAACCAGGTAAATACTAAATTCTACTTCCTATTAAGCTACTTCCTTTTAAAATAAAGAGTATATGCTGAAGAAGAGATTTAAGTATAAAGTAGTTAGATCAAACTTCAGTATGTTTACATGCCTCCTGAGTTTAAATAAAAATTTGGAACACCTTTCTGAGATTAGCAGAATGGCTGTCTTCAGCATATTTCCAGCACAAAACATTTCATGGCTTTCCTGAAAGGCACACTGACCAGGGTGGATCATGAAGGCTATACTTTGCGCTGCATTTACCTCTGCAGTGATTCTCATCCCAGGGGTATGCACAGTTCTGAATGCCATTGCAGACTAAAGAATTATTGATGCACATGTTGCTGTGGCAGAAGTAAGTGTTGCCTGAGCAGGGAGCTGCAGTAGAGAAGAGGAAGAACATGTTAGGAATTTTCAGTAATTCACACATAGCAAAAAAACAAAACAAAACAAAACAACAACAAAAAAAACAACCAAAAAAAAAACAACTAAAAAAGCTAGTAAATTTGTGTTACTTTTGACATGCATATTCATTCTTTCTCTTTACAATTTCAAACAAAATCACTTCTTGTGCACATTGCTAATTGCGAGATGATTGACTCTTCTGTCTGTTTTGTTGCTTTTTGGTGCATTATCAACGGTACAGGCAAAATTTCTGTCCTCAAAACGGGTAGCAGAAAGAACAGCCACCCAACACAGATAATGGAAGAAGGCTTTAATACTTGTCTTTAAAGACTTAATGCTTAAATCATACGCTCATCATCAATTATAAATTTATTCAGTCTGCTGTACATCTGCTATGTGGATTGTATAGCTGATTGTGAAGCAGCTCCTGAACATCTGCATTTTAGAGCCCATTAATATCTTAAGACAAATCAGATTTCAGCTTGTGGTGGCCTGTTTCAGAACCTGCAAGAGATTTCAGTAACTGGTGGCATCTAAGTCATTCCTGCTTGTGAATCAGAGCTCTTAGATCCTCCTATTAGGGGTAATGCAGGGATTAAGAGAGTAAAGTTCATCTTTTTATGTCTGTTTATATATAGTTAGAAATTTGAAGAAATAATTTAACCAGAAACTTGCTCTAAAGATGCTATGCATCCATGTTTGTTACACATAGTTCCTTGACATTAGGAAAATACTTATTAAAAAAATATATATATATAAAATATAAAATATAATTGAGGAAGTCTCTGAGACTTCAGGGCACATGACAAGAAATTTGTTTTCCCTCTTTCCATCTCAGCAGTGTGGTATTTTTATGATCAAAGTGGCTCTCAGTACTATAATCAATTATGTATTAAACACACAGATGTTGTGATAGACATTACACTACTCCTTGCTCTCAAAGGAAGGATTTATTGTTGAGCAGTCTGGATTTTCTGAAACTGAAAGCAAAACCCAAAGGGTACAGTAGGGCAGCGTGACAAGTCCTGAGTACAGCATGTTTCTCACTTGTTCTTCTTGTTAGGCTTTAGACTCTCATTGACAAAAATAGGAGATATGCCTAAAGAAGAAAAGAAAATTCAATTTTGCATTCCCTAACCCTATTAAGCATGCCTTCTCATTCTGCTGCTGCTTCTCACTCACTCCCACATTCTCTATTTTACATCCCTGTGCAGTTTCCTTAACATTTTTGGGGGATGGCTTTTGTTCACAGGTCCATAAAAATAGGACAAATGGACTTCATTTTCCTTCATCTGTTATTTGGGGAGTACCGTACAAAGTCTGTCTAACAGTCACAATGATTGATTGGTTCCAGTCCAGGACTTCAAGGACAAAGCTGGACTCTTCTCCTACCAGCTGCCTAAGACTTGTGCAGTGCTCAGTGTTCTTTGTGTACCGCATTGTACTGAATCAAGCCAGAAATCAAACACATTGATTTTTAACATTGTCGGTAGCTGAATTGTGTAGTCAAACGCGCAAGCAGCACAAGGGATGTGTTAGGTGTCTGTCATGCACAATTAGGTCATTTATGCAAATCTTTTCAGAAATATTGGTTGTTTTCAGGGTTGGCTTATAATTACAAATCATTAGTAAGATAAAAGAGAAAAATAACTTAGAGATCTGAAAAGAAGATATGCTGGAATTTACTGTTTTCAGTTATAAAACTTGCTTATCAATATGCTGTTTAAAAATACAGGAAACACTTTCAGACACATACTTTTGAATCACCCTATCCAAGAGAGACAATATCTGAAGTTAGAAGATAAATAAAAAATATCAGTGTACCTTTACAGACTTTATTCTGGCAATGACTTCTGAATTGCTTTAAAAGTGTAAGTTTGGAAAGTCATCCAGCTTTAGAAGCAGGCCCCGTTTTGGCCTCTCGCACCTGCCCCCTCTATCTATAAGATAAATGGATAATTTCCCCTGGCAAAGTTCATAGCATTTTTGAGACTGAAAACTGAAATAACTTGCACTATCAGTAATATTGCTAATTGTGTTAAAATAAAAGCTACTGGAAATGCTGTTAAAAATTTGATAAGCAAATTGTGCTTCAAACATACTGAAATCCACCATATCTCAAATTGATTAAATGCCTACTGCAGGTTAAGCAATAGACTAGTTTCTGAACCATGCAATTGCTTCTTACTACCATGTACACAACATCAGGCAATAAAGCATTTCTCTTAAATCACTCTTACTTTAGAAAGACTGTTGCACAGAAAGAAAATTCCATCCTGTGTTAAGGTTTCCTGTGTCCTGAAGCTGAACGTAAAATCTACCTGTTACCTGTAACTGGAATTACTTTTCCAAGATGGTTATCAGTATCCCTTTCCGGACTGTCTACAGACATGTTACTTCTGTCAAAATAAGTTATTTCTTTGGCAGCAAACCTGTACTACTTGTTCTTCAAGCAGAAGTTTTTGAAAATCACAAGCACAGGTCTGATCTCCTGACATGGCAGATATGTTTTATCCAGGACTTCCCGTAGAGCTCAGCTCTGCTCTTTAGTTCCAGGCTTAGTTACTTCTGTGCTGAAGATGTCACTTCTCTTCAGTTTTCAGGTTCTGCAATGCAGGCCATGTCATCCCATGTAAATATGTGAGGCAACAAAATTCAGTGAAGTTCAGAGAGAAGGCACTTAGACGGTCTCACAAACAGCACACTTTCAAGAAGCATCTTAGGCATTATCCTCACTATAAATTCTCTCTAATGCTGGCTGTGGAATCCAAACAGAAAGCCAGAACAGCATTTGCAGCTCTGCTTTTAAGATAGGCTTCTTAATAAATTAGAATGTGACTGCCTTATCAGTGGTCGTGCATCACAACTGGGCTTTGCAGAGGGAACACGTGGGACTGTTTTAGAGCCATGTGCAGTAGAGAAAGGAGGTAGCAGCTTAGGTGGAGCAGGAGCAGTTTCTGATCTGAGGTTGCTGTGGGTAGGAAGAAGATCCAGACTCTGCAGGGTCACAAAGCATTCTCTTGTCCTCTGAACATCCAGCGTGGGCTGGATGAAGAGAAGAGCCCATCATGGAGCCTGGCAGGGAAGCGGCAGTTGGGTGCTTCGGTCCCATTGTTGTCTTTTAAGCAAGTCTGTGCATGTTCCTAGAACTCTGTGAGATGGACTTACCCTAAAGCTGTATTATTACTGAATTCAAAGAAAAAGTAAAACTTTTAAGAAAGGAGGAAGGCCATTCTTCAGGAACCAGGCGCATAACCATAATGAAGCAAGTATTTAACTTACCTACTCTTATGTGAAGGAAACATTGGGTTTGGGTTTATGTTCCTACTGCACAAGATACAGCTAATGGCTTTTCCTAAAATACCTGAGGTACCCTGACACCAGAGAGTGGGCACTTGGAAATCTACTTACGATCCACAAATGAAGTGAACAGCATTCTGAATCTGCTGAGTCTGCTGCCTTCATCCGCCCACATTCGCACCACCCCTGTCCCAGTCTGCAGCGTGACGTCGTTTGCTACGGTGCTGCAAAACTTTGCCTTCAGGTTTTCAATGGAACTACTTCCATCATATACAGCAACAAAGTTTCTTTTGCATTCATTGGAATGCTCCATTTGATAGTCCAGAAACCGCAAATAGATCTGTTACAAAAGAGAAAAGAATATCTCCAGGAAAGGTAATACAGAGAAGACAATTTTCTTTTTAGCAAGTCTTGAATAAGACATTTTATCCCTTTACACATTTGTGTAACTCCCAAATCACAGCACTTTGAAACCTGCATTTCCTCTCATTAAATGTCAATGTGGGGTATTACTCAGAATTTGTGGCATCTCCCTTTCATCCCACCTTTTCCCCAAAATCATCTTTAGTTAATAATTTACTCCAATGTATTTCTGCTGCCCTTGAAAAAAAAAATTAAAAACCAACACATTTGCTGAATAACAGTCTAAACAGCTTTGTTAAGCACACAGTCAATGACTCTAGGACAGATGCAAGAAACACATACATGTCCTGAAAGAATTTTAATGGTATTTTGACTGCCCTCTTACCTTTTTAATTCATAAAAATAATGCTAAAATATAAGGGAAGGAAGAAGCGAAAAGCTCTGAAGCAGAATAAAGACATCAAAATTTGTTGCTTCAGAATGGCGGAAGCTAATTCCTGATCCATAGCGGTGTTACGGAAGACAGAAACCATGAAGACATGAGTAATGTGAATAAAAATGGAAGCAGGAGAAAAGTAAACTGGCTGCCTAGGATGAGTGTATAAAATTAAGCCAATGTTAACTCCCTCAGGTTTTCATACATCTGCCTAATGACAAGAATCTCTACTCCTGTTTAATTTGTGAAGGAGAGAAAACAATGTGGGCGAATACCATACGTACTACTGCTATACTTTCAGTTTTTCTGCCCTTTTGCCATATCTTGTTCTTAACCTTAACTAGCACGAAAGCCTTTTAAAACTGAATTTTAAAGAATGCACTGAAACAAAAGCACTACTTTTGTGTGGGAAAAAAACATGCCCTCCCTTAAGAGGCTTCGTTCCAAACCCAGTAGAAGAGCACCTAAGGGATGGGTTACACTCGCACACCACGGCCCTTCCCCTCTGCCCGCTGTCTGCCAGAGGCAGGCTGCCAGCGCTCTCTCCCCGTGCACCCTCTGTGACAAGGTGCAGCCCGTGCCGTGTTACCTCACCAACATGGGTGTGAGCTGCAGGTGCTGCTATTTTCATTTGATAATTGGCTTTATCTTCTACGTGAAATTACAATGGAAACTAAAAATAAATCAGCACATTTTTAGTAGAGCTGCTCTGCATATGAAAACAAAGGAGTAATTCCATTGAAAGGGCTCAGCTCTGCAAAAGCTCCTTGTGGTTAGTGTGCCTGGCAAGAAAATGTAAAAGGTCTTTGCTCTTAGATTACATTGATTATTCTAGTAATTTTCTGAAATACGGAGTGATTTATTATATTTATTTTATGCAGATTTTAAAAGTCTTTTAATCACTGCACTTGTCAATTTTAAAAATTTATTTTTTATTACAAAATCAAATTGAGGAAATTAAAAATGTCTATGCTTGGTTTTCTCAAGAGACAGCACCATATCAGATCTAATGGGTTTTATCATCACAATTCTGCCAAAATTGAAGCTTGAGAAACCACTCTTAAAATATGAAGAGTTATTTTTCTGTAATGTTTTAACTCAATAATTTAGGATGATGATCTAATCTCAGGACTGACCCAAGTACAACTCTACCTTCTGGCAACATTCAATAATTTATTAAAATACTTAAGCATAAGACCTGGTGCACTCAAGTGGAAATGTAGAGAAAATGGTTTTATTATTGTTTCTGGAAGAACTGCTACTATTACTTGGACTACTACAGGGCTCTGGGGAGTTGAGTCACTTCCTCAAAGGCTCAAATACATTAATGGAGTTTCAGTTTCTTGTCCTCTTACTACTATCTTTTAGGTTGCTGTCTTAGTATTGATTCGGAAGTTGGTGAATAGTGCTAGTTAGTTATCTTCTGGAAGTGTGCAAGAAGGTGTAGGGCTGGTTTGTCATCTTGGCAGGTCCTGCTATTAAAAAAATATATTTTTATCCATTATGTACATGTGGCATAGGCAAGCAGTAATATGTGCTTTAATACACATGCAGAAGCAAAATTGCAGATATGTATGCTATACAGAGAAAAAACTGTACATTCTTCAGTGCAATGCATAATTAATTACCAAGTGTATGATTCTGAAATGTTACGTAGCTTCTTTTTTTTGAAAACAGGCTAAAGCTGTTCCACTTTGCAATTATAAATAGGTCTTTTTCCTTCTCTCTGCACAACAGTAAAGCTCAAGTTGTTCTTAATGATTATAAGACAGTGTTTTTTGTTTTTTTTTTAAGTACTTTTTAATTCCACAGACACAATCACAAATATCAAGTATCTACGTATGTAATGGTGATTTTTGGCCCATGCAGCTAACATGTCCCTTTAGGTCTTAGGCAAAAAGGTTCAACCAAATTTTACTGTGGCACTTTCACAGTGATCCTATAGCAAAGTTCTGCTGCCTTTGAATGGAACCAAATCCTCCAGTAGAACCTGGCAGCAAAATTTTAGATCATGGCAGCAAGATTTAATGGAGCTTATCAAAGTTACCTGCAGTTTTCCAATAAGACTACAGGCCAAATCAAATGTCCTTGGAAAATGTTGCTTGAACAGTTTTCAGGGCAATTTTGTATTTAAAGTTTCAAATAATAGGAAGACAACACCACGGCCTTGCTGTGTATGTTGAACTCCAGAATAATCTATCTGAATTTCCTAAGGCACTGATACATAATTCATTTCAGTGAAAGTGAGACATTATGCAGATCATTGTTACCTGTTAGTAATGACTTGGAAGCCAATTACATGCTGAATGGTATGAATGAAACCCACCTTAGCATTCGGAGTAGCCTTAATTGTCCATATGCAGTCAACTGCTTGTCCTGGTTTTGTTTTTTCTTCTTGTTCTACTTGACTGGAACGCACTATTCCATCAGCTCCTGAGAGCTCAAATTGGCAGTCTAGGGAGAACATATACCTTGCTGTCAAATGCAATATGATATTAATTCAAAATTTCATATATAAAGAAATTGGTACTGTAATACTAGACCTGGAATGGGATTTAAAATACCTCCTAGGTAAGTGAAGTCAGGATCTGTAATAGAAAGAAGTCATGAATCACAGGGGCTATCAAAACTTGAGAATCACTTCAAGGCTTATTACAATCTGAAGATGATGTCCATTTTAATTATGTCACAATAAAAACTGCTAGAAAGTTTGTTCAGTCTATTGGAGGGTACAGAGACAAACTCTTTTCAGATAAGACATTATTCCACAAAGATTGAGCTTAGCTGAATAAGGTAATTTTATACTGACAGCTCAGAATTCCAGCATAACACCAAAAAATATGGTTAGGCATTTTGTTCCTACATTATATTCTGAAATTCAGCTATACCAGTTTTCACCAAAATCCCTGGAGTTCCACAAGAGTACAGGGGATCTTTCTGCATGCATCATTCTGACCAGATTGTTGCCTGTCTCACTTGGAACAATTTGAACTGCAGTACTTCAGTAGAATATATCGACACCTTGAAATTGCTAATTTCTATTAATAATGATGATGAAAAAAGACAGCTCTGTACTAAAGATACTTTTTCCTTGGGTACCCATGTTGCTTATATTAGACCAAGTAGCACAGTTCTAAACATCATTTATTAGGGCAGATTTCAGCCTTGATTGCTCCTCTTATGTTCCTTCTTCTAAATGCAAAGTGTATGTACTGTACAGTGAACTGTAGTCATATACTCTGTGTATACTAGTAGTGAGTTAAGAATATACTTTCTCGTAATGGTTAGATGACGATAGTTAACTTTTCTGGGACTAGGCCTAAAAATGTGTCTGCAGTGGTCTGGGATGTCCAGGGTACACATTTCAGCGATCAGGTTTGTGTTTCCCAAAAACAACACGCTTTCTCAGGTGTGGTGTAGAAAATCACCAAGGAAATAATGTATGTTGTAGTGTGTATGTGTGCATGAGATGTTAGTCTCTGCATGAATCTAAAGCACACCAGCCTGAAACTGGGCTAAATTAGTTTTGGAAGTGATGTTAATGAAATGGCTGTGGAAATGGACTTAGCAAAACGTAGAATTACTGTCCCTGTGGAAACATTTGAGTGGATCACCCTCAGTGGACTGGCTGCCACATTCATCTGAAGAGTTTCCAAGTCCACATCCCCTGCAAGGTATTCAGGTCTATAAATAGTACTATATGATTGTGTTTAGTATTTTCACGTGCTGTAGGGTACCAGTTGGATACATAAGACAGCATGAAAACATTACGCCTGTGTATCCATTTATAGCAGTGGTAGAGCTGACATTTGTATATTGTGTTTTATCCCAAAGGACAATAAAATGCTGATACTACACATGTATTGTATCTATGAAGTACAGCAGTCAAGCACTGCACAAGGATATCAGGTCAAATTCACTTGCAAAAAGAATGCCCTGCTAGTTTCAAGCGGCATCACAGAGCACATTAGTTTTTGTCTGTCTGAAGGCACTGTCAGCACATTATCTGCTCCTTCATACTCAGTGAAATACTCAGTACTTTGAGCAAAGAACAATTCTGTTGTCTGAGGCAGTGGTTTGAGGAAATCTAGATATGTTGATAGTTGATATTTAGATTGTATAGATCTTTCCTCGGGCTTTTCAGAAATGGAAAATTGAAATGGTTTGCGTCTAGCTGGAAGTGCTATTACAGATTGACTACAGATGTTTTGTCATCATGTCTTACATTCCTAGAAGAAGGCTGCTGAAAACACCAGCTCCTAGCCTCCATAAATGCTCCTTCCATTACCACCGCTGGTGGAATCGGCACAAGTTACCAAGGAGGGAAGTCGCTAAAGCCTTCAGCACAAACAAGATCAACCAACTTCTTCATTAGGAAAGTACAGACCTGTAATTCCCTTCAGTCCATTTTCCAAAGTGGCTTTATTCAAGTATGCTGCAGGATTAATGGGACAAAGACATCTCTAACTATTGCATTGTCTCTTTGCCTTCCTAAGCACTTATGATGTACAACTCTGACTGCCAGCATAAACACGTCCACGGAGCTCAATGGGAGCAAACGGTCATTAATTTGGTTGTTAATTTTAAGTACCTTTACCTGGTATAAATGAATACTTTGCTTGAAATCCCTTTCCTTCCAGCTCCTCATCAGAAGTAAACTTGATCCACATAAATCTCCCTGTTGATCTAATTAGCGCAGGGCTTTTCAGACCACAGTAACGATCGATGAGAGGGGAGAAGCCGAAAGGTCCATCTCGAACCTCCAGATGATCAAACCGACATTCAAATGAGGGTTCAATGTAATAAGGTTCATCAAAGGTCAACTCAATTCTTTGCCGTGGAGCAGCTAGACATAAAAAATTGAGCAAAAGATTAAATTAAGATCTATATAAAAAACACATGAAGACATGAATTAATGGAGAAAGACCTCCATAACCGGAAGACAAAAAAAAGAGACTGGGCACTTCTCAAATTACATCTAGTCTGCTATAAAAACTCAGGTATACTGTAACAAAAATTCAAAAACTGATCTTGTAGGAGGTACCTTTTTATGAAATTATATGGATTTTTTTCTCTGTTCTCTATAATTGAATATTCAGCAAGGACACACCTAAATTTAAAATAGCACATGTAACAGATATCAACATTTATGCAAAGGTATTCAAGCAAGGTTCAATATTAAAATATAAATTAAAAATTAGTGTTCTGTGGGACCAAAGTACATATAAGAGGAAAAAACATTGAGAGATAAAGAAAAGAATAAAAATGATCTCAGGAACACACTGGTGTATTTCCTAAACACTAAGCCTAAATTTGGAGATCCTTTGGCAGGAGATGCCTTCCATTAGAATAGTCAAGAAAGTGTAAATGTTTCATATATGTTATCAATATGTGAGTGACTGTAAATGTTTGTAAGTCTGAGCCAGGATTTGGATCAGACCCCTAATCCCTGATGCAGTGCAGCTAAGGCTACTTATTGACTGCACTTTCAGATCTGTAGTTCGGAACCATGACTTCATATTGTACGTATGGATTTAGTGTTTCTTGCTCTTGTCATCTGTTGTGCTAAATGAACCTTCAGATACTAATTGGTATCTGGAATGACAGCATTAATTAAACAAATGCTGTCTGCTTCTGTATGCAAAAAGGATTTATTTATACACCTCGAACACTGTTTAGACCATTATGCCTTAATTATACATGAGTTAAAAAGATTTCTGGCTGTTAGTTTGCACATACTGGTAGTGGTCTGCAGGAAGGACCAAATCTTAGTTAGAAATTGTGGGGGACCTTTGTCTTGCTCAGGTTCCCACAATGTTCCTCCGTAATGACTGTGAGGACACGGGCATGGAAATCAATTCTGTGCCCCATGGAGACTGCCTTGCACAGGGAAGATCTGGTGTTGGAGCTGGTATGTCCGAACCCTGCAGCTGGACAGGATATCTGCTCTCCAGTGTGTTCACTGGCAGGGAAGATGCAAAACTTCCAGTGTGCATGCACAGAAGCAAAATTGAGGGTCTCTATTAACCAGTATAAATAAAAACTCACTGAAACGCGTTACTTGAAATACATTAATTAAGTGATATGAATCTGATGCTGACGCTGACTAGCATTTTAGCTGACTTCAGTGGATGTATTCTGGTAAGAGGAAAAATAATTAGTGTGTCCTAAGTCTTGCAGCCTTTATCCAAGATATTCCCATTAGACTGTGTTTTTTCTAGTTAATGAATTTTTTTGTCCCCATTGCATTACTTCAGTAGTGACCTCAGCAGTGCTAACAAACCTCCATTTTTAGTACAGTGCCATGGTGACAGACAGGTGTGGGTATTTTTATTAATAAAGGGCAGCATAAAGATCCTCTGCCTCTGAGATAGATTTAGCCTAATACAGTGTGTTCTGGTCAATGCTAAAAAGGTTTTTCAGCCATCTTTTGCAATTTATTATCAGCAATATTGTAAGCGATACTAAGGTAAGCTACAATTTTTATCTTAATAGTTCTGTGCCTTCATAGATTACCATAGATCTGATGCTGCTTTTTCTGGCTGTGATGGTATGTCTTATTCCATATTGATAATTCCTGCATGACTGCCTTTTATATTAACTTGCTGTTATTACTTGATAGAGCACATTTAGCTTCTTGCTCACCCAAACGACTGGAGAATTGATTGTATTACCAATACAGTTATACAATACTTGACCATATAGTAAAATGCCACAGTTTTAACAGTTTGACATAATCCATTTGATAGTAAGATTACAAAACAACAAAACACAAAGACAGCTGGTACCTTCCAAGATGTAGATGCACTCTTGATTTGGTGGGTACATGTTAGGGTAGTTTGGTGAGGCAAAGTGACCTCCATTACTGGTCCGTACCCAGTTATCACACTGGGTAGGAGGAATGCGATTCAATCCAATATTTTGCCCACCTTAAGGGAAAATAAAGTGATGAAATAAATGTCTCCTGCAAGTATGCAAATTTCATTTTCCAAAAGTGAAACACTGACATAATGCATAGCCTATATATACAAAAATTTGTTTTGGTTGAGAACCCTCAACCAAGGCCACTTGTTAACATATAGCTAGGAGAAGCTCTTGTTTAGTTTAGCTAATTTAGTGATGACAAGATCACAGTTTCTGAATACCAGATCTGCATGGTAATCCCTGGGAAAGGAAGAGAGGATGTATTTTTTTTTACCCAACTGAGTTTAGATTTCTTGATGCTTTTTTCTAAGTCAGACAGTCACAATGGCTGCCAATAGAACAGCTTTGTTTTATGGCCTGTGTCTTTTCCATTCCTATGCAAACGTAACCCAAAATATTTGTTAGCATTTACTACTTTTGACCCTGATTCCAGAGTATACTGACATACATGGCTCTTAGGCTATTTACAACAATATGTTGGAATAAAAAATGATTCTGATATGTAAATAAACTAAATAGAGCAATGGTAGTTAATACAATTACTAGCATTAGGTAGATTGCACTGGTAGCTGAGGGTCTCATTTAAGATCAAAGCTCTCTTCTTCTGGAAGTGTAGAGAAATACACTCTGTAGCTGAGATGATGCAGTTTACTGAGACGATGCAGTTTACTAAGATGCACCATCAGTCCACACCAATACGGGTTGTAGCTGCCTACAGTCAGTTACATCACCTTCCTCTGATATCTTGGCAGCCTGTATTTATGGGGGTGAAAAGTTAGTCTCTCCTGTAGAAGTTGTTCTAGGAAATTCTGTAGGCGTCATTTCAAGGAATTCTTCACTCCTATGTGTGGAATAATCCCACATATGAGAAAATAAATCATATGAAACTAATGCCTTGCCTTTGCCACTTAGGAGGTGTTGGCTTCAAAAACATTTGTGGGTGAAGTACTTGAAAAGCTTTTTGTCAAATAGAGAAAGCATGGATTTCGATGCTGTTTTTTTCACACCTCTAGAAGTCTAAACCCACAGAATTTTAACTAAGTGAACCTTCATGTTCTTCATTTAATTGAAAAAAAAAAAAGGCAGCAAATGGGGGGGTGGAGGGGGAATGGAAAATATTGCAGTTCATATTGTTAATTGAAGACCTGCTGAACACAAATGTGTGTTTGTATCTGAACACAAATCCTTTCTTTGCCTTATATTGCTTAATTCAAAACTATAAAATGCGTACGTTTTTTGAAAGAAAATCATCAAATCAAAATTGTACCTTGTGTCTTCTGTGCAACGGCAATCCCTTCCACTACAAGGATTGTTACTAGCAACACTGATAAGAGAAATTGAACAGGAAAAGCATCAGTAATTGAACAAAATTATAGACCATTTTCTGCAGTCTTGATTCACACAGATTCTAGAACCACTAGCCCAAACAGCTCAGAACACACGACAGTACACGATTTGTGTGCTTTTTAAAATTTCAGCTTTAGGAAACCCGTGCAGTGTAAGTGCACTGTGGGTTCTTCTTCCAGGTTCCTTAAGAAAGCCTATATGAGAATAGCAATTTTTTGCTTGAGGGGACTACAAGAATCTTTGGTAGAGTATCTACTAATTTGAAAGCATTTCATAAAATTAAATGGTATTTATCTTCTATATCATTTTTGTATCCTGAAATGAGATGTTTGGCTGCTATATTGAACCATATTTATCCTAAAACTCCATATGCGTAACATGTGTACAACAGATTTCTCTAGCTTACAGGAAATTAATTGGGACCACAGGAGGCACTGCATGGTCTTATCCCTGCAGGGGTGATTTCTGCAAATGATGTGGTAGTAGAAAACGAGCAGCTACAAATTCTAATGACCGAGAGATTTACTCTGAGTAGTAACACCAACTACGATGTCAGGATGTGCACTGTTGAAAACACGCTGGTTTGCAGCTGTGTTGTGTTAGTCTCGGGTGTTGGTACATGCTGGCCTTTTCTAGATTTGAATTGACTAAATATTTGACCTGTTAAAAGATTTTGTTAGTCTTTCCTGCAGCCCTCTTCTTTCCTTCATTCCTTCCATAAAAAGAAGCTGTCTCAATGTTTTGCTTTTGGTCTGTGCTTTATGATTACGCTTCCCTAGCACCCAAGAAGTCTGGGTCTGAACAGCACATGCTAAAGATTGCACACTCCACTATTCATCAACAGCTTTAAAGCAGGCTTAATCTCCAGATTTTCCTACAATGCTTTGTCTCCTTGAATTGTCAGGGATTACCAGGAAGGGAGAAGGGAATGGAGTATATTATTATGCCCTTCTTCAAATCTTTGGTTTGCTTTCATCTTGAATACCTCTATTAATTCTGGAGCCATATGTTAAAGAACTGGCTAAGCAGGCTGGGGTTCTGGACAGAACAGACTCCAAGTTAGAATATCGTGTGTCATTGAGAGGGTGAAGAGAGAGCAACTGCTTGCTTTCCTTTCCAATAAAAGAACCATGGGGTAGCAGACAAAGCCAGCAGGTGGCATGTTCAAAGCAAACTAGGATTTATTTTTTATGCACATACTTCATAATGCATCATTAAAATGGAAAATTCAGTTTCAGGACCCCCTTGAGTCATAAGCTGCTGCAGGGCTGGGATAGTATTTGGGGCAGACATCACTTCCTCTGCTTTTACACTCTTTCTGAGACCTCTGCTTTTACATCTCTGGGAAAGACAAGATTCCAGGCTCGATGGACCTTTGATTTGACCTGCTGTGGCCTTTCCCGTGTTCTTAATCTATTTGTTAATATTAAGTCAGACAGGCACAACCTCAGCTCTGGAGAAAAAAAGATTTCTGCAGGAATTCTATTGTCACATTCAAGAAGTTCATTCTATTTCCCCAGTTTTTCCCTCTCATTGCTCAGGCATTTTAGCGGCTCGTGCTGAAATGGCGTTTTCTCTGTCTGTGATTCCTCTGTGTTGCTATTAGACTTCCAGCCCTTTAGAGAGTTCCGGAGGGAGCAGACTGTGAACTACTGCGGGCCTGACTCCATTCATATAGATGCACTGTAATGTTGGCACAGATATATTATCTTGGGGAAGGATGGAAGGAATCAAAGTCTGCCTCTGAAAGTGTCAGTCTTGCATTTCTGTTTTATTATGTATGTTTCTGCTGCCCTTTCTTCTCTCTACCTCTATTAAAATAGATTGTACACGGTTATGAGACTTAGCTCAGCAACAACCGTTTCTTCCCTTTCTTAAAGACGCCCACCCTCTATTCTGCAAGGACATAGCAATCTCAAATCCATTTAGACCACTTTATAACTCTGTGCTGCTTCTTAGAATGCAAAATGGGCTTTGACATTTTTTCTTAAAGCAAAAAACCCACAGAAATCCTGTAAAAAAATAAATACTTCCATGACTGACAAAATTAATGCAGATAGTCACTTTCAAGCATCAGTGGAAAATCTGCATTTTTTTTTTAGTCCAGCTGTCTACTATCACTAATGCTGTTATACTGTACCTTTTTTTTTCCCCCATTTTTCATCTTAAGAATATCAGCAAGCATCTATGTTTATTTCAGTGATTGTGGTCTGTTCTACAGAACATAAAAATAGATACTCAGTTACACGAACCAGTGATTTCCCTTCTTGAAATGATGCGGAGCCAGAAACAAGGACTTCAGAAAATCTGATTGGTTTTCACTAAAGCCTGTGTGTGTCTATAAATAGCCGAGAGCTGTGTGTGTAAGTGCAAGAGAGCAGTGCACGCTTCCCGCAGAACAGCGTGGGTATGCAGACAATTGCAGAAGATAAATGGTCTGAATATTTGTCTTACTGTCTTTGTTTTGTCACCTTATATGGATGAGTGGATCTTGAATGCATGGGCCACCTTCTCATTGTCCCCTGCCCTTCTCATCCTTTTCATTGTTAATCTCTTCCATCTCTTGCCTCTCCCTCGCAATGCCTGTCCTTCCCAGGCTCTCAACAACCCTTCAGATGCATTCAAAGCAGCCCAGGTAACAAATGTTTAAGGGCCTGCCTTTGCTATTACTTTTATCCCTGGTGATAAAGACACCTGTTTTTTTAAACATACTGATGAATATTCTCTAGGTGGGCTGTCCTTGTCTCTGTGACATTGCTACTGAAAAGGTGGAGAGAGGACTTACATCTGTTCTTCCAGAGAGCAGTGGGTGGGGACCCCTAAGGTGGTATTGCCTTTGACTGGATGCATTTACCTGACACAGTACAAGGCGTGACAGCAAACGGGAGCTTTTTGGCTGGAAAGAAGGCCTATCAAGATGAAAGGCCTTGGTTCAGGATGAAAGGAAAAGAAAGAAGGAAAAAAAATGAGCCAGGATATTTTTGCATCTTTTAGACTGCTTCTATTAACCCATTTTTGTGTACATTTTAAAAACAACACAGCAGTTCCTAAATCCATATGGCTTCCTGGAAAAATATTTACAAATCTCAAAGACAAATTTGGACCATTCAAGTCAGTAAGAAGGAAAGCAGATGTCAAAAGAAGAGACAGCTCCTGGAGGACAGTGCAGTGGGCAGCTCATGGCGAGCTGGTGTGCTGGCAGTGCATGCGGGGACACGGACCCAGCAGTCACCACAGGCACAGGAGGCACTGAGCAACTTTCACTGAAAGCCTCGTAGCACCTTCAGAAGGATCAGAAATGATCTTGTTATTTTTGATACACTGAAATTCAAATAGAATGCACCTGAACTTGCAACAGGACACACTATTCCTCTGCTGCTTTTTTTTCTGTCTTTTAAAGTCTGACACCTATCACTGTGACATGGCTGTTCCTCCGCGCGGATGAAAGGTAACTCCAGACTTAGCTCTGTATTCTGTGATGGCACAGGAAACAGAAATAGTGCCTAAAAATGCCACTTGAAGGTGGCTTGCTAATGTAAGCAAAAGCACAAAGTGTAGGACTGCATGGCTATGCTGAATATCAAAGAGACAGAAGGGTGTTTTGGATTGTTTTTGATGAAAAAGTGAAGTGAGAGTTCTACCAGTGGATACTGAGATCCACTTATAATCTTATAATAATATTTATTATAACCTTATAATAAAATTTAGTTGGTAAATAGAGACTAGTGCTTCTGCAACTTATATTAAGCTTCTACTTCGTGATATCTGAACCGTAGAAGAGGCTATCATTAAACCAACAGCAGCAAAGCCACTGAGGCAGGCAGATTAAGATGAGCTTCTTTAATTCATGGATCTGGTACTTGCTGCAGACTTTTATTCCATGAATTATGGTGCATGGTTTTGTACTACCATTTAAAGCTCTGATAGTTTTCACCTGTGTGAACACTAACTGGAAGTTAAGCAAAAGCAGCAAGCTTCTGTCTGTTTTTAAAAAGATTCTATTCTTCATTTTCTTCACTTCTTTGCATGAAATATTTTAGATCATACAGCCTGCAGACAGCTGTATAAATTTTTAAGAGTGAAGACGCTAATCATACGTTGCAAGTTATTATTACTACTCTGTCGTTGAAATAGGCTTAGGGAATAACATGAAAGAATGCTATGAACTGGTGTAATAAATTACACATTTTTTGCAGGAACCAAGATTTTCTTTGTTGGCATTTCTTAAAGTTCTCTAAAATGAATATAAGATGCAAAAAATATTTGCTAGTTAGTTTTTGAAGTATATATAGAGATGTTAAAAAATCAGTGGCTCCTATTTCTCTTTAAAATTGAGAATAATACAGTTTTATAGTAACCACCATTGAGAAATCAGTGTTTTGGTTAAAGAAACAAGTGCTGTAGGCTGCAGATGTGACATATGCTTGTACTTTCTGGCAAGATGCATTCTTCAGATTTCATGGAATACACTGCTGCTCTGAGCTCTCTACGGTACGTCTCTCCTCTGCTTTTTCTGCATGCTCTAGGGATCTTCACGTACAGAGAAAACACACTAGATTTGCTGTGTAGCTGTGAGAGCAGTGTCTGTCTTCAGTGATAACAATGGGGGATCTATGCATGCAGGGCAGGCTGAATATCAAAGTTGGGAGCAATCATGCAGAACTTAGAAACAGAGAGAAAAATTCCAGCAATTCTTAAAATAAAGACTCAATCATTTAGAGTATTACACATTCTTAGTAATAGTGGTAGTCAGGATCCTAGGGATAAAGTTGACAGACATTGCTTAAAGCAGGATTCCCTGTTTTATCTCTGAGCTGTGCTCCCTGCATTAGGCAGCACCTTGTGCACACACAGTCCAAACAGGCAGTAATTGGCAGCACACAGGTCACGCACGTTAGAACATCTTGCCAGGATGCCTGCTTCTTTCTGGCAGATACAGCCTTGAGTAACAAATGCTTGATCTTAATTATATACTGTGTTTTGCCTTATGGGAATGAATCCTTTTCTATGTACTATTCTTAAACCCAGCTCTTAATTTCCCCCCTGCATGCTAAAATTAATGCTACTTTCAATGATTGCTAACTGCACTATCCCAGCATTTAGGTCCAACGACTTTCCACATTTGTCTAAACATTAATGTTAGCTATTAATGTAGTGGAGACACTTGCGATGTTACACCCTGTCTTATTCTCTGGTCAGGACTGTATGTACAACATAAATTGCTCATATGAGTTTTAGTTGCTTTCAAGGACTCGTGATGTTAGATGCTGCGCGTATTCAAAGTACCGTGACAGGTCTTAGAAGGAACTTTTTCAACTTAGACAAACAAGGCAAAGTGGGCAAAGGAAAGCAGACATTCTGGATTTTGTATCATGATAGGTGGATGCTCACCTCCTTTTCTTTCAGAAAGCTAATTAAGTACACTTCTGACTCAAGCAGTTTTTAACTCAGACAAAGTGTAAATTCCAGGGGAATGAGATTTTCTCCTCTCTCCCTAGCATTTGGTGACATTTGCTAGTTGATAAAAGGAATATCGGATTGCATCTGTTGCTGCTTTTTTAAGCAAACAATTCTATTGCTATGGATGAAAACAGAGCAGTTTTTGAATCCCACATGCTCTTGCAGTTCATGGTCTGTATATATTCCCTAAATTCTTGTGATCTCAACAGGACATTTGCAGATTGTTAAAATGAGTATCAGAGAGCAGTAAAGTTGGCTGCCTAGAACTTAGCCTATTAACAGCTCCAGTGACTTCCTCATTTTTAAATGTATTTATTTGTCTGTTTATATACTGGAACATACTGCAGGATTGCTACAGAATAAAGTAACAGAGAAGAAGGTGTACATGAGGCAAGGCGTACCTTAGCTGTGTGTAAGTCTTCCCCAGAGCATGCTAGTGGAGCTGCCATCCCATTTTTAACCCTCCTCACAAATGCTGCATAGCAGAAGTGGGCTTCATCAGCTATTTACAGTGACTCTAGCACCTTTCTAAGATCCAAATCTTGTTAGCCATTAGCATGCCAACAGGATGTCTCAATGCACTCGGGTCTATGCTCAGATATAACGGTTTCATCTCACTCTGGCTGTTTCCAGTAGGGATTCCTCTCTTTAAGACTGCCAAAAAACCAAATTGGGAGTCCATATCTCTGCAGAGAAATGAGGTTAACTGGTTCAGGAAGTACACGCAGTTTTCCCACTTTCCTTTGATCAAAATCATCTGCAGAGCAATTCATGCTTGAACGGATCTGTGACAGAGTCCCCTCCAGGTTTGCTCAAAACATTTAACATTTCTGATCCTGCCTCCGTTATGAATATTCGAGCAGCTGTGGGTTGCTTCATTCTACCAGTTTGCTCCACATCCTGTTACTTATAATCCATTCCTGGGTATCTGTGCCAGCAAAACTTCTGCCAGAAGAATAATATCTTTCATTTTTAAGATAGAAGCTTTCATTTTTATATGGAAGATCTTTTTTCATCTCCAAGCTGCGTGCAGCAATTGACTGCTGAGAAGGCTGCGTGTGCAAACCATGTTGATGAGGGATTCCAAAAACCTTATTAAAATATACACACTGACTTGGAGTTCAGATGGTTTCCCTGCAGCTGACAGAACTGACCCTGCTGTGCATGGCTATTCTGAATACACCTTTCCCAGAGATTACTTATTCCTAGAACACTTGGATAGCAATACTTTTGGCTTAGATCAGATTGTACCAAACTTCATCCTTCCATTTCTTTATTATCAATATAGTGATTTTTTTTTTTCCAGTGGAAATTTTTTCAGGAATATCTGTCAAGAGTATAAATTTTTTTTCCCCTGGCTCCTCGCTCTCAGTCCATTGAAAAGAGACTGCTCTGTGTTCATGGATTTTAACGTCTGCTAGAGGAGGAGGCTTTGTGATAGGGATTGTTCACATCTTGGCAGTCCCCTCCGACGCATAGTGGGTCAGCTTCATAATAGCGGGAACATGGAGCGAACCACAAAGATAAGGTAAAATAAAAGGAATATGGATTTTTTTCATGAAAAGTTACCTGCTGTTTTTTTGTTGAGAAATCCACACTCCTCCACCCCAGTCACTTGCTGTATTTGAGGCAGCAGCTGCCAGTCAGATATCAAGAAAGGCAGCAAGCTACGTAAGTTGTCCAAGACTGGCAAGTGCTTCATTAATTAAAACACAAATTGGAGTATACAAGGCAGAAAAGCAGCAAGCCTGTTTGCAGTGCTAGAGCCTCAACTGTAGCCAACACATTGTAATTAAGATTTTGCTTTAGTATAGACAAGTACGTCCATAACCTGTTTTGTGTGTAAATAACAGGAACAAGAGGATACACAATTTCTGGTACAATTGCAGATATTCAGTAGCTCTCTTCACCATCCTTGCAATGAATTACATGGTGAATTTCTGACAGGTTCATAAATGATTAATAGCTTATAAAGTTTCACTTGGGGAGTAATCTTTCTGTCTAATCTCTCTCCATGAATTAAACCTTAGGGAAGGTGCAGCACATCTGAGCTTTTGGCGAGATGGAGATACATAATTCAGTGGCTCCTTTAGCCTCAGTCCAGTGTTATTCAGTACTCCAACTACATCTATATACCTGAACTTTTCTATTAATATCAGTGTATTTATAACCAACTTGTTCTGTAAAAAAAATTGTAGCAGTCATTGTCAAATATGTCTTGGGAAAACTAGGGAGTTCATGCTTTTGAAGTTATGCTACTCTGGGAGCAGTACATTTTGAATACTAAGTTTATATCTGTACTAAAAATAACACTTCACACACAGCACCAAATACTTGTTTATAACACAGCAGCTTTTTCAAACCTATTCTGTGGTTATTAGAGTTACTTCTGCTTAATTGCTGAGCAGTGCAAGCTGTCCGGTGCTTAGCTTTCTCTCTGTGCAGCGGAAAAGGCTGCAAGTAGGTCCTGGTTTTAGATTAAGAAAAAAAAAAAAAAAAAAGGAGATTCTGGCTTACACTTCACACTGCCTTCATCAGGGCCACTGCAGCCTCTACAGACAGTACTTTTGGTTTCAGTGGACAAGTCACAAGCAGATTTTTTAAATTATATTTTTTTCTGCTTGTTTTCAGCTTCTTGGGTCATTGTTACACCTTGTGATGCTGGGAGCAGGAGGCTGTAATTCCTGGCTTTCATGTGCAAGGAAGCACTACTCCCTAACACTACTTGTTTGTGAGAAATTAGCTATTAAAATCATGCCAAAATGCAAATGAGAGGGCTGAGCGGAATGGCAGGAAGTTAATCATAGCAGTCCACATTCTCGCAACCTGCCTGAGTTGGAAATAATCTTGCACCTCTCTGGAAGGCTGGGAGCATCCGCTTCCCAGGAGCAGCAGCCATATGCATTAGCCCTGGCTGGCTGTGGAACTACCAGGGCCAAAATGACCACATCCTCTAGCTGGCTTTGCAAGGTAATCCAATGTAATACCTGAAGTAGTCCACACCTAGCGCACAGTCAGGACTTAACTTCAGGTTAAGTTAATTTAACATTTTGTGGGGGTTTTTTTTGTACCAGACACACATGGAAATAAAGGAGGGAAAAATATTTGAGAAATGGGAAGAAGCCCATCGCCTGCACGTTTTGGGGGAATAGGAAATAGAAGGAAATTCAAGGTAGATACACTTAGTTCCAATGCATAACAGAAACAAGGCTTTATGAAGAAAGCAGCTGCTTTTCTCCTGCATGAACTGGAGGGTTATTGTGCCTTATTGCTGCAGAGCAGTTGCATTTTGCCACAAAACCTGCAGCACTATTGCAGCCCCATTGCCAGCACCACTTCCACCCAGCACCAGGGAGACCTGGGCCAGGGCAGATGAGCAGGGTAAGATGGGCTCCAGCACAGTGTGAGACTTGAAAAAGTTGTCCGGAACACTAAGGAGGGAGACCATAAGAATTATATTACAATGTTTATTTGAATCAGCCCTTATTACTGATAGCTGAAGAAGAATATATACAGTAGTTCTGAACAAGTGTAACAGAAGAAATTGGAAGTGCCTCAAAGTTGGTATGATGGGCCTGCTCCTGCCCTCAGGTACACAGCCAGAACATGCAGCCTCTGTGGATCACACAACTTCGTGGTAAGAACACAATTAAAATGGCTCTAAGTATTATTAAAAGATTTAGGACTTTCCGCAAAGTACTGAGCTTTGAGGTGCTTCAAAGGAGGTTCAGAGAACTCAGTAAGTAAAATACAAACCTATCTGCATGGAGGAAAAAAATACTGCCATTGTGGGTAGAGTTTCCATGCAGGATTTAGGATGCAGCTTGTAGAAGATGGTGCTTGTTTTGAATGTTATTCCCAATAGTTTCCTTTCAGGAATAAATCTGTGCATCTATTTATAGGAATCTTTCTTCTCTCTCTGTGATCAGATCTGACTATAGGAAGACTCGTAGTGGAGAGATAGAAGGGTGTTTGTGGTACCAAGCAACGATACCATTTCTGAAGTCATGGCCAGCCATGCACTTACAATATTAACAGCTTCTTGGCTTTGTGACATCTGTGTTATAAGTAACATTAAAAGCTTCCTTTAGAAGGACTTTTCTTTTTAGCTGGACTCTAGTGTGATTATAGCATACTGGAGTGAGGTCTGTTCAGGCGAACTCCTGTACGTTTAAATTTGCACGAAGTGCGTATTTCTGAAATGCAATTAAATCTGTGTATGTAGGAAGCAATTAAGAAGCAGAAGCATCAGTTGGAATTGATGGTGGTTTCACCATGGTTTATGGTATTAGTAACTATGTTACTTAATGAGGAAGTCAAACATGTAAATAGTTTCCTTGCCCAAGTAAGCCTTTTGTTCCCACTTGTGTGAAAACGGAGGATGGTTAACACCTACACGCAGTGGGCTTTTACTGAAAGCATCTTCTGCCTGTCAACTAGGATGCTAATAAACGAAAACTATTTATTTAAACCCCTGAGACATCTGTCCTTCAGGTCAGGAACATGGGATTTTATGGGCTATGGAAATATTCCAGGTATAAAACAGACTTCTTTACAACTTTCATACCGTGGGAGGACATCAGCGCAGATCAGAAACAGTTCTCCGCGCTGCAGCGGTACCTCCCTGCCTTCAATAATGCAAGCAGACCTTCCAAAATCTCCTAATGGAATAATTTAATAAAAGAATCCCTAACGGTTCACGTCTGGTATTGCTAAAGAGGATACAGACTGCTAGAAATCCTCTCTCGAGGCACAAGGTTAACAGCCACATTTAGCTTCATTTTCTTACAGAAATCCTTCACACTCATAGTCGAGCCGTATAAATAATAGCCCAGATAAAGGAGGGCTGGGCTAGAGGCTGGCTAGCTTCAACTGTCCACCTCTGAGCCTAAAGAAGTTAGAAATGGGATTTAAAAGCTTCGGGAGAAAGGGAAGCAGAGGTGGATACCGGTCAAGCACAAGCTTGTGACACAGGCGACTGATTTTGTGAAAAACGTACTGAAAACAGATCCTGCCCCGATAACAGGCACGGAAACCTGACCTCAGCTACATATCTCATTAGGAGAGTTAGGAGAGCAGAAAGAGCAGCGTTACAGGGAGAAGATGGAGCTCGGGCAGCTCTCGGCGCCGCTCCGCTTCGCGCGGGCAGCACCAGGGCGAGCTCGCTGCCACCGCGCCCGCAGGGAGAGACCCCCCCGACCCGGGACTCCCCCAACCCTGCCCGGCTCTCCCTTCGCCCGCCTTCCCCCCGCCGGGACAGGCGCTCCGGGGCTGCCTGCGAGCCACCGGCCCCGCGCTGGGCTCCCGGCAGCGGCCGCCCCGCGCCTGGCGCGGGGAGCAGCAGCGCATCCCGGGGGGGCGGGGGAGGGGGGGGAGCAGGAGCGGCTCCGGGAGCAGAGGGCGGCCTGCCCGCCCCGTGCTCCTCGGCCAAAAGTTTCCGTGCCGGCGGGAGGGCGGGCGGAGGGGGGACCCCGGGAGCCCCGCGGGCAGCTTTTCCCCCCGGAGGGCGCGGCGCCGTCCGGCGGCTCCTACCTTCCAGCACGGAGCAGGCTTT
>WBMW01000889.1:3747051-3844255 GCA_013396635.1 Penelope pileata | reverse complement strand
CCCAGCGCCGTCCGAAGGGGACAGCCGAGGCCTTGCAGCAAAGGGCTCGAGCTTTCTGCGCATTAGAGATCCATTTCAGTGTCCTAAGAAGCTTGATAAGAATTAAGCTTGATGCTGTGGCAGAATCCCAAGTTACATAATTATATTATTCCGCTTACTCGAATTGTCCTTTCAATTTCAAACGGAGCTGATACAGTTGCTCCTCACAGGGTACTTCTTCCATGAATTGTTAAATAGCTGCTGCATTCCAGCAATGGGTAAAGCAATTTCTTTCTGCTCGCTTCATAACCATGTGTTTGTCTAGTGGTATGATGAAATGGTAAACTCCACAGTGAGAATTCCTATCTAAAGATAAATCCTCATTAGGTGGATCTGCTTTGTACTTTTTTTCTCTGCTAACAAAAATGTTTGCTGTAGTAACCCTAGCAAACACTTAACAGAGCAATAATTTCTACCGTATCTGTGCACCGCGCACACGTTGTTACCCTCTGTGCAGTACATCAGCATGAAATGGAAACGGACGGTGCTGCCACGCAGACTGCCAGGGGAAGGGATGCTTTTATTCTGGAATGCACAGTGCAGCTGATGGCAAAATGTGGCTCAGGTATTTCTATTACTTAGGATACAAGAAATGAGCAAATGAGCCCGATTGTCGGGTCGTGAGCTGAATGTGCATTCAAGGAAGTGATTTGCAGTCAATTATTTAACAAAAAAGATAGAGGAGAAAAAATAGAAATATCTCGTGCTCAATACAAGGCGGTAGTAATTGCAAAGAACCGATCTGCTACAGTCAATGCAGCTGAAAGTTCCACTTCTCCTTTGGCCATTAGGAGGTCGTGCAGAGCTGCCGCACACTGGGAAGTGAAGTTCTGCAGCCGCTGTTCCCGGGGCTGCACCAGTGTGGGAGCCCGGCTGGCAGCATCGCCCCGTGCAGCTGGGGCACGTCCTGCCCCCACTTGCTGCTGCTTTCAGAACAAATCCTCATCTGCACATCCCCGTTGCTTTGTCTTGTTATAGTTCTCGTCGTAGGTGGGGCTCTAAAGTATTCCATAGTAAACTAGTGGAAGGACAAAAAAAGCTTTCAGTTCCCATCTTCTGAGCCTGCAGAGTGCTGGTTTCTAGGGAACAAAATGCTGTGCCATCAGGTCAGGCTGCCATTAAGCTTGAGTTAGTTAAACTTGAGTTTTGGAGCTAACAAAGATAGAAAACTGCTTCTGGATGGGCAGGTGTGTATTCTGCTTCTCTGTTGAGTTGTCATTACTTCTGAATGGGAGGAGCTCACAGGAGGCAACAGGACCGCTCGTTTTGGTGTAGTTAAATACCTGCCTGAACAGTCACAGTTACAACAGTTGCTCTGCTGCAAAAAAGGCTTCAATTTCCATTATCAGAACCAATTCTGATTTGTTCCAGAAGTTCTTCCTTCCTTAAAACTTTTTTGTTTTCCCATTCTCCTAATAGTTTAAGTTCTGCTATTACCTAAAGTATTTGCCACTCTCAGGCAGCAGATGGTGCATCACGAACAGGCTGACCCCAGCAGCCAGGTTTTGACATCACGGGAGGCTACCTGGGTATTGTTTCTACAAGAGGTTGCAAAACTACAGATTATTATGAAAAGAAGTTTGGAGTAACATTTTAACTGTTCTGTTACTTGGGTTTGTCAGTAGGATCAGGGGCATTTGATAATCTTAATTATATACAAGGGCTGCTCCAAAAGTAATGCCTCCAATTTTTTTTATTCTGTTGGCCCACAGCATTAGAGATGGATGTTGGTAGGATGGCAGCAGAGGCTGAACCTTCCCACCAATATCCCATTTCATGTTGTTGCCGTGTGACAGATGGCAGCAGAGGGGCACTGACACAATGGTGTCTGACATGGGAGTGTGGATGGAGCAAAGGGGTGGAATTGAATTCCTCCATGTGGGAAACATGGCACCCACTGACATTCATCAGTGCTTGCTGAATGTTGATGGAGACCAAACAGTGGATGTGAGCACAGTGAGGGGTGGGGGTGCGTTTCAGCAGCAGTGACAGTGACAGTGGTCACCTCTGCTGGTGCAGATTGTTACGAGCATGGCGTGCAGCTCTTGTTCGTGGCTGGTGAAAATGCAGAGCTAATGGTGGTGACTGTGTTGAAGAAGAGTGTTTTGTAGCTGGGAATTTGCTCTATCAAATAGTGTTCTTGTGCTCTTTGTATCTGTTGTAGTTTCCATGGAAATAAACAGCAGGCATTACTTTCTATGTGACCTATGTATGATTTCTGATTAGAAAATGAAGGAAGATGAAGGACCTCTTAATGTCGTAATATAATATGTAATCATACATGAACATATATAATTGACTTTGTTATTTACTACTGAGTTAAGAACATTGCAAACTTTCTAGTACTTACTGAGAATACTGATAGTCCTCAGAGAGCTTACTGTGCACTTCTGTATTTGCTGGGCAGTATTACTAGATCGGAGTGTTAGAATATATCTACAAACCTCTCTAGCTTAAGCCACACAGTAAGGTTAGCATATATCTTACATTTTTATAAGGGATCTAGAGCCTCAACAAAAAAGTCCAGCTGCCAAAATGAGGGGAAAAAAATAGAACGGCTACTGAAACAGCATAGCAGTCCTTCAGAATGAAAGAAAATACAGCTTGAATTCTTGATATCAGTCTGGTTTTGATTAAAAAAAAAAAAACTATTCCTTTGGAATGTGTTTGAGTTACGGGTGTTTCTGTGAAATCACTGGTGTTTGTACTGTTTACTTGCAATATTTGAGATTATTCTAAGCATAATTTTACTTTCTGGATTTTAAAAAATATTTCTTTTGGTTATCAATACCTTAAAGGCTGGCACAGGTAGCACTTTTACATTGTTTTGACAGAACTAAGCTCTGATGATTATAAACTAATACAGCAGAAACTTAGGGGGCTGAATTCTCCTGTTGTATGTAAGTGGCATTTAGCTGCAAGGAGTTATAGAAGTCCTGGATTGACTTGGGGCATCTATAACGATCACTTTTCAGTTAGTTGTAGCAAATCTTTTGAGAGCTGCTGTCTGTTACTAACGATGGCCTCATCATCATAGGACAGCTACCGTACCATAAAGAATATGCCTATTAATCTGCAGCAGAAAAGTTGGTTCTTTTGTTGGGGATTATACTGCATTAATGATAAATCTAGTAGGAAGATTCAGTCTTAAAGCTTCTCATGGAAAATGAGAACAAAGCAAGCTGGTATTTCAACAGCCATCTGTCAGTTGGCACGTCAACAGCATTTTTATATAGGTGAGATTTCACACTGAAGAAGCCTTCCAATAGCATTTTTCACCAGGGATGTATTATGGTGGATGTATTTTGAAAATTTATGTAGATAAAAATGTTTCTCAGTTCTCAGCTACACTCCAGATTACCTGGAAATACACTTTCTAACGAATTTGTTTTATTAAACTTACTGGTAGAAGACTAACCACCTTACCAAAACAAATCTTTGATGGCTATGGAATGGAAAGTCCAAGTATGACATGAAACCTTTGACAAGAGGTTTAACACTATTGAATGCCTTAATTCAAAACAGTATGCACAGACTGTTGTAAGCCAAGCTATGAGCAGTTAGAACATGTCATACAGTTTATTGTAAGAAAGCTATTAAAGCTCCAAGAATTGATTGTACATGGAGCGATGCAGCGATGCACTACTGAGCATGCAAACCACCTTAAAGCACAAGATATTGAGTTCACTGCTTCGTTAACTGGGTAACAGCTTAAATGTCAGCATGAGGTTGTTTCATTCCTAATTGTTTTTCCAAAAAACATAAGGAGGCTAATCTATGTTTATGATATTGCGATAGAGGGCTATGGATGGCTTTGCTGCCACAGTGGCATTATGCATTTAGCCTTGTTCTCCAACCATCCGAAAAAGACAGAGAACACATTAGATTGTGCTTCCTCTTAATTATGAAACCTGTTATTACTTTTGCTGTCAGGAGAGAATTCTACCAGTGGGGTTTAAGAAGTGCAATAGCCTTATGGATATATCTAAATAATCTACCTTTGCATGCTGCTCTACGAGAAATATTAAAGGTGTTCATTAAGGAAATACGCTGTCCTGAATATGAACAGTAATGTGACTCTGCTTTGTTGGAGTCTGATGAGCTCGTATTACAAAGATCTTGTAAAAACTCTGTACCTTAGTAGACTTCTAGCATTTTTCTCATTTTTTAGCTTAGAGCTGCTGTTACGATGGGTCACTGTTCAGTACTGCTGTGGTGACAAAGAGTTCAAATTGTGATTTGGGGTGGGCAGATCAGTTCAAGCTTTGTACCCACTCTCCCTGTGCTCTTCCTGCACTGACGAGTATATGAAAGGTTACAGGACAAGTGCCAGGGTGCAGGAGGTAAGTAGCTCTCACTGAGCACCGTCACTGCCGAAGTGACTGCCTGGAAGCACACGCTTTGATGAGAAGTGTGTTCTAACTTATCAAACAGTATTTATTAGGAATGCAAGCTGACAGCTTTAAATGCACAGTAAATCATGTAAACTCGTATCACTTAGAGTATAGCAACAGCTATTAAATACAAGCATGATTATTTTTAGAGACTATACCAGAATTAAAATTATACTGAGTAACTGTAACATGATCACTATTTCAAACAGAGTTGAGCTACTCTGCTTCTGTAGTTATTACAGCCTTAGGATATTTGGGCATATCATACATTGCTGTCCTATTATGCTGTTGATTAAATCCTTGTACATTTCATCTATTCATAATGAATTTTAGGGAGCCAAGCCTCATTCTCCTTCCACTCCGAAGTTCTTTTTGTTTCTTTAAGAAAACCCCAACACCTAGCCAAGCAAAAAGTCCCCCACCTTTCTTACAAGTCAAGAGCAAAACCCACAGAAGATACTTTCATGACCTTAGGCCTTTCTAAAATAAGCATGGTTATAGTTTAGTTTAATTACAAAAGCAGTTTGTGCCACACTGATGGATTTTACGACTTTTTTTAATGCATCATCTTCTCTCTAGAACGAACATATAAACACTGCATCTGTCCCACGATGAGTTACTGAACTAGCATCAACACGGAAAGTTTTAGTTCTCCAATTCCTACATTCTTTAACAGTTGCACGTGTGAATTTAAACAAGAAAATACAGAATAGTGTAGGTTGAGCATCATTTAGTAGGATCAATTAATGATTATTTCATCTGAGAAATTGCTCAAGATTAATTTTCAGAAATGCAGTTTGCTTTGCAGGAATGTATAAAGGATGAGACCAATTTAAATGGTACAAAGTATTCTGCTCACCAAAATGCTAAATATTATTTACACAGCTTTCCTTCTACCAAATATATTACTAAAGAATTGGTGTTATGTAAACAATGGTGCATGCAATATGATCCCTTTTACTGTGAGAAATAAATTTACAGTTTTGTTAAATAAAGACGGAATGCTATTATATACAGTCTTTTTACTAGAAGGCCTTACGAGACAGTCGGGTCCAATTTTAACATGTTCCAAATAAATACTAAATAATGCAACATTTACAAATAGCACACCAACAATATTTTCCATGGCAATCATTTTACAAATCTGGATTTAGTATTTCAATTAAGCAAATGAGTAGCAGCTCCTCCAGAAATATTAAGGCATGTCACATAGCATCAAAATGGAACCGATGAGCCTCCTGCCGCTTCTCTCTGTCATCTGCTTTCTGAAAAATAATAATAATAAAAAAAATCTAAATACTTCATAGGACCTAGAGCAATGAAAATGTTATATGCATTTTATTATATTATTTATATATAATATCATGTTCTGTTATAGAAATGAATTGTCAAGTGTCAGAGAATGGTTTTTTCCAAGTCACTCATTTGACAAAAGGCAAAAAGCTGAGTAAAAGCCTCAATAATTAGCTTTTAAATGATGTCAGTTTGTAATAGCAATAAGCTACTTGAAATTGGCTTCTGCTGTTAATGCTCAGCTGTTTTAGTATTTATAGCCCATTATTTTCTGTTGCTTTAATAATGCTTTTTTAAAAGGAGTATTTCAAAAACGAAGGATGGTTCCTGGTGTGTATTTATTTAGCCTACATTACCAATCATGTTACACTTAAAATGAGATATTTTTAAAAAAATATTAAATACAAATTCAGACAAAGACAGTTCAACCAACAATTAAGAGCACCAAGTAGGCTAAAAATGGACTGTTTTTGTATTCAGAAAATGCGAGACGGGATGTATTTCCCCAGTTATTTATGCAGAACACACACTGGTCTGCTGAAAGAGTAGCTTGGACTGTGCTTGGAAAAGAGAAGCGTACTTAAATGGCACCTAGAACCCATGGAAGGTGCAGTAACGTCCTCTCCCCTCTCTGCCTCCCGTGTCTTTGAAAGCAGGAGCCTTCCTCCTCCGTCCCTATTTCAGAATTTTTGAACGTGTAGTGAACTTTTTGAGAAAGCAGTGTTTTTCTCATGACAGATAGTCCCTGTAAATCCTAGCATAAGAGAATTCAGCGAAACAGATTTAAATGTTTTTTCAGCTTGCTTATACTTTTTTTTCTTTCAATGAATGAGTAAAACGAAGAAAAGCCTTTACAGTATGCTGTTGTGTGGGCATTCAGATTTGTACCCGAGTCGATAAATATACATGACAATTTTGGTAGAAATCAGTGCATGTGTTCTGCCATTAAAGTTAGTCATCTGCTCTGGCTCAAGGCCAGAGATTTCCTCATCACACAATGTTTATGCATGAAAGTGATTCCAATGGGCTAACTATGGATTTGATTGCATCTTGTGGCAGCAGCCGAGCTGTCAGTTCACTACGGAGTTTATTGCATTTTGTGGCAGCAGCAGAGCTGTCAGTGAAGTTTAAGATACATCAGCCTGGCTTTCTGGCAGGGTCTTCATCAATGCTGGTAGTATTTTGAATGTCAAAAACGGGGTGGGAAAAAGGGAGTGGCATATTCTTTCCTAAACTTAAATGCTTGTCACACTCCACAAGTTTTTTGTAGACTCACTCAGAAAGCAATTTTCACTCCATTTCTCGTCTGCTTCATGAAAAAATTACAACTTCAGAATGTGACAGTAACTGATATTCTGATGAATCCATCAAAACTTCCGTAGCAGGGATTATCATCAGCGTGTAGTGGTCACGTGAGCAGCCCCAAGACCACAAAGCAAATTAAAAAGAATCAAAACTACAGGAAGGTAGCAGACTATATTGTTGTGAGACGAATAATGGCTTCAGTCCTTCCTCAGCTTCTCTTTCATTTGATATATGAAAAGCAAAAACTAAGAACCGAAATCTTTTTTTTTTTTTTTTTTTAAAACGTATCCAAAATTTCTAAGGAATGTCAGAGCAGCACAGTATCCCTAAACACTACAGTTATCGAAACAACACAGTAATGGCTGGCAGCTGAGTGCCTAAGAACTATCCTAGACAAAGGACTTCTCCTGCTACTCATCTGCAGAGGTCAAAGTACATGCTTTCTTTTAACTGCTGAATAAAGCACAGCAGCTTACACAGATAGATCCTCTGGGGGAAGAGGCTGCAACTGCCATACATTTCCCCTTTCTTTCTTTGTGATAGGTACTCTAGAAGTCTGCAGGGGAAAGCAGCATTGAGGCAGAGCAATATTCTTACGAGAGGATTACTGAAAGAGGCAGAAAACCAAGCTCAAACTTAGAAACAGAAACTTAACCCCCAGTCATACCCCTGGTTCACAGTACAGCCTTGGTCAGGATTTTTATTTGTTCTGTACCTCAAGCATTTCTTCTAAAATTGGGAAGTTAAAAGTCAATGGGAGGGCACTGGAAAATTATAGGAATTAGTAATTGTTTATACAGTAATCTGAAAATATACATAATTTATCCAAATATCTGTGCCTATTTTGAGCAAGATGCAGCTGTTGGAAAGGAGTTTAACATATAACGAATGCTACTTCGTTCACATATACTTAATGAATGGGGTTAAAATGGTTCAGAAAGCACCCACTCTGAGGCAAGTGCTTCTTTACATTAAAATACAAGAATTATTACACAAAGATTCTTTTAAGCACTATGGAACTGCACATAGTTAGTCCTTCACAACTCAAAACCCAAATATGTATATTTTCGTTACTCTTGTTGCTTTAGAAGTCTCAGAGACAGAGTTAGACCCAGGCACAGCCCAAGCTACCATTTAGCAATGCTTTCTCGGTACATTAGGACATGCTAAGGACAGTCATCATAACATTTGTAATTCCTTGCTGTGTGTTTCATTCCCAGCATCGCTGTGATTTGGAGACCGTATTTAACATTTTGAAGAGTAGAGAATGACAGACAAGTAACATTTAAATATGAAGCATGCGCAGAGGCTGTCTGAATGTTTAACAAGGTCATTTTATTTCCACAAGCACAAAATAACAAACAGTTCTACCATGTCAAAATGTGCAGTAATTTTATTTGACAGCTAAGATTATGGTTTGGGTATGCAGCAGCATTTATTGGCAATCCTGCCAGTTGGATATGATTGCGAACTGCACACAGTTAAGAAAAATGGGAACGCATTTCTTTTGTGACATGAAAGGCCCCTTTCAAAATGCTTCTTCAAATCAATAGATTTCTATACACTGCATGTATAATTCAGACACAGAGCAAAGCAGCCAATATGCACACGATTGCCTCCCTATACAGTCTTGAATGCTAATGTGAGTGCAATCAGCAAAGATAGGTACAGAAAAAAGAGATGTTTTTCCTCTTTTTTAGATTACCAACAGAACTCAAGATAAGGAAATTGAATTTATGTTCCAGTTCCTGAATACACTAACTCCTTAAAACTCTGTGAAATAGAAAGCTTAGATATAAACCCAAAACTTCTCATTTAGTTGGGAATAACAGCTTAATGGCAAAAGCTTATTCATGTTTATCTTCACTTCCCTTTTTAAGCGTCTTAGAGCTTAAATAAATATAAACAACCCCAATTTTTAAGCTTGCAATAAATACTGGATTAATAACAAACACACACCTGTTAGGAATTAATGCAGCCTGCGTCAGAAATTATACTGTCGAAAACTACTCAAAAATGCACAAGACTATTAAATATTAGGAAATGTTTATTAGTATAGAAAATATACAAAAAATACTAGCTAATTAAGCTTACCTTTTCTTGCCAGTGTAATATGCCAATTATTGCCAGGATGAAGACACAGACACCAATTAAGGCTATAGCTGTTAGCAGCACTATGTTGCTCGGGGTCAGGTACAGCTTGGCACTCCAGCTACACAAAGGAGGAAAATCCAAGGAAACATGAACGCCCTCCATTAGGAAGTTGAAAACAGATTTCATTTATAAAAATGAAAGGAACTTGCTAGCGTTGAGACGGGTAGCAACTTGGTCCACAAAAACCCAGTGGCTGTACTTCAAGACTGGAGCTTAACGGCATTTGCTGGGAAATACACGGCTGAATATGATTCTTCTCTGGCAATGCCATTGAAATTGAGTTTAACTATCCAGGAATGCTACGGGTATCCTCAGAGACTGCCTTTTTTCTCCTTAGGAGACTTATCTCACACTGCCCCCCTGGGGCAAAGGGAAATGCAAAGGAAAACCTTCTCAAAACTGCCTGGGACTTGGGGAGATGGAGAAGCAGGGTGAAATAAGCCTGTAACTATCTGTAACACAGATGTTTACTCCATGTAAGAAGCTCCTCTTGAACAGGCTCATGGGGAGCACTTCTCTCAGCCTCACGTTTACTGAGGGATTAACTGGTGGTGTAGGCAGCAGAACCAGTTGGCTATGGCACTAGAATGCTGGAGAGCAACAAAGTTGGGCACTTTAAGGACTTCTGGAAGACATCCCTAGAATGTTGTGGGGGCCCCAGGCTCAGTAACACTTTCTATACTTCAGTCTTGCCATGGGAAAACTGTCAGCAAGATCCCTTATGCTGAGGCAGTACCAAGTCCTCTCAAGAAACAACATATTTATGTTAAAAGAAATTCTGAATTTAAGAAGTGTTTATTATGAAATCTGAATTCTTCTGGAATTCTATTCTCCAGTAGTTTACAGTGTCCATAAACTTCCTCTATAAAAAGGCAGAAATAGTTTATGGGTAAGATGACTGAAAAACAAGGTCTACATAACACGTACCTTTAAATACCTCAAGACTGTAACTAAATTTTCTCCATCTGGCAGATGTTATTCCTGTGGTCGTTAATTAGTAACTCAAGTGGCACATCACTTCTCAATTGTTATTTGTTCTGTAGTAAAATTAGCTGCTGAAACTGATGTCAAAATCATTTCTGCATGATAAATGCAACTGACCTCACTAGTAGATCAAGCGGCAAAAAGCAGCTGGAATATGTGCCTAATGTTTTCTCTAATAGCAAAGACAGAAACATGCTTGCTTTCTGAGATCAACATTTTAATTTCAAAATGAATTCAATGTTGAAGCTCTCGTGTAAGTAACCCTTTCACCTTTACTTATGGAAAAGCATTCGTACCTGTGGCAATAGATACTGTGTTCAGGAGGGCTGAATCGAAGCTTTGATATGCAACTAGGCAGAAATTGCACATTTGGTGAAACAAAAAGCCTTGCTTCAATCATTACCATGCTTGTAATTTGTCAAAAATAACGTGGGTAAATCCAGCAAGTACGTTATTATTTACAGGAGTTGGACTGGTAATAGATTTTGATTGTGGTTACTATATAAAAGTCCATGTAAATACTCAAAAATATTCTGTCCAGTCACGGGGGCAACAACATTAATAGCACTGATTCCTTCTCCTTTGTTGCTTTTAAAGTCACTTTCTATACAACTGAGTTCTTAAAAAAAAAAAAACAAAAAAAAAACTACACAGAATGCCTAATATAAAATCTGGATTAATAATGTAATTTTGTGAAGCGCGATTCAGAATGAAATTACCTTCGAGGAACATTATGAGGATATGGGATGACTATAAGCTGGGAGTTGGGTATGATAGCTGTCCATTCCTGTCTTCTTACGGACTGAAAGTAAAGCAAAGGCTGTGTCAATTCCTAACAAGCCACCCCACTTAAAAATAAAGTATTTTCTCTGTTGAAACATAAAAGGAAAAAAACCACAGAAGCAGTTTTTTTTTAAATGATTTTTCCCTTATATTTCTGTAAGTCTTTTATCCTGAAAGCTCCAAAGCACTTTAAAAACAACAAAAAGTCTAAAGCAAGATAATTGTTGCTGACACAAAACACAGCATCTTCTTAAGAAGTACCAAGCAACAAAAAATCGAGAAAGAAAAACAAGAACCAGTTTTACACAGGAATTGTGTGCACCCAAAGCAGTTATCCAAATCAGCATTCGGCCCCTACACTAATGCACGTACCTCACTTCCTAAAGTAATGCCATCAGATTTTTAAAGGCTATGAATGGTCAAGACCCTTTTATGTTTCACCTGAAGATGAGATTATCCCGGTAATCTCCGCCTCCCATCACACTGATCACAGCACTATCACTGAAGCAGAAAGGATTGTGCGAGTTTACAGGCCAGCCAGAGCAGCCCCAGGGAAATCTTACAGCTGAGACCATCAGCACTGGACCATCAGGTCTGTGACCATAATAACGGGACCATCGGATCTAATACACATTTATGATATAAACAAGCACCACATGCCTAACATTTCTACACATCTTCAGTTATCTTTTAGTCTCACTGTTAGCGTCAGAGCCCATACCCACTCCTAAAACCAGACATACAAGGTGTTCTTTGGCCAGCTCTTTTCAGTATTCAAACTTAGTTCTTTGACATTCTTACTTCTGAAGCAAGTATTCTTAGCAGTATTTCTATCCAAACTCTTACTAGGAAAGGTACCAAAAATATTAGCTTGACAATCTTAAATTTCAACGAACCTTTTCTCCTGAAGGACGAGGAATGCCAACATACAAATGGTCAAGGAAATTAGCGCTACGTCCCAAGCCCAGCACGTTGTATGGCAGCTGGAGAGCAAAATGTGCTGACTGGCTGAGCTGCCCAGCTGAAATGAAATGAAAAATAAGACCAAGTAAGCTTTCTGGGGAAAAACAAAACAAAAAAAAAAAAACACAACTCATACAAACACAGATTTCAGGGTTGATTATAAAAGTGTTTAAATAATAATAATTGCATTGGTGATATATATGTATAGGTTCTTAAAGGCTCAATCCCATATTTCCAAATTACTTGTGGGCACTTACTTGGAGAGTTGCTTAAATGCTTTAGTTTTCTAGGTAACATGATTGTTTAGAGCACAATTTCTGTGTTAAACTGAAACTCTATTTGTTACCAGTTGAGGAGAAATGAGCCGTTGCTGTTTATTTTGATGTGGCTAGTACCAAATCTCTCACCCCACTGCTTCACGAGCTCAGACTCAACATAAGAAAGTTCACTTTATCTCTTGGTATTAGTAATCAGTCATTACTGTTTCTTCTTGTGTCACAAAATTAGCTGAGAAAATGCTCATAAACAAATTCTTACATAATAATTTCATTTAATGACAGTAGGATTACGGTGGTTGCAAGTTACATCCTATCAAGAGCACGTAATTATGAATAGACTATACAGGCTCTCGTTCTTTCTTTCCTGAAAAGGCAGTAGGGAAACAGAAGCGTGCTGTTACCTACAGGTTCACTAACACGCCATTTCTGAGGCAGCCAATTACTCCATTTAAATAAAAACCTTGTAATCTTAATTTCTGGCAAACTTATTCAGACCCTACGTGGATTCTTTGTTCATTCTCTAGAAAGGCCTCTTAGCATGTGATCCGATTCCGCAGCATAATGGCAGCATCTCAGCACCACAGTGAATTCAGCCCTTCCAGATCCGTAAATTCTAAGGATACTTCACCACCAAAACCAGAACTACATAATCAATAGGATGAGGTGGTTGTTGTTTTTTGCTTTTTTAAATATGATGGCACTGTCAGGATTTTTCAAGTGTCAGATTTTTCTCTAATAACTTTGTCCTAGTTTTATACACTTTTACATATAATATACACATATATTTAGTTTATACGTGGTCTAAACCATGCTATAACAAAACCAAGACATTTATTTAAAAAACTGTTTCAGTAGTGCTGAATTCTGAAGGACTTCTCTTGAAAGAACAAGGTAATTCTGTAACATTTAACATTGAAAGGTTTTTAGAATGACTTTTGAGTGAAATACTTAGGATTACGAGGGAACTGCAACTGAGGTCTTCCTTTTTTCTTTCATTATACAAATGAAATGAATGTCAACTATATGAAAGGAAATAAAAGAAAATGTCATGCAGCGTGTGCAGTCAGCCTTTAAAGAGTTTAGAGAGTCAGATACTGCAGCTAGAATTCTTAAGAGCGCTGAATAATTCCATGGCTACTAGTGCTGGTTCTTATGCCTATAAGATAAGGATGATGAAATCTTATGCTTCAAGCTGTAAGTAAATCATTTGCAAAGGTCAGAAAGGAACATTTCCTTCTACATAGCAGACAGAAAATGTACAAATACATTTTGTTTTTTTGTTTGCCTTACAATTGCAAGAAATTAGCTAAGCAGGACTTGGGAGGATGGCACATAGAAGGTTCTAGTTCATCTTAAAGCTGACTACAAATAGGAGAGATCTTTGAAACTCCTTCTTGCATTATTCCTTTTACATCTATCAACTTCTGTAAAAGTTTGGCGACGACTTAAATGCTCCACTTAGAATTGCAAACAAGTAATTAAAAATGACGAACGTTCATCTGAGAAGCATAAAAACCTTGAACAATGATTAAAAATAAAAAGAGAAATTACTGAGAGTACTGTTAACAATTTATTGCTCTAAAGTTTGCAGTCACTAGTAATTAATTTACGTATTATGAAAATATTTCAAACAATTTAAACAGCAACGCGAGTAATTTGCTCTATTGTACAACTGTTGTTGACAGGTTTCCACTTATACCAAGATTTGAAAATACCATTCTGTCTGCAGCAGGAAAGTGGGATTTATTGCTTATACTAAGATTGATCTTTAAGCTTTCAGAAGTCTAAGCACGCAAGATGGAGAAAGGGGCTGTTGCTTCACAGTTTCTTTATCCACCAGTAGAACTGTTACCATAAACAAGAATTAAAAAGAAACAAACAAAAAAACCACCTTCACCTGAATATGCTTCGTATTATTACTTTTTAATACTCCTTTAGAGACTATTCAACATTGAAATTAAATTTTCATATTGCTAGTACACCATGTCTTTTGCTTACGCTTCTTTTTTCAAAAAGCTATTTTGGAAGCACCCAGATATCATGGGCTATGAACTCAGAATATGGTGTTGGCATTAATATTTTTGGTTTAAATCGAAGCAATAAACTTCTTGTCTTACAAAAACCTTGGACAGAGTGGGAAAAAAAAATCCACCACATTTTAAGACATGGTTTTTCAATGGTTTCAGCCTATCTGAATTTTTAGGAATTTTTAAGAAAAAGCTAATGATGTTAGGCAGCCAAATCGCACAAAATTTTGCAGTTTGATATTCAAAAATCATTCTGAGCATCTCCGTATCTATCTCATTTTTGAAGCCTGGCACATAAAACTTGAATCAGTCCATACCATTAACCTTTCGAAAGTCTTGTCTGAAAACAGAATGATGTGTTGTCTGACACATACGGTACTTGTTCTTTTATATCTGAATCAAGACATATTTCTTCCATTTCCATTATGCTGACATAAACTTGCAGAAAGCTTCAGAGTAGCCAGCTATGCCCTGGGTTAAATTGCAATGTCCTCAACAGCTTATTTCAGGGTGACTACACCTAAGCAGTGTAAGTGCTTAAATGAAACCCATTTAACTTTATTAAATGGAAGGTGATTGCATTTACATGTAGAAGCAATTATTTTTTAAAACAGAACTGATGATGTGTGACACTGGATGTCTGAACCAGCTTAGCTGAACCTTCATAAACAGATCCACGATCCTGATCTTGTTCAGTCCATTTAAATAAGTTTTGTGAAAATATAGCGCAGAACGTATGAAACAAAAACTTCAAGACTAAGGGGAACTTTGATTTCAGGCCTGTAGTCTCTTATTTATTTCAGCTTTTCTTTACAAAGTATCATTTGCATTTAAGAACATCATTAAAGCCATTCAGATTAACTTAAAACACAGTAAAAATATTTAGGCTTTCAGAAGTCTCCCAAATTCAACATATTAGAGGACTGAATAGCCAAATGTATTTTCGTTAAAAAAAAAATGTCATTATTTCTTCCTGTTTCCACGTTTTCCTCAAATTTGAAAAATTATGCATTTGTCAGAAGCTGTTATATGTGCATATAAACAATAACTGAAGATATTTGTGATGTACTAATTTGTCAAATACCCACCCAAACACAACCCCAGATCTAACAAAAATGTAACAATGAGTTGCTTAGTTTTAGACACACTTCCTTTTTACTTGTTGACAATTTAGGTGGCTTTTCTGGTAAAAATACAATTCATTGTATAAAACATTATGTCTGACAGCCACCAAAAATCAAACAAGCTGGAAAGCTTTTAGGGAGTTGGAGAATTGCGTTTCCTTGGCTCTAGTCGAAAGCTTTACTTCAGCTCCCTTATTACTGCCTTTGGAGCAGCAGCCCACTGATGAGAAAAAAAAATATAGTGGAATAAGAGCTCCTTTTCTGGTTGTAAGTATGCCAAATGGCAACTTGAGCTTCTGAAGCACTGAGGATGTCCCTCTTGTGACTTGGCAGTTTGCTAAGGAAATTCTAGATGAGTGCAGCACACAACTTCACGTCTCGCCTTTTCCTGCAATATGTTTTTCCTGGAGTTGCAGAAGTAAAAGGTGAAAGTGGATTGAATGTGCACACTTGCAGCTTAGTTTATTTACAGTGCTGCTAGCACCTGTGGTACTTCTGAAAGCCCAAGCACCACAGCTGATGCAATTATATGGGAATATGTTTTCATTAATAATAACTCTACACCACAAAGTTAGAGTAAAACTAGAATAACCAACCCCTTAAGAAAAGCAACAATTATATGATCATATTGCTGATATTCAAACCCTTCCCACAGGGGAAAGTTGCCTTTGTTACAATGCCTGAATATTTAAGTTTGGCAATATTGCATGCAATATTAAGAGTTCAAGTAAGGTTTCTAAACAAAAAAGTTATATAGGAAAACACACTACAGGTGTCCCCACCTGTAGCAACCAGAAAAGTTCTCTTAACAGAATTCAGGTATTCAGTTATTAAATGACTCAAGCTTCTTCCATGAATTCAATTTTCTTCTATATAGTGGAATTCTATGTAAGGGATCCTGCAATGTCAAGTGGCTAATGAAATTCAGCTTTGTTTGCTTTACCTGGGATATGTTGCGGTGTTTACATTTAAACTCATTGCTATGAAAACTGCTAGACATTTGTGTTCACCTCACAGTCCAATTTAGTTGAACAGCACAAGAACTCAGTGCAACAACAAAAAGAGCAAGCAGATTTCCAAAAGCCAGGACACAGCTTAACAGCATGTGAAAGGTCATTCTGTCACGGAAGACTTAAAGCAAAACCAACCAAACCCAGCAAAATGAGAGCTCTAAAATGAGGTGCAGAATTTATCAGTCCACAGAACTTCAGCCATACAGCTACTTAAGCAAATGATGACCTGATCCATATGAGCAATCCAATGAAGCTATTCATAGGAGAATATTAGGTATAGTCATGGATATTGATCTTTGAGAAAACCCAAACAATTTATTGTGCTGTGGTTCCTGGCCCACAGGATTAAAATTTTTGGTAGATGCAAGCTTCAACTATGAGCTGAACTAACTATAGAATCAAATATAAATCTACCAGCATACTTTAAGAGACAAAACTAAGATGCTCATAGCAGAAGCTGCAGACAAAACATCTAACTACATATTGGCTTGAAGCTTCAGCCAGGATGGCCCTGGCTTGCATGATCACAAGGGTCTGTCCGGTATGTAAGACGTGGTACATCAAAAAACATCTCAAAAAGATTTTTATAACAGGCCATTGCTGCCAAAGGTGTCCTTATCACAAAAATATCAAGTCAGCACACTCAGGAGTCAGGCAGTCCTGCTCAGGTTATGCAAGTGCAGAGCTGCCAGTCCCATCTGTCAGTGCAAAGCAGCAGACAGACAGACTTCAAGGCCAGGAACTCCTACCAAGAAGAGCAAGTGAAGGTACTTGAGGGCTCAAATGTTGCATGGAAGAGGGAGAAAGAAAGCAGGAAATCACAAACATTGGATTGTGGTGAAAAGGGGAGAGGTGTCAGAGACAAAACTGAGTAAAAAGATGGCGATGGCTAAAGGTAGCCTGGTGTTCATAGCATGAAGTTCCTACAGGGCTATTCAGCAATTTGACTTCAGCCCTTGCAACAATCTAATAACAGATTTAAAATGCTTCTCTTGCACTGGTGCTACAATGTGAAATTGTCCTTGTGCAGTTTCTGAAAATACCCCAGTAAATTAACCAGCTGCTCTGTATTAAAGTATCTGTTCCCATTTATGTTATTCTGAGTCCATAAAGACATTAGTTCAAAGAAAATCAGTTGGTGTTATTGATAATAAAATAAATGCAACCAAGCATGTCGAGAAGGTAGTCTTTTCAGGAAATCACAAAGGATCATTGCTGTGAAGCACTGCAGCTTGCAAAAAGGGTGTATCTGCAGTTCAGCCACAGTCAGAACTGCTACCAAACAGAGCAGGATATAATCCTGCAGTAACACTGGTCTTATCTAACTGGTATCAGTCTTCATGCAAACATATTCAAAACCATAGAGTAGGAGTACTATTTCATTGTCACAACTTTTTTTTAGGATGCTGAAGTCTAAAAAAGGAAAAAAATTACAAAAAAGCCCCCAGACTTGCATATGGTTATCTTTACTAAATTCAGCTCACGTATCCCCACCATGCCACAAGAACAGCTTTGATTTACCCTATTCTCAACTTCAGCCATTATACTCTACGTCATGCCATGTACTGTTGATTGCAGGATTCAGCTGAAAAACTATGTTGGAAAAATACTAGAAATTTCTTAGAAGCCAATAAAAACCCGGAAATGCAGACGTAGAGCTGAAAATCCAGGATGACACACAATTAACTGCAAAAACTCCTGAAAAATAACAACTTCAAGAGAAGGAATAGGAAATAGAGAAGGCAGATAGCAGGAAACAGTTCGGAATACATGGCTGAAATTAGTTTGCTTCTCCCAGATTTACACCAGAACCTGACCTGATCATAAAATGCATTCAATCTAAAAAGCAGTTGCAATTGAATTACCTCTCAGAGAGGAAAGGTCTGTGGAGATGTTAACGGAAGATGTAAGACCCAGTACTTCTCAATTCCTATGCTCGTTTTGGCAATTGCTACTCCTGTTAGCTAATTTAACAATATTTCTTGTAAGATTACAAGCGAATGGAGGAATGTAGAAGTAAAAGCACTGAATGCACGCTAATTATTATTCTGCTATCTTTTAACAACACGCTGGAATGTTAATAGTAGAGAGAATAATTCTAACAATGTTTTAAAAAACCCTCTCAATTATGCAAATTTCCTGTAGTTAAGACTTGGCAGATCAAAGAACCTTAAAATGAATTCGATAAGGACAGCCATATGCGCCTTGTTATTCTACTCTTTGCATGAATATTGCATACATGAAAGTCACCACATTTCAGAACTAAAGACCTGCAGAATTAGGAACATCAGAAACAGAAGGGTGAACATTTCTTCAAGTACTCTACAATTTACTTTAGCCCAGTGATGGAAGCATAACTTGAATGGATTAGTTTGGTTTCAATGGTCTAACCAATAACTGTTCCTCTGATAAGACCGCTGGTAAAGACAACAAATAGCACCAGCTGACATGAAAATATAAACTAAATGCTGAATGTTCTTTTCATTAGATTCTCTCATTATTGCTTTTTTCAAAGCTTTGGATATGAGTTGTTCCATGATATTATATAAAGAATGGAAATAAGCTGTCAAAAATTAGTTTTAAAATGGTATTTTGATGCCATACTTTTAAAGCTTAGTGTGGAAAAGATGTTTTGTACATTTATACATGGCCCATAAATGCCACCTGGGCTTGGCACTGTCTGCCAACACACATACACTGAAGTGTTGCTTGCGGTATTTCTTGGCAGCCAAACAGAATACAATTCAGCTGTAACAGACAATGCCTTTCAAGATAATAACCTGTAGGCCAGTAATTCCAGTTAGAAAATCATTGACCGAATTTTACAAGTAGGACTTGAAGAAAGCTACAAACTTAATATAATAGGTTCAGAAAATGTGACTTTGAGAAGTACTAGCAGGAATTATATAGACTCAAAAAAAAAAATCTATTATCGTATTACAGTTGAGAAACTGATCAAAGAGTATTACAGAATTCCCTGTAGCAATACCGTGAGGGTCATAAATGCACTTGGAATTCATTACTGTTATTTCATAACGTCAAAACAGAAAAGGAAATTCATCATGATTGGGCTCTGTTAGGTTTTTATTATTATAAATCTGGTAGTAGTGAAGATTAATGGTACTATAGCAACATTAAATCATATTTGATAGATGTTTCTCATAGCAAATTGTGAGAACGCTGTGTTCCTAAAAGTAACCCTCCCAAAAGGAACCACCAAAACCTGAGATGTTTTCAAGAAAAGAAAATTATTTCCCTTGCAACAGAGCCAGAAAACCAAAACAACCAGCACCTCCCACCCCCAAGATTAAGAAAATGATGCATAAAATAGGTCCAAATTTTAAGTTATCTTTACTCCCCACAAATATAAGGAATTTGTAAGTTCTGTGCATTCCTCCATGACACAGAGGTCAGTAGTTGGAACCTCTTTATTTTGCCACTGGGTTATATTATAAGATTGCCTAAGTAATGAGTGCCAAAGGGCCAAATACACAAACCAATCCCATCTAAACTTGTAATTCTCTATTTCTTCAATGTAAAGTTTAAAGTGAGCTTCTATTGCTGTAAGTGAAGCTTTTAATAGATATCCGGCCCTTCAGACACCACAAATGCATTATTTTTGATCTTCCAATTAAAACTAGGTCATTTATAAATATTAAGTTTATTTTAAAAAGCAGCACATCATAAATCATCCAAGTCTGCCAACTTCAATCCTCTACAGCTACAATTTATTGTATCCCAAATATAAAATGTTTTTAAGAATTTGATAGCATAGATTCTAGAAGCTGTCAGACATGGCCTTATAAATGTGCACTGTGACCTCACTTAAAATCTCCAAGTTCTAAGTACAAATAAGTAGGAGAGTGAAAAACTGCTCTGACTACATAAACATTGGATCTAGATGAGTATAATTAGATCTCAGCTGAGGCTGTGCTGTAGAGTTAATTTGATTTGTAGCCATTTCATAGCACTTTCCTAATGAAAAAAAAGAGATCAGTTTGATGCTGTTACTAATGTGTTTTTTTGCTTATGCAAAGAAGTCTTTGTTGTTGTTGTTACGTAGGCAGTACTTCTGATTCTCTGATGATAAGATGTGCATAGGTACCTATTTAAAAGCTACGTGGCCAAAGGGACTATGAAGCTTTTTTCATGGTTTGTATTTGCACAGATGTACTAAATTTAAGCAGGCCCGCATTAAGTACCAGTGAGCCTGAAGGAGTAAACACATTACAGTTCTTTGAACACACGGATATCTTCAGTTAGACACATTCATTCAATGAACGCATTGAACTAACTTTTAGTGGCAGGCTGGAAAGAAATTTTGTAATCCAAAAATTACAGTAATTTCCAGCAACTCTGACAGCAGCTGTCACAAAGCAGCCTCATCAATAGGTCCATACTCCAAGAAGACAGCCCTGAAGAGTGGAGGGACAGCGATCAACTGCAAGTAATTTGAGTTCGCTAATCTTTCTGCTGCTAAGTTATTATTACACCAATTTGTGAAAGTAAGAAGAGCTTTTATTCTTTATTAAGATTTGAAGGGAATTCCAAGCTGTTTACACTCGTGCTCTTTTGAAAAACAAGCACCTGTGTCTTTTAAAAAAGGGACAGGTGCAACAAAATTGCTTATCTTCAACAGTATACATCATAGCAGTATTCTTTCACAAACTCAACTCTACAGTCCATATGCAAGATGGAAGCAAAGTAGCTCTAAGCCCAAGGGACAGAGCAGAAAAGGCACACCAGTGAGCATTAAAGTAATACGGACAACACAGCAGGAATCTCTAGAAACCTGTCCTGAATCAAAACGCCTTCAAAAACAGGACAAAGTGTGAAACAAAACGTGTCTGGAATTCCATGGATATTAACCCTGCACCTCTCTGCAAGCAGCCCTACTTCCTGCCTGGAACCTGCAACTTCTTTGAGCCCTATCTTCTATTTCCCCATAACCTCTCCACAGTACACTAAGCTTTTTTTCTGCTGTGCTCCTTTGTTACTGCTTGGGCAAGAACATTCCAGGCGGTGGCTAATTCCAATTGTACATATGCTGACCATATGGCCAGCCTGAGGACTGAACAGACCAAATAACTGTTGATCTCTAAGTAAAGTCTTTTTCTCATGAGGAATTTTTTTCTACCTAGCTGTTGATTTGTACAGAACTGGTCGAGTTTTGTTTGAGGCATGTATGCATGTATGCTTCAATTATAATTGGCTTCAGTAGGCTAGTGGATTCAAGTTCTTTGAGACTACAAATAATGGAAAAGACAGCATACTGAAGTAAGCGTCACATCCACAGGAATCCAGGCTTTTAAGGGATAAGGAGAGAGATCCCAAACAGGCCTTTGCCAGTATTTTTCGGTATGGTTAACATGATAGGCTGTACTGTGACTTGGCTCTGACAACATTTGCCAGCCTTCATCTTGGTAATTGCCAATAATGAGATATGCCAGTTGTCACCCAGCAGAACTGGCTGTGTAAGGGCATGGGTCTGATACACTATGCTCTCTTAAAATAACTAAAAATCTCTAAACTTGCTGTGGGGTTCTATGTGTTTCTAAATAGGTAAGCTTTTCTTAGATTTAACTCACGAAGAAAACCTTCAGAGCAATGAAGCTGAGAGCAAAACTGGCAGGATGATTAGTTTGTTAAAATGAATGTGTACAATTAGAAAAAAAATACTCTGCATTTTCATATTGGCTTTAACTACTAGCTTGAACAAAGATATAGGCTAAGAATTTCAAGCCCAAATTTAAGCACATACGAATACAGAAGTACTATGGAGTATCAGGATATGTTTTTGCAGCTATCTGGTACACATTTCAGGACATCTTATTTCTCTGTTTTTCCTAGGGTGGAATAAATGGTTCTGAGCACAGTGTTCAGAATGAGAGCATAATCACTGACTTAGGATCCAAAATATCCATATTTCTTCCCCTAGATTATTGCTCTTACTTAACAATGTGTATTCTTATGAGATTATCTTACCTGACCCATTTTTCAGATATCCATTTGCATCTACAGTTGTGTACGTGATGTAAGGACCAGGCTGATTGACACCAAAAGGCTGAAAGAAGGAGGGAAAGGGAAAGAAGCAGACAAAATTTTAGGAACAGACAAAGCTATACTAATGAAACAGTAAACCAAAGACAAACTTTCATAGATTAATGATGTCTTTATGATATGGATAATTTTGAAATCTTGCTCTTGCTTTGCTCATAGCACTATGTGGAAGTTCATTTTCAAAATAAGACTAATCAGTTGTCTAGGTACTACTTTGTTTCCCATGAAGAAAGCAATACTATTCAGTCCTATCACAAAAGGCATAAGGTTTCCCAGGGAGCTCTAAGTATATTAAAAAACCAAAAAAATAAATAACTGCATGTTCTGAAGAAGCAGAACTCATTCAATATTTTCTGAGAATGCCCTATCCTGATGGCCTTTCTGAATCTAAAAATACTATATAAATTCAAAATTGTTATCATTATTCAGCAGTGTTTTATTTAATTAAAATAGATATTGGTACTTGAAAAATAACTATTTTAAATAAATTCATTGGAGGGAGAAAATGTGCTTAAACTTCAAAGTACAGTTATGAGTGGGAAAAAAAGGGAAGAAAAATCAAAGGGAGTTGTGGATTATTGAGTGATGAACCGTGTCAGATGTACCTATGTGAGAACAGGGTGTGTGTGCACAGGGAGAAATTATCTATTAAGGTGGGAGGAAGGGGGAACTCTAAGCTATAAGAAAATATTTTAAAGAAAGGTATTCTTTTTTTTTTTTTCCCTCTTCAGATGCTGAATTCAACCTGATATTAGGGCACCTAAGTTCACTAAAAGATCTTTCAGATGAGTTACAGAAGGAATGCTAAAAGAAGAGACGATGACATGTTTCACATCGTGCCTCAACAAATAGTAAGTTGTAAACCATAAGAATAAGTAATGATGACAAAAACTGGCTAGAATGAAGGGTAAGGAGACAGAAAAAACGATGTTAACACAGAACTATGAAAGATAAACTTTGAGGTTAAAATGTGCACTATTATTATTATTTTGGACAAGTAGCTGTCTTCTAGCATCACATACTTCACAATACTTTCTAACAAAATTTTTTTTAGAGTGTAGGCAATAGTGTTTCAGTGGTCTTGATAATCAAGTGTTCACTACCATCTGTTGAAGATCTACTTTCTAAACCTTCTCTTCAGTTTGGTAATTAATCTCATAGTACTACCAAAACCTCTTATTATTTTCTATCAGAAATTAACCTTATGTCCTAAAATAGGCTTCAAATAAAAAGATGGTCCACTTTGAATGAGTTTTTGTATTTTCAAACCACAATTATGTTTCACATTTTTGCAGAGCTGAAGTGCACAAGCTAGCTTTGATTCCCAAGTTCCTCTTAAGGCCATCTTTAACTGTGAATATTGTAATTTGCTAATTGACAGCTCGATGGGTGGTTTGCGGGGTCTCTGGAGATGATAAAAAGATTTGAAACAGAATTAACGCGTGTATATGTAGCTAATCTGCAGAACCATCAAAACCAAGTACATTTCTTTCCCTTCCCTCCTATCCTTCCTTGTACCCATGTACTTGGTTTTATCCCAGAAATTGCTGTCTGGCATTCCATGGCTGAATCTGTCCTACAGTGTTTTGCCTGGCCTTTCTGACTGCCTGGAACAAGACCTGGCACACTTCATAGCTTGGGCAAGCAGCTGAATTACCCAAGTTTTTCTGGTATCTGGCATAATGCAGCCCCTGTGATGCTGCACAACAAAGCTCACTGCAGAATCAGTCAATTGATTTCATCTTGGAGCAGGCAGCTGGAAAAAGACAGGAGTCTCTAATAGGCAGAACTTGGCCAGGCGAGATTTGGATTACACATTCTTCCAGTCAGTAAATGTCTTAGGTATGTATGTGGACAGCTGTCAGCATAATTAGGCCCCAGCTTATTTGAAGCTAAATAGTAATATAAAGGTATGGTTATACTTACTGTTACTTTCCGAGGGCAGTCGTTAGAACAGAGGCCACTGAGAACTGCAAGAACAAAAAGTGAGCTTACAGTGTTCATATTAACAAGCCATCTGACAAGCACAACCTCAAAAATCTATTAAAATATAATAATAGATGTCATGTATCCATTAAAATACATAAAGAAAATGAATCTCTTCTGCTATGACTTATGCACAAAAAGAATTCTAATCTGTTTCAAGTATATTACTTCACAGAAATTAATCAGCAAATCTCTGTTTTGTCATACCTCATTGGTTAGCCTGCTTCCAAAAGAAAGATTTGCAAGTTGAAAAAAATTACAAATTAAGGAAAGTTAAAAACATAGACTGCAGATTTTATTATTCTTCACTTCTAACCACTTAAAAAAAAACTTGACAGAGATTCAGCTTTACTGTTTTAACTGGTAAAGAAGAAACAAAAGGCTTTTCCCTACATGTGATAGCTTTAAAACTTGACTTAAAGCAACTCATGGAAGCTCTAATAAACAAAAATCCCATTACCTATTTATTCTATGAATTCAAAAGTATTATAAGCAGCTGTGTATAATGCTACTTAACATCAAAAGCATATGACAGTTGTCAAATTACTTGTTAGCCTGACAAATCAGTTAAATTATAGAAACGTTAAATATTTATCATCAACTAAGTGAGGGACAATGAAAACCATCTGTTCTGTAACCTAGAACACCCTGTCACATTAAGTATTAGAATACTGGTATTAAAATGCCTTCAACACCACCACCACCACCACCACCACCCCCCCCCCCCACACACACACACCCACACACACACCTGAGGCATTATTCCGATGCAACATCATCGGTTGAGAAGCAGCCCCAGTAATAGCCACAAGCAAGGAAAAGGATACAGACCAGGCTGTATCAGTGCAACAGTCAAATAAAAACATAACCTCTCCGCGAGTTATATGATGAAGCAATTGCTGCAAACAGAGAAAGTAAAGATTTGGATGGGATTTGAGGGCAGGTCACCCTGATCATCAGGAAGCTTCTAAAGCATGTTCTGTCTACTTTAAGGTTCCACGCAAGTTCAGGTACAAAATGCGTGGTGACAGTGAAGTACTAAGTAGTGCACGTAACACAGTGTAATAGTCTGAGCAAAAATAACCTCAAACTGGAGTCAGAACTGGCACTGTTCTAATGAAGGACTATGTGTAATATTGTGTGTGCAAATCTTAACAACTGTCATGATTCTCAAGTTGTTATTTTTTGTTAGCAACTTAACATTTTCTAAACATTCAAATACAGAAAAATCGTTTATGCATACAGTAACAAAAAAGTCTAGACAATTAAGATGAAGGTTTGGCAAAGCACAATTTGAAGACTGTGTATCTACTAAGAGATCTTGTAACCTACAGATTTGGTTTGTATGTTAGACAGAGGTGCACATGCAAGTGGAACCAACTCTTTCTATTTTGATGCAAAACAGCACACTGCAATTTGCTGTTCAATTTCACTGCAGGAACAAATAATCTGACCAAGTGCATTTGACATCGAAACTGCTTTCATTGTCCATATACCAATAAGTGAACACAATGCACTGAGTGATACACCAACTGGCATCAAGCATGTTTTGTTAGAAATACTCTGCCCTGTATCACAGCACAAGTGTTTTTTAAGCACTCTAATTTCCATTTTCCGGGGTTTCTGCACAAAAATGATTGTACCCTAAAAGGGTGCTAAAAAAAGAGACTCGCTTTGATTTTTAAGATATATGTAATACAGATTGAATCAAAAAGCATGTTGAAAATTGTTTTCCCCCATTTAAAATATCCCACAATTATCATTCTAATATAGACTTGTGAAGTAAGAGATTTTTCTAGAAGTTTTTCTGCACGCTCATGTTTATTACACTACCCATATACAGTATTATTTTAAGAAGAGTATGGCTTCCATCAAGATGAGAAATCACTTTAGTTTAGTATGATGGAAATAAAGCCCAAACTAGGGAGAAAGTAGTACATTAATCAGCCCCCAGCAGTGAGTGACTGCAGTTCTGTTTATCTTACAGCATGCAGAATGTATGCCTTAGAAGCATTTGGTGTATTTAAATAACATGAGAGCAAATGCAATCTCTCCACAGTGAACCTCCGGTAGTTCCTGTTCAGCTTTCTTCTCATGAGCTCACAGCCTCACCTTTTATTCCTCCTCAAAAATCAAGGAAGACAGCCAAGCAATGAGCTCAAAGCTCAATACTTTGCAGTCTGGAAGAACACGGTAGGGCATACAATTTGAAAATCTAATTGCTCTCAATTAAAAATATCACAGCCTAGCTCTAGCCTTTTACACCAAGGCTTTAATTAATTCATATACCCTTGCCATGCTGTCATCTTAAATTGTTATGGTAAGATGTATTTTATGCTATGTAATACTTCTAGGCTAGAAACACCAAACTGACTCACACATGGAAACAAATGGACTCTGAATAGATCGTGCAGAATACACAAAACAGGCACCATGCAGCAAGTCACTGAAATGAAACCAGCTCGTTTTGCCCTAGATTCCTCATCATTTTCAAAGAACAGGGAAAAAGAAACTTCAGTAAATTAGGTTGATATGACAGGGGTAAGGACAAGAGACAGAGGTCTCTGCTAGAAAGAAAATACTGCAACCACTCAAGGGACAAATGAAAATAAGTACACTTGGCTATTGTTTCTTGCCTAGGTTTCTGAAAATAGAGAAGATAAAAAGACAGTCGCTATGGACAAAGCACGTTCCTTCAAGTCAGCGCTGCTATAATGTCTTATGGTTCCCTTCTGTATCATTATGGCATATATGTGTATAAGCATAATTACATTTTTCTCAGGTTAGTGACTAATGAGCTGATCTTCCAAATTTTAAATATGGCAAGACATTAAAAGTCTCAGTTGAAGAATAGATATCTGTAGATTAATGTCACTTTTATAGTGACAAGATGTTACATTAGGTGATAAATGAAGGTATTGCATAAAAGATTCACAAAGTGAGCACAAAGCTCAGCCAAGCCCAAACCTTTCCCTCAAAACCAGATATACTACATAGTTTATTTAATCTAGCTGTATGAACTTCTAATGTTGCTAACTCTGCAGTTTCTCCAGAAGTTTATATTAGTACCTCACAAGCTGTCATCTAGAAAATTACTCTATTTAATCTTCGTTGTTTTAAGTTTGTTAATTTCTGTTGCATCCTGCGGGGACAAAAACAGTACTTCTTCCCCTGTCATTATGTATCATTAAGGAATGAAGACATGGATCTTCCCCACATTTCTCTTTTAGTATGAATAACTCAGTTTCCCTGCAGATTATAATTTTAGATGCTTGATAATTCTTGTTGTTCCTTCAAAGGCCAGGTGAGACATGATCTTTTAGAGATCTGGCATCTGTCTTTAGAAATTTGCTAGGATGCAGAAGTGGAGAACAAAAGCTCCAGAATGAAAGGAAGGATTTAGACTGCCTCTAGGTAACAAGTGAAATATGACCTGCTTTCTTGTAAAAAGCAGAAATACACACTCAGGAGAAGATGAACACTTACTTAAAGGACATTGTGGTCAACACTGGTATAAAAAAAAAAAAAAAAAAAACAGCTGAAGTGATATTAGAACAACAGAAGTACTGAAATAGTGGCCACAATTGCTTGGAATTTAAGTACAGGAAAAAAAACCAAAACCCTTTGAAACCAAACACAAATGACTTATTCAGGTATGGATTCTGCAATATATTTCTGCAGACCCTAATATTTTCAAGCTGTGTTTTTTCTTTTGTAGTATTATCATGCATACTGCATTACCGTAATGTTATCATATACAGAGGATCAAATATTCACATTCCCCTCAAGATCTGATTTTGACTTGATTATATGGTAATAACTTACCAATAACTTTAACAAAATAGGCATCTGCTTCAAAGTTGTTTTTTAATGTATGGATAGCGAAGTCTTTGGTGTAGCCTTTGCTTACTACAATGATATCCAAGATTCCCTAGAGGAAAAATAAGTTTAAATTAGAATGCTGATTTACTCTAGATAGCATCTAAATTCAGCAAATAAATTCCCTTAGAGATAAGAAGAAAAAAAAACGTGCAGCAAAGTTCCACTACCAATTTTAATATCTTTCCTATCATATTTATCTATAGCAATATTAGAGTGCTCCACCCACAGCTAACCAGGATAATACACATGGTCCTTGGCTTCCATGCCACTGAAGAGGACAGCTCAGAGGGCCAGAAAACTTTTAGTCAGTGAATGGGCTGCTGCTCCCTGCCCACCTTCCAGGGAACACCTCAGGAGTGAGCAGGAATTTCCCAGACGGAAGGCACTGCCCGCCCCATGCTGTACAGCCAGTGTTTGTACAAAGCAGTCTACCAATGGCACAAAGACATATACAGCAACACAGAAAGAATGACACTGTTGTAGCAAACAGTTGAACTTACATCTTCGTAGATATCAAAGAAGGTTGCTACCACTGCATCCTTGATTTGATTCAGATCTGAGAGCTCCCAAAAAACTTTAAACATACGACGTACACTCTTGCAGCTTGCATTATTGCATGGGACATTTTCTAGTAAAAATGCTTGTTGATTGCTGTAAAACACATATAACAACTTACTTCTTCTAGATAATAAATTAATTACAATATCTTTGTAATTTTGAAGTCTAATAAAATACATATTTAAAATATATATATATGAAAAAAACAAAACAAACCCAAACACCCAGAAAACTAGCAGCCACTACAAAATCCATAGGCATTTATATTAACTTTACAGGCAGAATTAAAACCATTATGTCATACCTGATTTAAACTAATGAATATGCTAAATAATAGGTTCAAAACAGCAGGAATAATTTAATAATTTCATTATCCTTACTTTACTCTGAGGTAAGTACAAGTCCACCTATCTACTGTTTTCCTTAATCCCTCTCCATGGTCTTTCAGCTTAGATACTACTTAGAATGTGTCAGTGCTTTTTTCGTTATTTTATGACAATCAGTTCCCAATTCCATTTCTATTTACACATGACATGATGTTTTACACACTTCAGATTCAACTAGATGTTTTTTAGTATACTTTTGATTGTTTCAAAGCAAAACCCAAACTAAAACAACTACCTACCAGGAAAGTAAAAAGCAGACAAGACAAAACCAAATTAGACATTTGCTGTTAAACAACAAATAAACACAGAGAGAAAGGCTGCAATACTGAAACAAACAGATCATATTACCAAGTGTAGTATAGCAAAAAAGCTCCCTTCTGAAGGATTCAGCTAACACACATCAACTGGCCAGTGGGAGACACAAACGAGTGACACAGGGTTCATACATGTTCTCTGATGGCTAACAGCATGTACCCAGCCTCTGATACTGTGAGACTGCCACTCTCACTGGAACTGTGAAAACCTTCAGGACTTCACCAGCTGGGAGTCTGGTTGCTTGGCAAGCCTTGGTTAGTACCCTGGGAGCCTACAGGGATCCGTCACTGGGAACAGATGAAGTTTCCTCTTCTCTGAGGGCAAAGCCAGGAGAAACCAACACTCTGCAAAGCTAGCTACGCATGTTAGAGCCTAGGGCAATAACCAAAACCACTTCTTTGTTATGACCTTGAACATAATGCCATTGCAGAGGGTGACAAAAAAGTGTTTTTCCTGTATCTTAATGGCACCCAAGGCCACCAGGACGCAGTCACAAGCTGAAGTAACTTCAGCGTTGCTCCTAATGAAGGTTTTTGGTTTTCTTTGTCTCTGTGGGATATTTCAGGCAGTTTGCTGCTAATAAGAACCATATCCCACAACATTCATGTTCCTGCTCCTTCAATTTCAGAGGAGGGCAAAACATTTACTTTGAGAAAAAAATATTTCTGACACTGAAGTAACTAACAATTTCTTGACACAGTGCTAAGTTAGAATTTCAAAACCTGCAATGGGGAAAAATGTAGGATTTTGGTCACTGTAAGATGTGTCAAAAATGGGATATTAAAATACTTTCCTTAAAACCTTATAATCACATTTCTTGAGCTTCTGTGAAAAATAAGAAATAGGTCTCTATTTTTCTGCCTTATGTCTGCATTTGACTGAACCTTAATATGAACGATCAACACACTTTTTAAAATTTCACTGTTAAAAGTTCAAGTACATAGAATTAACGTCCAGCCAAAAATCAGATTAGGTGATCTACAATATTTAAGACATTGCATTTTCTGAATCTGAAAACTCATAACCATAACTTGAAATTAAATGCTCACATTCATTTTATGTATTATATCAGTATTATGTCAAGTTAACCAGCTATAAAAGTTAGGTGATAACTTCAGCTAAGCAAATTGTTCCAATTTCTCTTTTTCATCATCCTGACATATGCTTTAAAAAAAATTTGGAGGAAGCTTTTACAAAGATGCTTTCTTGCAATTCACATTTTTCAAACAGCTAGAAATTATTTCACACTGTTTAAAAGACAAAGATGAAAAGTTGGCATTGCGCTCTAAATATAGACTATTGTTCAAGTCTAAACTATTAGCTTTGTAAATGGATCAACACAAGAAGCTTATTTACTGCTGCAGCCTTTTTTATTTCCTGTTTCTTGGTAATGTGTATTTAACGACTCAGAAAACATCAAAAGTGGACAAACAGTCACATAACACCAACCACACTGGGAGAAAAAGGGAAGATGTTAAAGCATCATTGAGCAGGGAAATGCCTATTTCCTTCACTCTCCTGCATCAAAAAGAAAGACAAAGCAAGAAAGGAAAAAAACATATTTTTTAGAATTCCTTAACTACAAGCTATTCATAAATCTTACATCTTAAAGAAGTTCTCTATCCAACCTTGTTTCTGAAAAGTGACAACTAGCAATGATTTAGGAAAAGATGGTTTAGTCTAATAAAAGTATTTTCAAGTAGACCCATGCAAAGGAATAATGTACATACATTAATTTTAAGCTGCATACGAGTGCCTGGAAAACTTTATAGATGTGTATTACACTCAAAGTTTTTCATTCAACTGTCTGTATTCAGTTTTTTATTAGCTTCGTATTTCCATCTTTACTGTTATTTATCACCAATGCCTGAGATAAAGTAATGGCATATTTGGAAATACAGTACCTATCTGACCACTGAAACACATTCCCTTTGAATGAAAGCCTCACTGAAAAAATGATTACTTAGATTCCATGTTTCCAATGCAAGATGCCAGTTATTAGTATCTAACTGGAAACAAGCAGTTAAGTCAAAATTTGTTCATCTAATTAGGTGACAGAATGAAGGATAAGCATTTGTAGATTTATATGTAGTACTTACAGTTTCAATATTACAAATTTCAAGCCAACAAGAGGAAAAAAAGATCAATAAATTTAGATAAGATAGCAAATAGAGATGAACCAGTGAGTAACTACTCATAAAATCTCGTTATTCTACACATATACATAATTTCTAATATAGTCATAACCATAGGGAAGAAAAATTCATGTATGTATGTAGCCTGAAGAGAAGTCTCTGGACGGAATTCTAATGCACAGGTTTTGACTCAAGTCAAAAGTTAAAAGAATTCACAATGGACAGATAAATATGTAAGAATTAACTGTGAAGGAAGCATTCCTCACCTGTTGGAATTTATAGAGACTCTGGGTTCAAAACCTCACCTCACTTGCAAGCACAAGTGATTCTTGGTTGTTGGTGTTAATAAGGAATGTATCCATGCTGTCAGAGCACCTCATGCCTTCACTGAAAATCAACAGGGTATGGCAGGATATGAAACGCTGTGGTCTTATGGCAGTTCTCTCAATAGTTGAAGCTATTAATCATTTTCTTAACTCACCAGGAACAGTAAGCTCAAGTTGTTCCTAACTACGATGTCTTTATTTCAGTGTTTTGTAGGGATTTGAAAGAAATTGATCTGAAAGTACTTTCCAGAATTACACTAATTGATTTTAATCATATTCTTTCATCACCACAGATATACGTATTTTCACATTAATAAAGTGTTTTCTGCCTCCTTTAATTTCTTTAAGTTAGGGAGCAGCTAGAAGCTAGGCTTCCTCGACCGTGGCACAGATTGAGGTCAAGAGCTGACAAAAATGCTTTTATCGTTTCATCACAGTAATCAGTCCCTGAAATTAGATCCATAGATGTAGCATGCAGGGCTTCAGAGAAAGAAATAAACAGCTTGATCCAGAAGTGTTTAAAATCAATTAAATAAGGTTTCCATTTTAACTTGCTCTAATTAGGAAGAGCTTTTAATTTAATTCCCACACTTAAATTCTCTCTACTCTGTGACCCAGTTATACATTTTAAAAGGATGTTTTAAAATGCTTGAGTTTCTCAGAAACAATGAATTTATAGTACTGTGAAAGTGACATTTGATGATCCATACAGAAAATGTTTCCATTACTTTTCTACAAATACTGGGAAGATATAGTGTTAACAAGCTCTCTGAACCCTACTTTGTACAGCCTGTCAAATCACCTGCCAGTACTTTCAGTCCTTGTGTATAACTACGTGTCATTCAACTTTGAAGTCAAGTTTCAAAACAACTTTAAGACACACCCAATTGAATAAATAATTTCAGAAGCAGGGAGAATGAAGACAAGTGTACCATGGGAATTCATTGCAGTAAGACAAGTAACTTCCTTGGCTTTTATAAAAATAGTAACTACTAATAATAGGAATAACTATTTATAAACTATTAAAATCTTTTACATATTATTACACTGTCCTAAAGATATGTCTGCCAGAGAAGACAGGCTCCCAATAATATTGAATGATAAAAACTTAAAAAACCCCTATGAACTCCAGAAATCTTCTTAAAGTCCTTTTGAAGTTTCCTAACCGTCATGATACACCCCTAGGAGATAGCCTACAGTACAGCACAAAACACAAGACTTATGGGACTTACGTAAAAGCAAATCAAAAAGAAGAACTTTGTAATTTAGCTGCCCCAGTATTTCAATGGAAAAGGAAAGACCTTGGTACTAGTCTGTTCTCTAGACTTTTTACAGTCTTTATTCAATGACTGCTGAAAAGAAGATGCCAGCTCCCAGCTGAGCAAGGCTATGGAGAAAAAGAAATGATACTCAGGGTCTGAGTGCTTTAACTTCATCTGAGCAAGTTCTGGGCAGTAACAGCATCACCAACTTCTCTGCCACACTTGAAGAAAACAAAACTCAAAAACCAAACAGAACAGCTGCTGCGCTAGTTATCTTCAGGCGCAGAAGCAGTGGCAGAGCTCAGCTGCTCACTGCTTTGTCTCTGAATCACAACACTGTGTAGGCAGAACACAAGCAGTAGCTCTTCAGTTTTAGGCATGTGTCAGTACGTACATAACTCAAACACAAAAGATGTCAGTGGGTGACTCATGTTTAGGCAGCCACTGGAGGATGTGGATTCATTTTCACTTAAGTATCTAAATTCTGTCTATATACCCTTTTAAGCACTGAAGTGAGCTTCTCACTTCTTTTCCTTTTTAAGTATTAATTCCAACTACGAACCTGCACCCGACTCAGAAAATACCATACAGAACAAGATAATAAATATACCTGTGGCAGATTTTTTTCCCTATAATGTACTAGCGCAAGTATTCATCATAGATCCCAGTAAGAAAGAGATTAAGACTTAATGAGGCATTGATTAAAATACCTTTTACAGGAGATGACGTGAGGAAGAAAAATGAATAGCACAGATAATCTTTCACCTCTTCAGGTGCTGGAAAACCCAAACGGTGCAGTACCAGACAGCTATAGACAGGGCACAACACACTGTGCATATCCTATCTGTAGTGAGGTTCACTGGCATTATGCTTTCTAGAGCTCTTTTCATTTTTTCTTAGAAGTAAACAATTCTATTCATCATTTCTACTGTCAAGCAAAACGATGTTCAGATAAAAACATGCTTCTTCAAGGTAAAGACAAGGACATGCCAGTGGCATCATCATCAGGTGCCAAGCAGGAGCTGCCTACAGGCTTCTCCGTTAGCTGCTAAGTTTGTCCTGCAGCCAAGCGATATGTGCAGAGCAGCACAGGCATGCTTGTGCTCAGGTTGGCTGTTACGTGGATCACTAACTCCTCGATGCACAGCAGCCTCCCAGCTCGGATCACTACACCTGCCGTAACACCAGATTGTAGCAAGACAAAGCACTGGAAGGCAAACAACGACGAAAAAAAATAGGAGAAAGATTACACTGACAAATTTAATAGGGAATGTTAGAAGCTTTTATTTCCCCTCTCTAAGAATTTAGACACTGTGGTATATATTCCACTGAATTCCACTGACAGCACACATTTTCTGGCTGTGACCTGCCTAATATGTTTTGAGTAATTTCAGTGACTGCAGAGATGTAGTGAGATTTTGACAGCAAACATTAATAAACTAAAGTTGGGAAAACAGAATCAGAAATGCTCCTCATCAGCATATGCTTTACTGTGGCTGCTCTCATTCTCAAAAAAGTTATCTTCTCCCACTGTACCTTGAAAAAATAGAAACAATAGACACTGCCACTAATACAAATATTCCTTTCTCATACACAGCTCAGGAGTCTCAACATCAAAAAAGCCAAATTGATCTCTACAAACATCCTACATGAGTGCAACCTAATTTTATTGCCTCAGATATGATCAGTCATGAATGATGATGAACCACTAAGTACTAGATGAATCCCAGCTATTGTAAGTGGGGCATCCATTCCTGTGGAAGTTGCAGAACATACTGCAACTATCATCTGATAAGCATATGTAACACTAGATAACCTTTTAAAAACCTGTAGATTTCATCTTTAAACAACTGGTTGCTTGGTCTTCCATAAAAGAGACCAACTGGCAAAACAGCTCAGAAAACTTTGATTTTGGTCAGCTGAAATCTCTAACTGTAGCAGCACTGTAAGGTACTGCCATTTCCTTCTGACAACAAAAAGTATGCGAAACATCCAGAAACATTAGAAGGAGCAAAAAACTCCACAAAGTAACTTCATTAAACACCCTGAAAACAAGATGATATCAGGAAAAGAAAAAAAAAAAACATGGCATTCACATAGCAAGGAATCCAATAAGCATGCAGTCATCAGGGAGAAAGGGATTTTATCATGGTTCATTTCAGTAGTAAAGTTTAAATGAAAGAACTGATTTGGAAGCACCCAGAAGGAAAGAAAAAAAGCTTATTTCATAGAAAAAAGTTGGATGACGATTAAAACAGAAAATAGAAAATTGCAAGGCAAGAAAAGGAGAAGAATTCAAAACAAAAAAAAATTAAGCTGAAACAGTAACAAACTGTGACATGCCTTTAACATATAGGCTAAAACATTTTGAACATCTACATCTGAAGTGAAGTAATGGCAAGAAGGCTTTGCACAGAAGTATCTGTATTAAGTTCTATGTGTATCACCAAACCCAATTCATTATTCAGCACTAAGAAAACCTTGCAAAGCATGCGTCACAGCACAACATGAGAAAAAACATTATTCAGGTGACTAACAATTTTTCTCAGGAAAAAGAACATTATTTCAATTGAATTTGGGTAATATAAAATCACTGCTAACTGACTGGATGCATCTAAAATACCAGGATCTCAGAAGGGGCAAGGCACACTATCACATTTTTCAGCAGCCACCAGTCAGCGTTTGCTCCATGGGACATAGCATGGAACAGGTTCCCCGAACTCTCAGCAGCCTGGTGTTACTAGCCAACACTCCAAGCGTTCTTTTACAGAATATTGGCTGGGAAAGGACAAGAAGAGACAGCGCCTGTGATCAGGGAAGAGAGCCTAAAATGGCACTTCACACTGCCCTGGGCAGAGATCAAACATGTTGTTCACTTAATAAAATGAACAAGATGCAATAAAATTACTAATTTTTGTGACTTACGACTGAACATCCATTTAATGGTCTTTACCTTCCAGATGTGTTTTTCAGTATAGCAAGGGCATCTGGGTAGCCATCCATATTGTAATCTCCAATATGAAGGGTAATTGGAAATGAAACTTCTGATGTAGTTTTGTCCGTTTGATCTGGTACAAAGCCCCAGAGTGTGTCTTTATTTCTGAAGTCTTGCAAGACTGGAATCCACTGTAAAAGAAAAAACAAATGGATAGGTAAGGAAATTCATTTCACTTATTAAAAATACCTAGTTCTATTTAAAACAACTGACAATTCTGTGCTGCATCAGGACTCTGAAGTAGTTTACAAATTTCCAAAGAGAAAATAAGGATTATTTCTAACTCTGACAACAAATGAACAATGTAAATGAAGTCTTTTCTATATACTAAGTTATTCCAGAACAGAAAAAAATAGACAACTGGAGGAGGGCTGCACCCTCATTAAATCTGTGAAAGTACAAAGGAAATGCAAAGTATAATTTCTCCATGACAAGAAACAGAATGTATCTGCACTTACTTTCTGCAGAGGGCTGCACAGGTGCTAAATAGGAATTTATCTTAATTAAAATCGAAGTAATTTCACAAGTTGGTATGCAACTAAAGTACAAGGGTTAACGTTTCAACTCTACAGAAAAATTCAGTGCCATTTTTAAAGCCAGAAGTAATTTTCTATGCGATCTAACTGACAATGTCTTCAGAAGAACAGAAGGGTGCCATCCTAAAGGATCACTATCCGCCATGTCAACAGCACTTAACAGCATCTTAAATGCCTCTCATCCAAGCCTTAATTTAGCTATTTCAGGAACCAGAATGAGATCCCTGACAGCATTGTTTCCTGCTGTGGAGAGACTCCCTCACCAGCACAATCCAGCAATCAACTCCAGCCACATGGCAGCTGCGTGCAACACTTGGACCGGTCTCTTGAGATTCCACACAACCACACGTACATTAGCGAAGCCTCCAGAATTATTAAAAATGTGCACTAAGTTCAACTCTGCCTGGTTATCGCAGACAGCTGAGAAGCCTGGCACAGTTCTGTCAGACATGCATATAATGCACTTCTGTCTGCGTGAGTTACAGCGCTTCGACTGCTAAGACAATCTACAATCCCTGGTGAAAACTCAAAGTTGGAATTATACATACTTCATCATATTCCACCCCCGCTTTCCAACATATGTATTCCTATTTAGTTACTGTTATCTGTTGAAAGTTTGAAAAATCTAAGAAATGAAATGATGAAATGATTTTGTTGCAAATGATTTTGTTGCAAATTACTGTAATTTTCAAAAAAATTGATTGGAATAAGAACCATTAAATAAAGTTCTTATCTTGCATGGGATCACTAGCAAAGCCATTGCAATAAAATCCAATTATAGCTATCATATACTTTCTATATATTCCCACATATGGTAACACTGTTTTAAGGGAACAAAATTCAAAACGAAGTTTTTAGGATTAAAACTGAATTTGTCTTGTGTTTTTCACTCTACTCAAAAAATTATTGGAAGAAAATAGAAAGCTATTTTACAATTCTAAGGTCTACGAAAAAATGCAAAGATATAAAGCCACAAGTGAGGAAAACAAAATCAGCAAGCATGTTAGTCTGTAGTGATTGCAGGTGAATTTAAAGAAGTCTGAGGTGTCCTAACACAGCCACAATATGAAACAGGGCATGGGATTCTACTTCAGATCTGGCAGTAATTCTTCTGTTGCTGTGGAAACATCCACATTCTTTCTAACTTCTGGTAGGTCTCAGTCTCCATGAGTCACTCACATCTGTAACTCTCTGGCCTGTCCTTCGGCCTCATCATCCAAAGAAGAGAATTTATCTGAGATTTTTGTAATACTTAAAAAGATTAAATCATTACATAAAGTAAAACCTATGGTAAAGTAAGTTAATCCTTGAAATCATTCTCTTAGATTTGTTTGGCTTTCCAGTAACTATCCAGCTGCACCACAAACAGCCTGAGAAAGAGATATACCGTAGCCTGACAGACATCAAGAAAACAAGATCTTACCAGAGCAACAACTCCAAAGCCTGACGTGCTGCTGAACGCCTCTCCACAGCATAACTGTTTGGGACTACAAGTTCTACAGACAAGTATTTCTGATTGCTACGCCTTTCATCTTGATGCATCATATGCCATCATGGAACTGTGTTAACTGTTTTTCATTTCGTTTCATCAAATGTCACAACAAACAAGCAGGGATAAGGAAGGACAGAACCAGGTCCAGTTACCATAGAAAAACTTTTTTTTTTTTTTTTTTAAAATCACAATCACAGACAATCAATTTAAAAAACAAAACAGAACAACGTGCACAGGAAAGCATTCATTTTTAAGAACAGAGATGCCAAGATTAGAAGGCTGAAAGGGACACATTACCAGATCTAGAGTTACTTATTCTTATGGCATCACTTCACTGATGGTCTATTCCATCCTAGTTAGCTTCCTTGACCGATCGGTAACTGTGTGCTTTCCTTTTCAATACAGGATGATTTCCTTGCGGGTAGGAAAGCATGTGTTCTAGAAAGACTCTGTTCTAGAAATTGATTTGAAATCATAAATTTTTTCCTTAAACTCAGGCTGCAGACCATAACAAGAGGCACCTTATCAAAGTGTGTACCCCTCCTTGAGTGAATGGTATGTTCACCTATAAATTCTGAAATATACATCAGAGAGGGCCCTACTTATCAAAAAAAAATTCTACTTAAAATTTGTCAGTAAAGGAATAATGGATAATTCATAATGTGGTTGGTAAAAGGTATAAAATACATCATAGATTTCTGTAAGTACACTACAGTGGGTAGTGCTGTCAGCTATAAGCAAGTTCCTTACAGGACACCCTGCTGTAACTTCAAATTGCCGAATTTAAATAAATATTTATTGAGGTCTCAAACAAACATTAGGCTAACTTGTTAACTGTGACCATAAAGCAGGGTGCTGTAAATACTTAAGTAGATCAGCACACACTTTAAAATAAATGAATACATATTATTAATAAATTATGCTGAATTAATTTTATTACTGTGTCACTCAAAACAAGAAGTGTCTTGCCCAAACAAAGCTGAACTAGTTTAATAGAAACCCAATCCTGAAGATACATAGTGTAAGCAATCCTCATATATCATCTGGAAATGTACTTCATTAAAAACTATGAAAGGTACAGTAGAACAGAGTGTTAAGAGGTGTGGGCTGGTTCAACTTGAAGGGTGATCTATTTTTTACTTCAAAAATAACTCCCTAACTTAGACTGAAGAAGCTTATTTGAATTAATTAGCTCTATTTTCAAATCTTAACACAAGACTTTTCATCTGTTTTTCATCTATTGCTAGGGCAGCTTTGATGCTTAGGTTGCAGTGTTTTGTACTCAAGAAAAAGCCTCATTAGAAATCTCCATGATTTTGTGTAGAATTATCCATTACATAGTCTTCTAGGCATGCAACCTCTTCCACCAAAACCATAGTTTCTTATATAGATGGTAAATAAATATGCACATAAAAATCTCTTACACAGTTTCTTTACAGGTGAACACGTTTGGTTTTTCAGGAAAGAAAAATGCTTCTCGTATTTCATATTGACTCATAGAACACAGCATTCTCTTTTGTCCTGATAATCCCAAAGTCACAATACCTGATTCAGCCCTAGCTTAGTTAAGTAGATGGCACTTTTTTGACATGCTTGGTCTTCACAGACTGGTAACAAATGTTCACTTTGTCCATCACCATCTGCCAAAGAGAATAAAAAAGATCCACTTATATATTCAAAATCAGAATTTCTATTTGCAAGAGATTATTAGCTGTGAATTGTTTATTTTTTTTAAATGTGAAAAATTAGACCAGGATAAACTAGACAATTAAAAAAAAAATCCTTACCCTTTGTAATCTCACATCTAGTTTGGGTCTTTTGTTTGAAGGTCGTCTTTGCTGAAGTATTTTCATATTGACTCATAGTATAGAGTAAGTACTTAGTAATTTACTTAGTCCCTGTGTTTAGCTGGGAAGAAAATTGCTTTTCATAAAAATCTACAATAACAAACCCACTGTACAAACTAATTTAGCTTTTTGAACTTGTTTCAAACTCCTGTGCTGTCGGGAAAACTAAGAATCGTGAGTTCACGTGTAATACATTCATCTATATTAAAAGGTGAATAAAAGCCCAACACTGGAAAGTTGACTAACACAATGGCAAATAAGTTCCAGGCCTACAAAATTAGGCAGATCAGAGTAAATTATGGATTTTTAAGAACTTTCTTCTTGCACATTTATTTCCAGTACCTTTCGTAGAATAATGACCTTTTACATATTTAAGCAAGCAATATGTGTTTGCATCTAGAATTCTGACAGCCAGCATATAATGAGAAGTAGATTGATTTTCCATCATCTGCTCCAGGACAAATTCCTATGCTCCCATTCTGACCTTGCAGTCTTGCCTAGCATATTCCTTGTGTGGGCTGAACAGTGAAACGGTGGAACGTAAGCAGCCAGAGAGAAATTAGAATTGCTGCATTAATGATTAGCACTGCAAGCCCTGACTATAAACAAATACGCCAAACGTGACTTGCTAGAGAGATGCTACGCCCCAGCCCAGAAAAAATTCAGAGAACCTACTTGTCCAGGCTATGAAATCAAGGCTCAGACTGTAATATAAAATTCACCTTTTCAAATTGCCCTACAGCCATATAGCTTGGAGCAGCTTGGAATTTGTATTTCAATTGGACCTTGTAAAGTTGCTTGACAAAGTCTCCTTAGATAAGATACAAAAACTAGCTCTCTCTCAGAGGTTACTGAATCATGGCTTATTTCCCAATATATTACTGATCACAACCTAAATATTTTGTCATGCTTTACCTATGCCATAATGAATGCTTTCTCAGCCTGCCAAATTATATTTCTATGAAGCTGAACCACTTTTTAGTATACACATCTATCTATAGTTGAGCTCTGTAGGTCCCTCCCTCATTATGTAAGGAAGCTGAGAGATAGAAAATAGGGTTATAAGAGGGAGGAGGAGTGAAGAAAATATCAGACTTCCCCAAATACTGCCAAGTGATAAAGCCAAATTGTCACCTGCTGTGGTTTTCTACATACCATCTGCCTCACAAATTATTCCACCTCACAGTAAAACCTCTCCCAAATTATCATGGCACCTCAGTTACCAAGTACAGACAATTTAGAATGGGTAGTAGAAACCCAGTATCTCAGCATCCAAAGAGACGGGAAAGTAAGTTACCACCAAATAAATAAACTAACACAGCAAGTAGCGAATTTGACAGGTCTGAAATCAGCACCAACTTATAAAGCTGTTTGTTTTCTTTCTGCATCATTCAAGTAGGACAATTAAAGCAAGCTACTTGATTTAATTTTTGCTTACATGAGCTAGAATAAAATACTGCTTAAACAACAGGCTTTTCCTAAACTTAAAGTGGAAGAAACTTTAATTTCCAAATTATCAACTGTGGAAATACTGAAGCCTTTGTTAAAACAGATTTGAGTTGCAGAGGTGTAGGTGTTTGGTGAAATATAAATTAAGCCATCATCTTCTAATCACATTTCTACATAAGTTTAGGCCTAAAGTAATTTTAAGACTGTTTTCAATAACCGAAGAGGTCAAAGAACCTTCAAATATCAATTCTTCTTGTGGTTAGTTAGAAAGGAACAAGGACATCCTCATTTTAAATTATGCCGTAGAGAAGAATATAAAATGTTTGATTCTACTTAAATCACAAACATTTATCTTATGCTGATAACTCTGATAGCGTTGGTAATTAGTATTCAGTAACACTGCAGTGTACTTGCAAGAACAACCTATGTACCTTTGAAGAACAACCTTAAGCATTTGTGCATTACTCTAAACTTCCAATTCTTTAAAAGAGTTAACAGTTGGAAATCAGTATTTTTTGTAGAGGCATTCTATGTGGCTCTACAGAACTATAGCTTTACAGTAAGCATTTTTATTTTGAAGTGATAAAGGCTGCGGGGCTCAACTAAGATGACCGCATGGTGAACTGACTGAGGATGCTGAACTGTCTAAAACCACTCCCATTTCCTTCCCTCCTCCTCAAAAGCACATAGTCCCATCAGCTGACAGCTCTAGAATTGCTTTACTGTGTAATCAGGTAAAAGTACCAGCAAACAGGAGGAAACAGAAATACAGTAGTAGGGAAAGGAAATTACAAACTTGGACAGCATAAGTTTTGGTTTGGAAGTGCTTAGTATGTTGAGAATTTCCTTCACAGTTATGAGACAGAAGAACTGACTTCTTCAAGGGCAGATGCCAGAAAGAAGAACCTACATAACACCTCCACTGAAACTTAACCTAACATTTGCTTATTTGTCATACTGGATCAATAAAGTACAGCTGCGTATATTTTACCTACTATGTGCATGACACACAAAAATTTAATTTCTGAACATTAGGTATTTATTTGGACGCTATTCCAAATTGATATTTTATATACTGTAAATGAGAATTGTGTCCATCACTGCTGACTTCCACAATGACTAGGCAGAACATGGCATAAGAAAGATGGAACAATTAAAACATCTGATTTTCCAACAGACATTTGTAACATTTAGCGTACACATCATAATGAGAACTTCGTAAATCTGCCTCACTGAAGAGCTTCACTACTATTATCATCTTGCATCCAGAAATAAAACAAAAAAGGCTAGGTACTCATACTGCAGAGCTGCAAAACAAATCTTAAACTTAGAAGGCATTGAGTGAAGTACCAACAATGAGAATGTAGCTGGAAATAGGACATCAATGAAAAGAGAATATCTTCTGAGTTGTAGCAGAGTAGTTTAAGAAAACCCACAATTAGTTAAATACTGTGTTACAGAAAAGTAGCAATCAAGAGAAGGAAAGCCCAGCATTCACGTCTGTCATACAATTATCTCTTACTTCTTCTCTAGTTTTTATTTCTAATGCATGTCTTAAAGCGCCCAGATCCTTCTTTTACTGTTGAGGTTTTTTGATCAAAAGTAATTTTCTGAAGAAAAATCATATTGTTTAAAAAGATAATATTTTACTAATCATTTATAGCAGTTACCATTTTTGATAAAAAATAAAAAGGAACGAGGATAAAACCCAGCCAGAATACTGGCTAATATTGCGTTTATTTGAATCTTTGTTAAATAAGCCCAACAACAACAAACTCCCCAAAACACAGTCCTGAGCACAAAACTAGAGCAGGATGTTTCATAATCCCATTTCATATTGCCATTTCACACTGTCCTGATCTGTAATAACTAGAAACAAATTTCCTGTATTTCTGAAGTCTTTTCAAAGGCACTGTGTGAAACCAACAAATGGATTCAGCAGCTTTTTCAGTTTTGAAAGAAAATAATTGATTCTTAATCCTTGTATGATTCCTGCCTTGAAGCTAAAATGCCAACTTTTGGCACAACTCTACAGATCTTGAAGACCACAAAAAATACCCCAGAAGCTTCTCACAGAAGAACTCAATTAACCTACAACTAACAACTAACTTACCTTGGACCTACAGTACTAACTCTTCTCATCTTCATGTTTGGTTTAATTCTCAGTTTAAATAAACATTCTTCAATTTTTAACTCTAATCTTAAATTTAAATTCCTCCACAAAGAAGGAGGAAACTAGAAATGAAAAGTAGTATCATTAGCACACTTGCTCGATTGGGTTTTCATAGGTGAAAAAAAACACGTGTGAAGCTCTGCCGGCTTTGTTAATGAACTGCCATTGGCGACTATGGCTGGATGAGCTCATTAGATAATGTGAAACCAGTGCAGCTTATTTCAGTTAAAAAAAGAAAAAAACCCACAACAACAGCATTGAAAAAAACCTACCACCACCACAAAAAGGCAAAAAACACTTTACAAGTAAACCTCATTTTAGTCACCACCAGATCAACGTTTACTTCTGTATGTTTTAGGAGATCTTGACTATTTCTTCCAACATTTTATGAACATCAGCCATTTCCAAACTAGCTTAGATACAAGGGTAAATAAAACCGAACACAGTTCAGACTTGTACATGAAAAGAAATTTCCCTAGTTACACAAGAGATTTACTAATATTTAAACACAAGTACGTATTTTCTTGGTAATTGTGCAAACAATATTTCCTTTTCCAAAGCCGCATGTAGTTTGCATGTGTTTCCATATGGCCTAGTGGCTCATGTGAACTGACACTCCATGTGAACAGTGACATGCCTTCATTTGGTCAAACACACCATGTACACATAGCATAGAGAACACAGTATAGTAATACCATATAGGCCAAGTGTCAATACATATTTCATCCCATTACGACTACTGACCAAGAGAACGAGATGTTAGAACCAGTCATGACATTTATTTCTAGAGATTCTCTGCAATCTTTACTCAGCTCCTAGGGTCTACTAGTCTATCCTTCTGCAACTGTATGGATTTTAAACCATCTCAGTTCAAGTTGCTGGAAATCTCGAAGTTACCCTTACTTGTAATTCCAATGCACTTCATAGCACTAGATGTGGTTAAAAAGCCCCGGACTCCCAAAGTCCTCTGCTAGCTCCACTAGGTTTAAAATAAAGCATCGTTGATATACAAATGAGAACTCAGCTGCTAGATATCATGTTCTCAACATGTGATTCTGGCTTGACTGTGATACTTGATAACTACATTATTAATGAGGTTCAAGTTTTATAGGCAGTGGAAAAGGATGGAGAAAAAAACAACAGTCCCACACACTCGTCAGCTGCAAATCTGTATTTATGTCAAAATACGTAAAGATAAAATTAGCAGTCTTATGCCTTCTAGGAATCGTGAGAATCATTACTTACAACTACCTACTCACTGCGTGTCAATGAAAGGCCATGGACAGGCACAAAGCCTTCCTTCCATCTCTGCACAGTGCTACCAATCCAAGCCAGAAAAAGAATAACCCAAAGGACACAGACTGTGCAGATCACAGAGCACACATCATACAGAGATTGTTTGACAAAAATTACTCACAGCTAAAGCTTTAAAATTCATAGAGGATATTCAAACATAGCTCAAATCTCTTCAACCTATTCTAAAACATATATTTGAATGGAAGAAAGTAGAAAAGAAAATAAGATTTAGAACAATATAATATCATTAAAGCGTTATACATTCAAAATTCAGTACTAATGTAGAATAACGTGTTTTAAAATAAAAGCACAGATAGCAATCAGCATCTCACTGGCTACTCTGAGGGATTCACTGATCCTGAGGCCCTGGTTCTCACTAAATTGCACATTCACACGTAGGTGTTGTGCTGTCTGCCAATTTGTAATGGTGACTCTGGAATTTGTGTAGTTTCAACTCTGACAGTTAAGAAATGGACGTAGCAGGTCTATTAGATTTTTCACCTTTCATTTTGAACCAGTCCAGATGACCACGATCCAACTTCTTTTAAAAAGAAAATTTAAAAAGTTATGCAGTTCTGCTGCAGTGAAATCTTACCTCTGCTTTTTTAAAGACATTGAATCAAAAAAAAATTGCGATAATAAATTGATTATTTAAACTTATTCCAGTTGCATAAAATAAAAACACCCCCCCACACACAAACACTTATTTTCCTGGAAGATAAAAATGAGCTAGCAATGCAGGCTGAGGCACTGAGAACAGTCTAGCTTTCATAGGTCTGGACCCAATGCTACACTGCAGCAAGACGCTTGGTATACCACAGGTCCTCATGCCTTGAGCACCTGCTGTTCTCTTGAGAGTACACATCCTGGACCGGCTGCATATTTACAGACTTTCTATCAGTGCTCTCTTCCCAGTTCTTTTCAAAAAGGGGAAAAAAAAAAAATCATCCTCAACACAGGACAATAAAAGCCAAGAAGCTTTTCTCTGCTGTTGATTTAAATTCCAAATAAGCATAAGGCATCTCCGTTTAATATAATACATTCTAATGTAGCATCATATGCTTTTTATTTCACCACTCATATAGCTTGCTCACATCTTTCCCTTACTGCTTTGCACAGTTCTCATTCTTCTTCCTCAAGAGCCTTTCATTTAAAGTTCTAAAGAACAGTAAGAAAATAAGGAGGAAAAAGCCCTTTACAGCACTGCTCAAAACACTTCCCTTCTGGGGCAGGCGAAAAGATGACAACCAATACAATTGAGTTTGATATTCAAACAAAATAAAGTTTGTTGGAAAGCTGATTATCTTAAATTTATCTTCTGAAGTAATAAAATGATTAGAATTCTTTTATCACTCTATGCCTTTAGGTGTTCAAGGAGATGGTCATGACAGAGATAATCTTCATAAATTACTGAGATAATTACACGTTATTAAAATATTCAGTGTCAGCTGCTTTTAGAAAATGTGAATCACAACTTCAAAAAAAGATGCAAAGAGCTTTTACAGATGATTCAAAGTTCTGTGAACATTAAAAAAAAAAATACCCTAATAGCACTCTCCTTCACAATAAAATTCTGATTTTACATTTGTCTACACCCTTCTAAACAATTCGTATTAATGTCTCTGTTGTAAGAAAAGCATTTAAACACAGTGCGCAAGCAAACTGCACAAAAAGACTTCCAGGCTGCATCTGATCCACAAACAAAGCCTTTTATCTTAATGGAAAGTAAAGTACATCAAACATGAATCTGAGCAGGAAAAAGACGAGTTGAGACATGAAATGAGATTAAAAATGAAATGAGAAGATTCACACTAAACAGGAATTAGTGCTGAAATTCCCATTGTGGTTTATGCTGAAATCTACTCATTTTCAGTATCTCACAAAGTAAAAACAAAGTGCGAAGTCTCACTTATACAGCTTGGAATTATCCAATGGTACATTTAGAAAGCACATGTGGTACCAAACTTCCACTTGATAACAAATGGAGAGGGGTTACATTAATTAAGGGAAACCACTTACGTGACTGCATTTTGATTACAGAATTTTTGTTCTATTAACAATGAATACTGTCAAAGAAAAACTACAATGCTGAGTTGTTCAACATGGAATGAAGAAACAGGTTAGCCCCTCTAATTTTATTATTGGAAAGAAAGCAAAGTAGTTCTTAATGTAAAAGCCCCTTTTACAAAAAATAGTATTAACATATTTTTTCCCAGATTATGTCACCATTTGTCAGCAAAGAGAACTTGGCACAAGCTGAGAAACTTTTTTTTTTTCCACCCCAGAAGTGAACACCGCTTTGAAGCTACATTTAAAACTATGTGGACAAAAATAACATACTGTATCCAAGTCACAATAGAGGTTTGAACAGAAGAAAACAACAGGATTGGTGTTTATGGTTTGGAAGGCGTTGACCGTGCACAAACACAAGTGGCAATTAATTTGGCATGTTTCTATGAGCTGCTGTTTCAGATGAACTGAAGCATCTATCACAGAACCAACCTCTTCCTTATCTAAGATGCCTCAGAATCCTGTAATACCATCAGCTTTTACATCTTTTCACCCAAACTGACCACACTAATAAGTCTCCCTCATATGCAGACTATTTCAAAACACAAGTATTGCCTTCCTGCATCTTAAGATTCTCAGAGAGTCCTTTTACTGACTAAAGGAGCACAAGAACATTTTGACAAGGCAGTGCTCAAAGGACAATTACTTTGTGAAGATGTTATTTACCAAAATGTATCATGGAAAGTTTTCCTTTGATACACAGGTTCTGTATCTGAGGCTGTGACATTCTGAAGAGAAGGAAAAAAAGAAAGGCACTTAGATTCTAAAAGAAAGTTGAGAGAGCAAACTAAAAGCTACAGAACTGCAATGCAACTCTGCAGGCAGAAGATTTATTTAAGGTACCATTGGTTGCAGGATAATGAAAGTCTACTTTAAACCAAAAGTCTTTCAACAAGATGCATTTTGCACAGTGCAACCAAGGGGTTTAAAGAAAACAAACCAACAAAGGTTAGGCACTCTGTTATACTGCTTAAATGTGATGAGCTGGCAGTAACGTTACCTATGAAAAAATCCATTTCCGCCATATAACATTCACGTAACGTGGAACACTTCAGTTACTTGGTAGGGAGGAAAACAGGGAAGATGTTTTAGAAGTACTAGTTGTATGACTAGATTCTAAACATGAGAAAAAAATTGAGTTTAGGTCTCTGAAAGACTCCAGTAGAACTTTAATAATCTCAATCCACGCTTTCTCAAAAAGTAAGCAAGTTTGCATAATATGAGTAAACACAACCCTCATAAGTTAGAGGAGACCACTCAGCAGCAGCTAAAGAACAAATGGCAAGTTAAAAGCTGGCTAAATGCTACCCTGACAGACATGCTGTATTTATTAAGGTATTTACTCATGAGGACACTATCAACAATATGATCTAGTTTATTTTTAGAAAGCCATTTTTGATTCTCTTTACATACACACAACAACTTTTTTTTCCCCTCTAAACTAAGCAAAATCAGAGACTGAGGAATAAAACTTTTCAAAATTCTTGGGCCAGATAGCACGAAGGATGATTTATCAGTCTCCACTGAACCAATCACAGGTCAACAGGAGTTATAACATTAACTCTCAATAAAAATTAGACTGTATAAACAGCATCATAATCTATGCTAATTGCTTCTGGGTCATTTCCTTAAAGACATATTTCATTAATCTTCAATGTAGCAAGACAATAACAGGTTTGTGTATCCAGATATGGCTCACATTCATCTTGTTGCTCAAAAAAAATTAGTCTCATTCTCAGAATGCTCCACTAAAATCCTTACATTTCTTTAACAAATACAATTTTTTCCCAAAATTTCAATTATTGAAACTGTTTGTAATTATAGTTATTTATCAGAATCCCATCCAACATGATTTCCTCTAAAGCCAGTACAAGCAGATTGTATAAAAAGCCTCTGCTAGCATACAGGCAACAACAACGGAGGATTAATCATTTTTGCTATAGCAACCACTGCACTGCAATTACCATAGTGACACGAGAAGAATAGGAAAAGTAATAATGAAGAGCTCATACTTGTTGGAGCAACGTGTCAGCCAAATAAGTGCAGAATTCTCTAGTGCCCCGCTCTACTCACCTTAATCAATTGAAATGCCATTTGTAATGAATGTCACAAAGCATTTCTGATTTATTTTAAAAAGTGCAGTACAACTTTGTCAATTGTTCGCTGTCCTTTGGTCAGGTTAATGTACAAACCATTGCCATCATGTAACAGAGGGGGGTGCTGCTTGTCTGAGAGGTTTCGATTGACACAGGCCTGAGGTCTACATTACAGTAAATATATTCATACACCTACATTTGTGAAAACTTCTGTTAAAATATACATACACATACGTATACACAGAAACGTAGGAGACCTTACAGATACACATATACAGATGCATGCAAACATTGATTTGCTTACTTTTTTCATGGGAAAAAAAAAAAATTATCTGAGTGCTTTAGGAATACTTGGTGCTAAGATTACACTAATATCTGTGACAGCTTGTCATAAACACCTAATTGCTAATTTATCTAAATAATTTCTACTTAATGGCTATTGCTCAACCTGCTTAATTTAAGAAAGAGAAGCTTACCCCAACTTTGGAATTTCTCAGTCAGGATCTTATTCCAATACACTCTCCCCCTTCATTTATTTTCCCCCATTTCTCTTTCAAATGACTGATAAATACTTGTGGCTGGGAAAGGTAGTTCAAATGAAAACTTTTGGAAGCAGCAAATCATGTCAGACAAGCTCACCTTGGAAATTAATTGTGTTTTGTTAAGATGTACGTGCCAGCTGTAAATGAGAGCCTCCTACCGCAGAAGTACAACAGTGCACAAACAAAGGCAGAAGCACAGGAAGAAAGGCAGCTCTAAGGACACACTGCCAAGCTCGTGCCTGGACCAGACAGAGCTCTAGAGTCTGATGTGCACAATGTTAAGTGAGTGAGAAGTGGTCAAGGAACTGAAAGCACAGAAGTTTCAGTTAAAAAGACCTCTACTCTTAGAGACAGAGAAATAAGATAGCTGCTTTTCTTTTCCCTTGAAAATCTCAATTTCTGCAACTGAACAGCTGATGTAATACAATAGTCATTTTTCAACAGAAGGGACAAGAAACATTCTTCAGTATCTGTGCATACATTGCCTGTTTGGAACGTGCCTCCTGCATTTCAGCTGTGCTTTAAGCACTCCATAAATACAGAAGTCCTTACATCAGGTTTCTTTACGCTTAATTTTTGCACGCTAATTAGAAGCAACTGAAAGGCATGCCTACACTCAGCCACAAAAAGGCCTAGAAAAATGCATGATTCCCGTAAAAGCTACATACACGTGTCCCAAGAAAGCCTAATTTGATAGCCAAAAAAAGGCATTTGTCTCCCCTAACGGTTTTGAAAACATCAGCTCATATCAGCCAATAAACGCACTGATGTCTCAAGAACAGCATTTCTACAAATTCCATGAAAATCTACATAGCAAGAGATGTATCTAAATATGTGCCACCACTGGGAGATGGTGGAAGAAAAATCAGTGAACTGCTTTCCCTCCTTCACCCTGGATGGGTTTGTGTGATCTGAATTCACCTGTGAAGATAAAGATGACAGTGAGAATGCTCAGCAGATGTACTGCAAGATCTCCACTGGGTATTCTCTCTTGTAGGTGAAATGGTTGAGGTCTTTCAGAATAACCCATTCCAAAGAAGTCAGCACCTCCTTCCACAAATGGTACCAATGATTACCTGCCTCTCTATTCTCTGCCACATACAGTCCCTCCACATTTCTTTGTGTTTCTCAAGTCCCTGCGTGCGTTCTCTCCCGTTGGATTTATTTACTAACAGAATTGCTGCACAGTTGCCTCGTGTTGGCGCTCCACCTGTAAGATTGCTGGTAATTAGCAGAGCGGTGCATTAAACAGTTTGTGATGGAACTCTGACACTCTGGCAGCTCCCTGCTCCTGCAGTAACTACAGCAGCCGCTGTCTTTCGCAGCCTTGGCTGTACCAAACCCACCACGTACTGCACTGTTGTGCATTCGCTTCACTGACATTTTCAAAATTGTAACTTTAACATCTGAACAGTTCTACTCCTCCTCGCAAAGATAGCCCAGGATTTATTAAGATGCCATTAATTATGATAAATTTCTAAAATTATGTTATAACATTTGGGCTCATTAGCTACCTAACACAGAGATGAAAATACCCTGCATAAGGATTGCTTTACACAGTGCCATCATAAAAAAAAAATCTGCTATATACTTAATACTTATAAGACACATTATTCAGAACATCAGCTTGGAAAATGGTTGCCAAAAACCCAACATATTTTAAATGTATTTTTAATTGCAAAAGATGTAGTATTCATACTCAAGCATTTACATTTGTAGATACACAGTAAGAGATTTCACAAAACACGGTAAGCATTTCACAGAAGAACCTAAAGCATTGTTCAGCTTTTACCTTTATTTATTCATGATCTGTAAACTCATTCACAGTTCTTACACACAGGGTCTAAGGCAAGATAACCAACCAGCAGAGATGTCTTGCAGTTACAAGTCGGGAAATAACTTTTCTAGACCTCTTATGAATACTTTGAAGTAGCAGCACAGAGAGGAAACTGGAAAGTAAGGCTAACATGGAATCTAACTTTTAATTTTGAAATTAATTAAATTAAAAAATTAAAAATTAAAATTAATTTAAAATTAAAATTAATTAATTTTAAAAATTGTCATGTTCTCTAATTTCAATCAAAAATCAGTGATGCAACAAAGTTACCAGTTGACAATGTATAAAGACAGGCTCAGTCTCAAAATGAAGAAGTGGGATATATAAGTGTAATAAATTCATTCCTTAAAAGTTATTTATATTCAGTAGCGTCAGCAGAATTAGGCCTGTATTATTTTCCCTTGGGTCACAAATTGCTTATTTTAGAGCACACACAAAAATATTTTTTGAACTACAAAACCAATATTTCCTGTTGTCCATAACACAATAGACACATTGATAAGCCAGAACTGATTGAAGGCAGTTTTGCTTGGTTCAGGTAAAAACCAATCAAACACACAACAACCACAAAGTCACAAGAAACAAAATACATAATAACTGGCTTGATGTTGTACCATGCCTGAAAGCAGCAGCACACATTCACAAGTGGGGCACTCAGAAATGAGACACGTGACACAGAATGCACTGGAATAGCCAAAGTTGAATTTAGTTGAATGATTAGTAAATTACTAACACACACAAACCAAAATAAATTCAACATTAAACATCTATTAAACAATTTTATTCATTCTTTGATTTAGGATAGCTAACTAAATTGTGAATGAGAAACACCTAGCATAAGTAGAAAAACAAAACTCACCAAAATCTGCAAATACAGACTGTCCAACCACCACCACCCCAGCAGGCATTTTTTTACTGTCTCCAGCTTTAGAGAAGTTCCCATCCTGTCAAACAAAGATGATGGAGAAACTGAACTGCAGCCCAAGTGATAATGCTTCATTTTTCAACCAAAGAAAATACACATCATTAACAAAGAGATTAATTAGATAAGAGACATCTTAGCTATGAAAAAAACAGGAACAGACTGAGTTTTCAGCAACATAGTCTAATTAAATGATTATGAATACTAATGTGTATTTATGTAGTGTCATGTAATTTTATAGATACATAATATTTAAAAACACACGGAGAACCGTTAGAGGTAACTTCTGATTTTCCTTCTAATTAGGAAATGACATGCTTTTACATCAGGCCTGGTTCAGGTCTTGTTTAAATTGTTAAAACCTTGGCCTGCAGAAAATGGTGTTCCAGTATTTCACTAGAAAGACAAAAAAGGAGGGCTGGCTTCTTGTTTATCATAACACTGGATCACAACTGGAAAAAAATCCATTCAAAAAAATTTTTTTTTTTTTTTAAACTAAGACAATTCAAGGCCCACTTTTCTAGTCACTGCAGTCAGCTCATATGAACTGATATGGTCACAACCATACATAAAGCAATGACGTATGCTGCAACAGCATCTTCTCAGAGTTAGCACCTGGATGTTTGACTGTGCATCTTCTCCTTGACATGCAATTTATAAAAACTCACATTAGAGAAAAAAATTGGAGAATTCTCTCAAGCAATATTTGCAGCCATGTTCAAAGAGGCACGGAAAGGGGAAACACAAAGCTTCAGCAGCACGCTCCTTGATGCAACATCTCTTACCATACTCAATGTCTATTCTAAAATAGCTAATAATTTTATTAATATGACTTATTCATAAGGAGTTATTTACCATTTTAGAAGAAAATGTCTATCTATAAGATCTAGAAAGTTATTTAACTGCAGGCTTAAGTTTGATTTGTTGATACAAATTGTCCCCATGCAGAAAAGATGACTAGGCCCTGTGCTCAGCTGAACAAAAAAGCAAATATTTTAAAAGCATTTTATGATACGTCATTGAAGGTGATTACTTTGCCTAGGTTTGTATACTAATCTAACAGCTTTTAATAGACTGAAGTCTTTTAAAATTGATATAACAGTAGAAAACTTTGAAATATAGACACATTTTACCAGGTTGAATAAATCCAGAGAATTCAATTCTTTGTCCAAAGATAACCAAATGTATGCATACAAATTATATAATGTAGGAAAACAGTACAGAACACAAGTTTAGAAAAGCCAAAGTTTGTGAAAAAAAATTTTAAATGTGTGGGATTCCTTGTGGTCAAAGATTAGATTCCTAGTGTAGCCACTAATATTCAACCCCTCAAGATCAAATTCTTCAGAACCAAAACCTGTTCATTTTTAAGTTTGTATAAAATATAAATATTAAATTAAAAAAAAATCTAAAAATAAAAATATGGCCTGCTGCTTTAAAAAAAAAAAGATGTCTCTAGTACAGCTTTCATTACTGTTGCTAAAAAATAGTATTTGGAGAGCATCTGGCAGATGAGAACCATACCCAAACCTTTTAATGCTTCCACTTCAGCAGCTGGCTGAAGATGGCCAGGCTGACACAGACAAGGCTATTCTCAGTCCTACACTGATTCACTGCGATACGATAGATACATTTTCAGATAAAACCTCAAGGACTCATTCCTTAGCTAATAAGAAATACATAAAGTGCTTTCTATTATAACAGAAAATAAACTTTTAATGTACAGATGCTAATACTCTTAGCTATGGTCCTTTGGATAACAGATTTAGGATAAAGGATGCATTTAGTTTCAAATCAACTAACATCATTAGTTGTTATTAACAATGGAGTACTTCAAATAAACAAACATTTGACCTGCTTCTGCCCAGCCCTGAGATACACTTGTGATATTTGGTTAACACAGCACTTGGAATTTTCCCAGCTGTAACCAGTGTACATCTTCTACTGGTTAGAAGTGAGATTTTGAACTTCTGTCCCACAAAGTCTTACGAAGGCCCAAGGTCACAGTTCTAAAAAAGCTTGCTTAAAGAAATTAAACCCCTAGAGACAACAAGAATAAAAAAAACTGATCAGGCATTTCTTCCTAAATCATTGTGCTAAGTGTCAGTAACTTCCTACAACAGCTGATGATGCACCAGGAGCCCGGCATTGGTGTCTGAAGGCAGTCTGACTGATTTCCTCCACAGTCATGTTAAAAAACCTGCAGGGAAACTTATGCTGAGTAAAAGATCACTCAGAGTGATCTGTTCTTAAAACTAGGAGTGTCAGACGGTCTCTTATGGTTTTGTTTGATATTTCTGCATTCGAGTAGAATGGTTACTGGAGTCTTGTCTCTTACCGTATTTATCCATGTCTCAAACTGAGTATTGGGATTGGATGTAGTAAGAAACAAATCTGGGAAGAAAAACAAGATAGTTAACATTAACTGAAGAACATTTCTTAAGAGTGAAGATAGAGACAGGCTTCTAACCGAAAGAAGAACTATACATTAGCACATTTTTAGTAAGTCAAAATTAAAATGAAAGCCTAATGACCATCCTTTTATTTTGGATACATAAAGTTAAGCAATATATATGCTGTTGACCAGAGTAGAAAAAAAATGGAGAAAGGTTTTAGGCTTCTTTTACACTAAAATTCTCTTAAAACATCAAAACAGCACGAAAGAGTGCTTCAGAGGATTTATCTGATCATGTCTACTTAAATAAGAGCTTGTTCAGGAAAAGGGAAAGAAAGAGGTTTATAAAGGATGTCAAAAAAACAGGAGGGGGGTTAGAGGGAACTGATGAAGATTTTAAGAAAACCACCCTTTTAGATTTAAGCACTTGTTTTCTTTGCTATTGTCCTTCTCCTTTCCCCTGCAATTTAAAATACTGCTATTTGAGATAGGAGACAATGGTTGTTATGAGCAGGGAAAAAAAAAAAAATTAGAGTAATGCCATACCCTGAGGTGTTTTTCTGAACAAGCAGGTGGATTGCTGTGCAGGGAATTTCAAATGGCACAATAAGGGGTATTGTCTTCCAGGTAAAAAACAAAAACAAAAAAAAACCAAAAAACCAAAAAAAAAACCCCCAAAAAAACAACAGAAACCAAAACTCCACATAAAATAAAATAACGACAGATTTTGCTTACAGGTTCCCTGCTCCCCACATCTCACCCTGAAGGCTGTACCATTTAATTTTATTCTCCTGAATACCTGAAATGGCAATTTCCTTCAGAGCACTCACATGAAAAGACTTATCATGTGAATGTGCCTCACTGGAATGAATTTTATTGCTGCTTAAGCATTTCTTCAAGACAGCCAGAAGTCATGGAAACAGTCTGAAGATATCAGGGACGGAACTTAGGAAGCATTTATAAGCTTTGAATGTTTAACTTTGCACGCAGAAGGAAGTTTGTGCAATATTGTTCAGTAACACTGGATATAAGCCATAACAATATTAAAAATCTAATACACTTGGGGGGCTTTGGATAGGTGGGGGAATAGGAGAGAGGCAAACATGGAAAAATTGAAGCTTCTAAATCTTTGAAAAGAGTTTTTTAGGTTCAGTAGGTACTTCATGTAGTATGCAGTATGTCTGTGCTGTAACCTGTACTGCAATTTGCAATTTGTTACGGGCTACGCCGCGCACAGATTATGCCACAACAGGCTCTTTCAATGTTGTATTTAAAGGCACAGCAAACAACCAGTGTTTGATCAGCAAATAGAATCGTTTGCCTAACCTTTAGCAGACATTTGGTCAGCACTGCATTTCCCCAAACATCTCTGACACAGCTCCGCACACTGCAGACCTGACCCCTCACCTTTAACTGCTTGGCTGATCCTCCCTGCTCGGCCCTCACTGCACGGGGACATTGGAGGACCATTAACACAGCATTCCCACTGGGACTGCCACACTTACATGTCCTGTGACTCTGTCCCAGAATTAGACAGAATGGCACAAGTGCTAACACACGCCATAGTTCACCTAGTACTACTGTGCTAGGAATCCAGCTCTGAGCAGTTGGTTATTACTATGTTAAATACATGCACCACGTTTTTATGCACCACAGTTATGCTTCTAGGGGAGAAAAAAAACACACAAACAGGAAAGGCAGATGGGAGTTATGCTAGCACTACTACAAAGTCCTTAACTCTTGAAATCAGTTAAAACAAAGGTCACGAAAAATAAGAACAGCAAAATGAAACAGCAATATCTGTTGACTGATTTAACATGTTTCATTTAAATAGAGTTTCATTCTTAATTTAAAAACCTATGCTAATGCAGTGTGCTATGTCAACTTCTCAGTTAAAAGAAAAAAATATTTCTTTCAATGAGCAAATGCAGTACCACCTAAAGCATCCTTAAAATAGATAAAAAGAAATGAATGTCCTTAACATGTTAATGGGAAGTCACATAAACATTACTATGAATTAAACTATCCATAAGTAGCAATATATCTTGTTTTCATTTAAGCTTTACAGAATAAATGCATCAGTTACAGCTCCTCAGAGAACATAATGGCCATGTTTGACAGAAAAGACATTCCCTATTTTCCAGCCCAGACAGAATGAAAACAGGTGGCAGGAAGTCAGGTGCTGAACGGTGGCTGGGCAGAAAGGACAGCCAGGTGAACTGCTGAGCTCACCAGTCCTGACCAGGAGCTACAGCCCCTGCCAGCTGACTCCAACAGCAGTGAATTACCTGGAACAGCGTGCAGGGGGGCTCTACACACACACCCAGGTGGTAAAAGCATGCACCCAAAAAGGTGGGTTATGGTGGATTTTTCTTATGCATTAGAAGAATTCATTTTCCCACCCAGTTCTGTGTCAGGAACAGATCATCCTCATCACCCCACTGCTGCCCTCCCCCTCCTTTATCTGATTTCATAGTAAGTATGTAGAAATATTCAGAACTATAACTGCACAGGAAACTGAAACAATAGTGAAAGACAAAGAACAGGCATATGAAATCTTAGATGTTAGGACCGGGATCAAAAGTAGCTTCCAAATAAACAACAAACAAGGTGGGGGGGAGTAGGGGAGAAAGCCACAGTGGCTCGTGTGTCACATGGTAATAAATACCGTGCAGCTCTGCAGTGTAGGAGGAATAAATCAAGACACTAAATCTAAGTCAAACTACAAGGAGCTAATACAAAGGCAATAATTTAAAACATCTAAAATGTTTACTAGGCTAAAAAAGTGGAGGTGTTTACAGATTTAAAGTCTTCAGCCACTCTACAAGCCACTTGCTGAGAATCACCTGCTACAGCACTCAGATGATTCAATTCAGCAACATGCCCATTTCACACCCAACTTTCCTCCCACCTCTAAAGAACCCCCAAACAGCTTCTCTTGAAAGCAACTAAATTACTTCTGCCCTTTTTTCCTCCTTAATACAATCCCCTGCCCCTCCTCTCCCCCAACTGGAGGCTTGTAATGGAACCAACACACCAAAGCAGCTCCAAGCCTGCTGTCACATTACACCATGCTGGTGAAATGCAAGGCAGACAAGGATTGCAGATTACCTTCCATAAATAGCAGATGAGCTAGTGCCATGCTGCTCCTCAGTTAAAGCAACAAGCTGTCATTTCCCATAGGCCAAATTAACATAGCTACAGCAACACCTCCTCTAGTTCTAGATCCAGCTGAACCATCTCACCTGGTATGTTCACACCACGTGTCCTCCTCCTCGTCCTTAAGCCTGTGTTACAAACTGTGTGACTCAAATTCTCATGCATGTTTTTGTGATTAAATCCTTTGGCACTGAAGTAAAAACAAACTTAAATATTTAAAAGTAGTGTTCCGTTTGGAACAAAAAATACCAGATTTCAAAGCAAACATAAGAACATTCCTCTACAGCAAAAGCAGAGTAAAAATACCTCAAATAGTGCAACTGAGACTGTCCAAATAGCTATTTACTGATTTGAATAGTTTAGAACTGCAAGTGTCTGGAGGAAAGAAACCAAGCCTTAGAAAAACCAAGCCCTGCCTGGTACAGTCTTCCAGACCAGATGATTTCCAAAGGTTACTTCAGACCTAACTTATTGTATGCTTTTGGTTCTTAGGAACCTAACAAGACTAAAGGTTCATGCCTTGAGTCAGAACCACCGCTGACCATTTTCACGTAGTACAGCCAATGGAACACTATGTAACTACCAACATCTCTGTCACCCATGTGGAAGCACCAGAAGCATGGCATGCTTGCCATGGGGTCTCAGAAACCAGACCCGTAAGGATGCGCACTAGTACTGACATACTGAGCACCCAACGTGCAATTGTAGCAGGTTGTATCTAGCAGGACACCGACTTCCACACAAAAGATGGATTAAAAAGCAGGACAGGATTTAAACACCTTGAACATGAAAGCATTTGCATTCTTCCTGCAATGCATACTTTTTTTTACAACATATATCTCACAATTCTGGCTGCAGATGCAAGGAAAAAGCTTCATTAAGCCCTGACAATGTTCACTGCACATGGATGTTTTAAGAAGGCAGTAATGGCAGTTAAGGGGGAAAAAAAGGCAACAAAAAAAACAGTTGATATTTATATAACATGTTTCAAGTTGGCTAAATTTGGCTGGATTTTTTTTTTTTTTTTTAATTAAAACAGCAAAAGCAAGAAAACCATACTGCCTTTCAGGAAGGATGTTTCAAAACCAAGTGCTAGGTCATTACCAAATACTAAAGCAGCTTTAGTTTGTAGAAAGCAGTTAAGCAAGTATAACTGAAGGTTAGAACAAGTTCAGCACAGAGGCAGACAGACAGCTTAGGAGACTTGAGCTCAACTAGAAAAAAAATCAGATAATCTTATTAAAGCAGACAGTACTACAAACCCAACTTCCAAACATTACTTTTACTTATAAGCACTACTAGGAAGATACAACAAAGGCAAAGCTATACAGAATCTCCTTTAAGTTCACTTTTAATTAACCCTGTTATTTTTGGTCACTTTTAAGGGTTATACAAACCACTACTATTTATAGATCGAGTGTTCATTTCACTAATAACTGATTTGACCTTTCTGTTTAATGTCAGAGGGTTTTATTTCAAAATGAAAACCTTCAGCAACTACAGTTATCTTCAGAAACCACCAGGGCATAAGCAATATTCTTAAGTTGCAGCTTCATTTCACATTTACTTCAGAGCTTTAAGTTAATAAAGGGAAAAAGCTTGTATTTTTAAACATTATCAAAATGCACAAATAGAAGTCTGAGCTTCACCCTTACAAAACAAGGTATTCATCAATTAGAGCATGCATGTGTACACGCCAAACATGCCTAAAAGATGTTTTTTTTTTTTTAAATGTGGAAGAATAGGCATGTCTGTGCATTTTTCTAATATGCACAACATTAAACTGGAAGTTACTTGTGGATAATGTCTGCTAGCAGGCATGGGTAAATACAAATAGCGTGCTAAAAATCTTCACTGTAAAATCAAGCACTGACAGAACAGTTAAAGTGACAACTGTATTAAAATCATTAAATGCCTCAAAGTCTAAGGACTAAATAAAAGATAAAACTTTCCTGTTTTCACCAGACATCAACCCACGTACAGGGGGAAAAATAAAAGGTGTATTTAAAAAGAGAAACTATTGCTATATTTATGACTTTTTTTAGTCCCTTTAAATACTTTTCATGAGCATAAACCTCATTTTATACAAAAAGCATTCTAGATAGTCAGTCTTATTTCTTTACTGCAAGGAAATGGCAAACCAAACCTTAGTATCTGATCAATTTTGAGCCTCAGTTCCTAAGATTTTTGCTCAAGTAGAGCAGCCCTCTATTGTTTGGTTTTCAGATTTATTTGGTCCAGTTGGCATTAGTACTGTACTAGATAACATGGAATACGTCTACGGCCTAGCTATACTAATTTAGCTTTCACAATACAGGTAACAGTAAAAGTACCAATGCTAATGAATTTGCAATTTACTTGTCATTAATTTTTGGTGTTAATCACACGAAATAGTAATTATGGGAACCACTCTTCCTACTCACTTCATCCTCTGAAAAATTTAAGCAAAACCAAATGCACTTCGCATCTTCCAAACAAGCTAATTTTTTTTTTGCACATCTTTAAGTAATGTGGTTATAACAAGGGAGATACTGAATTGTTTTTGCCTTCAATTTTTTAAATTTCAAAAAATGTTTACTAGAACTCTTCAGTAAAGCAGATAATAAACAATCATAAACAACAAAATCAAGCGTTAAAATCCCTTTTCATTAAGAATGACTACAGAAAACAAACTGTATGCATTAATTTAAAAGCATCATTTAAATGGAAAAGTTGCAAATAAATTTATATGCCAAGACATGCATCTGAATATGCAGTCCAAATGGGACTGTTCCTCTGGGTTTTAGTACTTCAAATGCAAGTTCTTAGACAGAAAATTCTGTTTACTTTCATAACGAAGCAAACGATATTGTTTCAAACAATAGAAGATGACCACTATCAGCATTAAGGGTATTTTCAGAACCTATTTTCATGTTCAGCGCTTCCTCAACCAAACGCTGGTTGGGACAGAACTTCACCTATAAGAAGTTATTGATTTCCATAAAATATCATATTAACACTCCTAGTATTTATCACTACATCAGTATATAATTAAAAATTTCAGAAAGAATAGCCTGAAATACCTCATTATGGTGACGTTGTTATTATAACTACTAAGCAGAGGTGATGGGAACCTTCTACAAAGATTAGGCAACACAAGATGAAAGAGCCGTTTCTTTTCACTAGAGATCTTTACTTACTCTTTAATTCAATTTATGAGGTAAGCCATGATTGATAAAAGCAGTACAGGCAAAGGCAGACCAATATGATGAGCTGCATGTTCTCCTTATGCTGCTGGGAATTTAATCAACATTGGTTTCATCTTAGCAAAGGTAGCAGGAAGTGCCCATGTTCCCGCACGGTGTTCAATCCCACGTGAAGTAACAGAGGCAACAAGAGGTGACTTCACACAGGAAATTTTAGGGAAAGATAACAAATTTGCAAACAGTAAAAATAATTTAAAAAACAAACAAAAAACCCACAAAGCTTTAGAGACGTGTATGTTGAGCTTCTCCAAAATACATCCCATGTATCTTGCAGAATGCACTTTTTGCTTCCATTATTTGCTCTAAGCTGTTATCAGAGCTTCAAATAGGTAAGAAATGAAAATCTGTACCTGTTCAAGGCAGGAAAGTGACAGGGCATTACTGAATATTTGTTTGGGGAAAAAGCAAAAAAGATAACTGACTTCAAATGAAGACTCGTGCATATATTTGTGTATATACACATAAATATACACATACAAACACATTTTTAAAATGCCATTTGAGCTAAGTTTTAGAAGGCTAGATAATTTGTTTACAAACATAATGAGCCTGGTTGTTTTGACAGAGAATAAACACTGCATAAAATAAGCTTTAATGTTAAACTGCACACAGAGAGGTTACTAACTTCCATCAAGATGGAGCCCACCAAAAAGAACATCTAACTAAGAATCTGGCATCAAGGATTACAGTGTCTTCACAGTCAAGGTTTATCTGATTACCACAGAAGAAAATCACCTGAGAACTAAGTGATTGGTTTTCAAGAAGAAAACTATCTACCTCTGCGGGTTTAAATTAAGTGGGAATCAAAGAGAAACCACATTGTGAATGTTCAGGAACATTAGGTTTCTAGATTGCTAAAGCAAAACAACATAAGAAAATTAACCATCAGAAACCAGTAAAGAGACTGGCAATTAGCTTATAGCAAGCTGTTTCTGACTAATGATCGTTCCCACTTTCCCAAAATCAAATTTATGAATTTTCTTTCATTGCCTGTAAACAGTTCCAGAAATATCTGCAGTTATACACACCATGTGCTAGCGTTCAGCACAAGACAGGCTGCAAAAGCAGTATTGTCAAACTCTTGAATCACATAACCAAACAAGGTACAAAATATTTAATACATTTGATATTTTTTTCATAGCACTCAACGATACATCTGTCACTATGAAAAAGTTGCAGTATGATGGAGAGTCCAAGGCAGTTTGTCTCATAGATTTGAGCTTTTTTAAAAATATTTGCAGAGCCATGGCTTGATTTCTTAATAGAAGACTTGCAAATTCAAGATTTATTGTAAATACAAGTTTATTAGGAATATTTTTTTATAATAATCAAATACTTTGGCTTAGAAAGAGCAATAACTGTAACTGAGCATCTGACATCTTAATAGGTTTTAATTAGCAACCGTCAAGTTAAAAAAAAAAAAAAAAAAAAAAAACNAAAAAAAAAAAAAGGACAAAAGGCAAAATAATCCCTAAAAATTTAATCTTTAGAGAAATCACTTGATACATCCGTGGGAGCTTACATTGAAACAGTTTAATTGGTGTTTACCTAGTAACCTATACTAAATTTAAACCTCAGCTTGGTCCAAGTTATTTATCTGAATATCTTCATCTGTTGTCCAGGTTGAAATAGATTATTTGTAGCATTTCCCAACTATACAGCAGTTTCGGGTGGTCTTTATCAAGTCCTTCTCACCTGTCTTGGTCTCAGTTCCCAGCTGTAACACTTCCTCTCCATCTTTGGGTTCACTCATTTCAGCTGCAAAGCCTGCAGCACGAGGACCATATTGGGAACACTGTTTACTCAATGGAACAGTACCATCTCCTTCTCTTGACTAACACATCTGATACGCATTTCTGAGAAATACCACATTCCTCTTGACTCTGATCTGAGTGGATTAATGCAAAAGGAAGTTTCTTTTGACTTATAGCAACATAGATAAAAAGCGTTAAATCCTGTTCAAATACATGATGTGTATCTTTCAGTTTGAGGATATGACATCTTCAAGACAAGGCTCTTACTTGAGGAGCGTGCTTCAGAAATTCTCATTTAGAGTGCTCTGCTCTATAAAACACACCTGAAGTTAATCTGTTCAGACAAGCCTATTATTAACAACTTCAAGATTATGTTCTTAAACTAGCTAATATGTATTACTATTCTAACCCAATAACCCCATTCTAACAAGGGTCACCACTTTTTTCTCATCTTTCAGTCTATCTCAGCGCATGTGCAAACAGCAACGTTGATGTAAGATGCAATTCTGACCTCAAATGACTGGGCTGTAGGTTCAGATCCACTGCAAATAAGAAGTGGGTTCTGGAATAAAGCTGTACAATTCACGTTTGAAGGATGAAAATATGTGAATGAACACAGCATTTTTAATATAATCAGTCTCACATGTCTAGATCTATTAGACACTGCAATTACACGTATCACTTCCTCCCTACTGAAGTCATTAATGACTTTGAATTTCAAATTTCAAGAAGAATAACAACACCATCTCATTTTTAAATATACTTTCATTGTTGAGAAACGATCAAACTTGATATGTAAACACACAGTTAATGTTGTATTTTTTACCCATAGTTATATTTTACTTTTCACTAAAGTATGAGAAATGAAACTCTTTAATGAACTGCTGAATAAAACTTCAACTTAACACTGAAATGCCTATGCTGATACACATAGCAAAGGACAGAAATTTTCACTATTTTCATCTGAAGTTCAGTACTCATTTCCCTGGTTTTGTTTTCTAACAGATAGAACATTTCCCAGTGTTCATATGCTTTTTTTTTTTTTTTGTATCACTTCAACAGGGCGCATCACACTAGCGACTTACTAAAGCTGATGAAGTCAGTACTATAATAACTTCCTGTTTTAAAACCATTAAGTATATAATATTTAAATTGCTTTTTGAGAATGTATGTGCATATGTAGAGACTAAGTCTGGCAAAGCCACATTCTTCTCTGGTTGGTACCCAAAGACAGAATGAAAGACAATAGGCATAAATTTCCACTTAAATATAAGAAAAAGCACTTTTTCCCTCTCCTGCTGTGGGCAGGCTGGACTAGACAACCTCCAGACACCCCAAGCAACCTCAGCCACTCTGTGAACTAGATACTCCTCCCTGGAGCAACGCACACTTAATACACGAGGAGAAGACACTTCAAAGTTTTGTCTTTATTTTATCCTTATCCACAAAGCACACACAGATCCTTCGGTAAACATTTTATACTGCGGATTTTTGCATGGATTATATAAAATTACTGACCCAACTCAAATTTACTTACCTAATTAAAAATTATGAGAATTGACATGATGATGCTTTAAGAAGAGCAGCAGCATTACTATCTGCAATAGCACAGTTTAAATCTCACCAAGAAAGATTAGTATTATCTTCGTTCTGGTTAGTGGATTTCTGGATTTATAAAATCCTTACACAGTTAGCCTTTCATGAAGCATTGTTAAGGATTAAAAACATCTTCATGAACATGTTCTCATATAATGAAATCATAACAACTTGACTTCATTCCACCCAGAGCAGGAGAAACATGCCAATTAAAAGCTATGTTTTGAGGGTTTATATCTTGGCAGGTTGAAAATGGATTAGACAATAAACTAGCAAAAAAGATTCTCAGCTCAGAAAGGAGTTTTTCTTCTCTCTCTTTTTTTTTTTTTTAATATAATGTCAAGCACACTTTAAATCTCCTAAGCTGTTTATAATAATGGAGTAACCAAAAATAGCTTAGCTAAAAAACACCGAATTCACTGCATCTGTTGTAAAACACAAAGAGCCCCCAAACATTTCAGAACATTAGAAGAATGTCTTAATAAAAGAACTGAAGATGGGGCATTCTGAAGCATTTTTTTTTTTTTAAATCTTTGTAATCATAAATACTGGCATTGCCATGACTAAATACTCTGGTTACTTTTTCAGTTCAAAAGCATCATAGCAGCACCAAATCTCATAATAGCAATAAGTCTTTCAGACAGCAGGATTTCAGCAGGCAGACTACACCCCTGCATCCTTGTCAGTTCCTCCCTTGTAATTATTTAATTTTAATGTGGACCAGAACCTATCCTTAACAAGTTTTATTCCAACTCAAGAATGGCAGTGCATGTTAAGATTGTCACAAGAATTCACTCGTTTTTGCTAGCTGTGCCTGGATCAACCAATAAATAACAGATTCCACTGAGAAATAACAGAGCATAACCAATACCCTCCCTTTGCTGGTGTTGTAAGGCTGCACTGCCCAAGCTAGGCTGACATGGAACAGAGCTGAGCAAACTAAAGAAACACTGAGCTGTCCTGCTAAGTCTACCCAGACAGCACGGAGTGGGGCACAGGACTGGCTGTGTGCGTACCGCAGCAGTATCAGCACCTTGTTTTGGCACTGCTTGGCAGATGGCATTTAGAATCACAGTATTACCAGTAAGGAGTAGGCAGTTACATACAGGATATTTTTCTGTTTCGCTATTACTTAGAAACAAACAAACAAAACCATCCCACAGCTGACTACTTTTATGACTACTTCTGTGAGTCACTGGCCAAACTCTGTACAGACTAGCACAAAGTGAAGGAGACGTTGTGAGAACACTGAATAGGTATTTTTTGGAAGAGGCACAGTGAGTCTCAAGGTACAATTTCATGGTTGGCTACAGGCAAACTACATACATCTGCTGCTACTAAATACAGGAGTCTATCTTCTCTCTGTGCTTGCACTGACTCTGGCAACCCTGAAGCTCCACGATGACTTGGAGCTTAATAACTCAAGTGAAAATGAATCATGCTCCCCACTCCTTCCCTTATGCAGTTATAGCAGTTACTATAGTAGATGAGAGGGAGCTGCCATAAATGAAAAGCCACCTGGTCCTGACTGTGCATTTTGGCAACAGACAGTTCTGGAATAACATGTCAGCCATGAAATATCAGATATCCCTGACAAAGTATTATTTTTCTGCAACATATGCCTTGCTGACAGTTGGTCTAGGTTTCATAGGGATAGCAAGAACATCTTCCCATGTTACCAGCAAAAAGTTATTTTCAAGAAAATAATTCAATGGTAATTTTTTTTCCCATTTTTCTTCTCAGAATGACTCTTTTTCCTTTGAAGATTTCCTTAAGATGCTCTAATACAACACAGATTCCAGCCTGAGGAGTTTTCTCTGTGCTGCTACAAGCAAATAAAAACCAGCATTTTTGAGTGGGGAGGTTTCACAGAAGCTTCTACTCACATCTCCAGATATGAACATAGAAGCTCCCAGCACTCCCCTTGCAAAGATACTGCCTTCTATTTGTACTGAACAGAGGAAATTTCTGTATATTGCCAGCACTAAGTGGAACTCTCTGGACATTCTGAAGACTAAGCTTTGAGCACTCTTGCAAAAATTGCTCAGTGAGCAATCTACATGAACAACTTAAGAGTTCCTAACTTCTACCTACTTGTGAACTCAGATGTCAATACATTCATCCTAAAATGTGACCTGGAATGGACATCTACCCTGCCCATGTCACTAAAACAAAATTCCAAAGAGTGTATAGATCAAAGTGTCTTTGCACTTGTTATTTACATGACACTGATTATAATAAGCAACCATATACTTAATTTTCCAGTTGGAATTTCCACTTGACAGTTTCATGCAGCAGTGTGCCAGAAATGAGTATTATGGTTTGACTATGTGCTAAAGCAATTAGCTTAATCCCTGAAAATGAAAAGCATGTTAATTAAGTTTATGGACTCTTTCCTCTCTCATTCCCATACTACTAAAAAGGGGAAAAAAAAGCCCTCCCTCCCAAACTAATACATATGAATTGATGTATAAAGCATATCTAGCAGAAGAGAAAGCATTTCAAAATCAATTTAATGTTTTAAGAAAACAAATGAAGTTGAGCAGGATGTTTAAACATGCTTTGAGACATGAACCACATATGTAATGATAAACAGATTTCTGGTAATTGAAGGCTAAGCTGCATTACTTATTTCACCAAAACAAATGTAAAACAAAACAAAATCACCAGCAACAAAACAAGACTACAGTTTATCTATCATAAAAAAGTTGTCTTCCGTATTTTTTGTGACTACTGAATTATAAATAGCTTATAGGATTGCTCATATTGCAATAGAATATGAAGTCTCAGGTGCAATTTTCTCAGTGCTAGAACAAACGATAACAAAATGGAATGAAATCACATTGAAGTCTTTAAGAAACAAATTATGGTTAAGGCTAGTGTGGAAAACACTTTTGAACTGTTTTCAGAAGGAAGATGAAGGAAATGCAGCAAAGCACCTGATATGTTTCCAAACCAAACAGTAAAGAACATCACTAAGAAACAATGCTTTGATGGCAAACATTAGTGTTCGTTAAATTCTCATAAACCAGAAAAATTATTTATTGTAGCATTTATTTTTATTTTCATTTTTAAAGAAAACAGCATTATTTGAAGTATAGATATTGATTAAAATTCCAAAGTAGCAAGGTTGTAGTTACAGAACATAGCATCCTAGAACCACCTCTTTACAACTGGCAATGACAATGCCTAACATATTAGAAAGACACACACAATATATAATGCTGTGTATTTAGTGAAATATTTCTAGGAAGGTATTTAACACTTGTATGACTTACCAGCCGTGAAGTCGTTATTTAAGTCTATAAAGGCATGAGAGTGTGGTATGTACATGCTGCTTGCGTTATGTAACGCAGTGTGCCATGACAAGCTCCTGCAAGGCAAGAAGAAAAAGCACGACATTTCGTCAATGCCAACAGATTGTTAACTTTGATAATATACCTTTAAAAAAAAAACTGAACAGTCATTTTCTCCTAATGTTAAGTGAAAATTACAACTTAGCTTACAATACACTAAATAAGTAGATGATTCATGGAGGAGGGCCTTCAGTTAGATTCTATTAACTTTCTAAAATAACTTTATTTGTACAGAAAAGCATCACTATGCACAAAGTGAAATTTAAAGCCTGGATTTCCACTGTAAGTCCTGGAAAACTGCTCCCTGCCCTCCACCTTTCCTCAAGCAGATTTACTGTTGGTGCTTCTGAGATCTCCTTTGGATCCACAGAGATGGACAAAACTGGACATAACCACGTTGTTAAAGCAGCTCATGGCTGCTACATGTAGACAGACTTTGTTTTCAGTCATGTAGTAAAAATCAACACAAGAATTAAGTTAACTTATCACATTAGGATAGACCACAGGCTAAATATGTCGTTTTCCAAGCAGGTGATACAATTTCTTGTCTTTTAAAATTTTTTTATAATAAATAATAAACAACAATCCAAAAAACCCACAACCAAAAAAAAAAAAATAAAATAAAAAAAATCTCCCCCTAGCCCCTTGAAGAAATAACAAGTTATTTTTAATTGTTTTTTTTGATGTACTTGCTTTTGAAGTGAGCCAAGAAAGTTAGTTATATAGCTGCGGAATAAATTTAAAACATTTTTAATTAAAAGTAGAAAAATGTTTTTCTAAGCAGATAAAATAAAGCTGTTTTCCACATTGCTTTTGTTGTTACCTATAGCTCAGTCTTATTTTGGCCTATGAGTAAGTTTATTTCAATCAACGTGTTACTCAAAGGATTTCTTCAAGAAAAAATGCAACAAATCTACCCCCCATTTTCATTATTTTCAAAAGCTCCATTTCTTCAGCATGTAAGCACTGCAAGGTCACTGGTATTTTCAGAAACACCATTGTGAATGCGAAAGCTCTGTTCCACAAGCCATCAATTTTTTAAAAAAAATAATGTGATAAAATTCAATTTGGGATTAACTAACAAAAACATATTGTAAAGAAGGTTATAAAGCTTTCATTCACGCGTTTAAATGTTCTTTGCCCTACGTTACTTCCAAGTAATCTCTGAAGAATGAAAATAGCCATTTGCAAGCAACTGGTACAGACTTGACAAACTCACTTATCCAAACCAATACTTAATGATAATAAATAAACTAAAAAAGAAAAAAACCTAAAACTGAAAAAGAAGAAAAGGCCAGACAAACATTTCCTAAGGGCCATGGAGATGCACAATAGAAAGCTGATGCATAGTTGCCATAGAGACAGAGCAATCATCTGATTGATTTCTCCTGTGGTAACAGGCCTCTTAGAACGATAGCTCAAGAAAACCACATGGGAATGCAAAGAATTCCTAACACACATTCTTTTAAAATAAAGAAGTATAGACTGTACAGACACCTAAAACAGCTGCAGCATCAACACCTGCATTTCTTATGAAACACAGGGAGCTGCAAGTTTCTATGTTGGTGTTACTAAATAGTGTTCAAAACAATGTTACCCAGTTCCACTTAAAAGCTGCAAAATGCCAAGCTAGAATTAAATAGTTAAAAGTCCAATCACATAAGAAAACACAAGCCTAGTTCTGGATTTTTTTTCCCCAATAATTCCTCTTTTTATGAAACCCAGTAAGCATGCCCAACCCAATACTTCCTTAATGAATAGAGCTTAACACTGTTACATGCTGTAATAGAATATTCAAATGTACAAATGGAAAGATTTCAGTATGCACAGCTCCAGTCTTATGTCTCTTTAATAAGAACAGAAGCGGATCAACAAAGTTATTGAAATTCATATTAATTCATGCTTACCCGCCTATCAAGACCTGTGGTTTACTTGAATCGTTTGTGACACCAAAGACATCAGGGATCAAGTCACCATTAAAGCTGAAAGTGAAAAGCAGTTTCAGTATTACCTTACTCATTACAACAGGAGTCAAAACTGACCATTCTTAATTTATCCTGTACTTGGTTAGCATTCTCCCACTGAGCAATGAAGAATTTCAAGCTCGTCAGGCTCTTCTCTGAGCTGCCAGTAGTAGTTCAAAGGCCTCTGAGTATTTCAAACCATGCCATGCATTTGATTTCCCAGTTGTACGTCACTTTGTTACTTAACAAGAAACATCTCTAGTTATTTTGTTTAAAGACTTCTTCAAATTTAACAATGCAGAACTGATCAAAAGCTTCTCACTTAAGTCTCTTACCTGCTCCACCCTTCCAAAACAGGGATTGTCCAATGCCCAGAAACATACATAGTTCTTGTTTAACTGCACCCTCACATGACAGTGCTTTAGTGAACAAGGTTTAAATTTCATCATCACTGGAAGATGAGGAGGTCTGAGTAGCTTAACCAAACAGAATCGCACCTTGACATTGCAAATAAGGCACAGATATAAACTTAACATGCCATGTACAGTACTTACAAAATGTTACAGCTTTATGCAAGAAGAGCCCAAACTTGCTCCTTCCCTCCAAGTACCTGCTACCTTCCCTTCCTGCAATATTTTTCACATATTTTTCAGTCATTCTAAGGAAGGGATATTATTTTCACTGTGATAAGCCAGTAAGTTTCTTTTTCCCCTCCAAAATTCCAACAAATAAATGGCTCTTTTTCTGCATAAAACAGAGTACTGAACTTAAAAGATTTAAAAGCTTACTTAGATGCTATCGCTGTGATGATATAATATATAGATTTGTAAAGACAGCTGATGTTTTGTCAACTTTTGTTAGGCCAGTTGACATGATACCAACCCTCTTCCTCAAAGGAGCAAATTTAAGCATTAAAACATTTATCTAATTGCTATCATAAAACATTTTTTTCTAAGAAGGTAGGCTATACTTACTCCATTACTAGTGGCTCATCACGAAAAGTCTTATTTAGCAGAGTTTTATGGTTAAGATCTGAAAACAGAAAATATTGATAATTTAATCAAATGACTATCTTATGACAGCAACATATTTAGCAAATAATACTTCTATTAGTTTAGAACTATTAATTTTGTGACATGAAAAAAAAATCAGCCATCACTGAGCATACACAACGAAATGACTTCTGGAGATCATAGATAAATTTAAGCTTTTAATTTTGGATAGGAAAGGTAATAGCTTAAATGCTGAAGCTTCTTCTCTCTCTGCTGAAGCTTCCAACAGATAAACAGATCTTGGTGAAACCTATTTTGTGTATGACTGAAATCCCATACATATACAAAATCTGAACTAGCTGGGATGAAGATGCTCCAAATTTACCACTGCACACAAGACCTCTGCTTTATGTTTTGTCACTATAAAATACATTTCTAACAATATCCACTGCAGGTTTGAAATAAAGATTAGTGGAGCAGTGCCTAAATGGGAAATGAGGGTTTTACATCTTAATCAGATTATCACCTCTCAGATTTCACATTCACTTGTAATCCAAACTCCTTGTCACATCATTCTACTTCCCTTACCTCTCTGTATTTTTTGTCTTAACTCCAGTTTCCACATTACCCTGCTCTTGATTTGTCATGCTTGCACTATCCAAGGAAGCACCACATACCTTTCCTGTAGCCTCACTACATACCAGGCACTTCCTGAGTTTTTCACCTCTGACTCTTTTCTAAGCCCCACCTGTGCCCCTCCTGTAGCTTGTTTATTCAGAAGTAAGACAGCATAAGTTCATCTAAATCCTTCATATTCTTCCCAATACTACAGCTACCTTCTTTTCTCTCAACCCTTAACCCAATGCACTTTCCTGGGCTGCTCATTTCATCTCCGTTTAAATCCAGAAGCAATGGCATCTAAGGCCACCCATCATTTGCCTCATCTATAACTACTTTATAATATAGCTGTTTATAGTATTTTTCAATAGGTTTTGTAGACTTAAGATTATCTTTTACGGCTTTTGTGCGAACTCTTCCCAGAATGCTTTCCTAGCAAAGTCAACAGAAAACAGAAGACACTTCAAGAGGTCACACAGTCCATGACCCTATGCTGAGATATAATCAGAACACTGCTAGATCCTTAGAGCACTGCTGAAAGATGATTGTCTATGGTTCATGAGAAGTTGACAGAGACTTTACCACCTCTTCCCCAAAACCTATTTCAGAGTGTGTCTGTCTTGAAAAAAATTGTTTAACAGCAATATGATTGCTGGTAAGTTTAGGTATGGCATTTTGAAAATTTACTCTCCAAACAGTACACTAAGGTCTTAGCACCCGCTGTATTCAAATCAGGTTCTTCTGGGGTCACCTTCGTGAAGTTCCCACATGTAATGGGGAAGCTGTGAGAAGCAGCTCTTCAGTTAGTTGGTTACTGTCAATCTGTAATATTGTTTGCTTATGCCTGTTGCATGATATAAAAGCAGGAGTTTTAGCTTTGTTTTCTTACGTTAGTTGTTGAATACTGTTTAACAGCAAAACTGTACACAGGTCCGAAGCTGCACAGCTGCTAATCATTATTTACATCATAAAAACAATCAGCACACTATAACGTGACATAACTTTCTGAAAATACTTTGAATTATTAAGAAGTCCAAAAATCTTAATAATAAGCAGTCTCAGCAACTCACCTAATGTTTGGTTGTGTCCCCAGAAAATAAATACTGAAAGTTCATCTTTGCCATGACTTGGTGTCCGGGTAGTCAGCAGGACATCCATCTGTGAGTCACCATCATAATCGCCAGGAACTACACTGGTTATAGTAACACCTAGAGATCTAGGATTGAAAACAAGTAAAAAAAAAAGGCCCCAAATGTAAATAGTTGTACTAATGTGTACCTAAAAACTGAATTTGTGTACAAAGAAAACCAAAGCTCATAAATTGCCTAAGGTGGTGGGAAATCACACCTACTACTTAACTACTATATGCACGACAAAACTCATCTGCACAGATTATGTCACATGAACCATAGAATTAAAAAGGCAAACAAAAGAAACAAGTGTATCAGAAAGGACTCAAAACTTCTTGCTCAAAGAACTCAAGCTAAGTGCATGTTGAACCACAAAGCCAAACACATAACGACAGCACAGACAGTTCCAGTCCTGACTGTAAAGATGCACTTTCAAAAAAACAAAGCAAAAGCACTGTTTATATTGTCTCACCGTTCAGTATCAATACTTACTTCATCGGTAACTTCACACGGGGCTTAAAGTAAGGTTCATTTTGGTCTGCCAAAAAGATAATCAATTCATTTCCTGCAAAAACAAATAAGATAATGAATAACTCTCATACATAAGGATCACAAATGTTTATAAGAATAACACTTATAGAGTTTCGCTACAAATGGTCATTCCTCACAGTAGCAAAAACACAACCACCTCCTCCTCATTAGAAAAGAAGCACAAGGAGTACTTCAACATAATACTATAAATCTAATTGTATCATTAGCATCAAAGGAATACTAATGGAAAGAGGCAAGAATACTCTTGGTCTTAAACCTCTTTGCTATCGTTTCCATATTGCTTAAAACTTCCGATACTGAATTAGCAAATACTGCAGGTGGAAAAGTAGTACGCATCAGCTCTATACAAACATTTACAGCTTAAAAGTTAACTCACATGAATTCTCATAACATTGTCTCTGGCACAGCAAGACCTGATGCTGCTTTACCAACCCTCCTGACAAAAGCACCTTAAGTGAAGCTCAGAGCAGCAGCCTGGCTCCCCGCTGCACTCCCTCGTTTACAGACAATGACACAACCCACTGACGTGCAGCTACTTCAGTGAGATCTGGATAAAAGTCTGTATTTTCTGTTGCCCAAAAACCAAGAAGTATTTGTGGAAGAAAAGAATCCTTAAACTATGAAATGCATTTTCAGTCAGTAAAGTACGATTCACATACACACAGGTTACCCTGAAAGTAATGCCTCCTATTTATTTCCATGGAAACTACAATAGGTACAAAGAGCACAATAACACCGTTTGCAAGAGCAAACTCTCAGCTACAAAACACTCTTTTCCAAGACAGTCACCACCATTAGCTCTGCATTTTTACCAGTGATGAACAAGAGCTGCATGCTGCGCTTGTACCTACCTGCACCAGCGGAGGTGACCACTGTCACTGTCACTACTGCTGAAACGCACCCCCAGCTGTGTTCACAGCCACACATTCGCTGTGCTTACAGCCACTGTGTGGGCTCCATCAGTGTTCAGGAGCATTGAGGAATGTCAATAAGTGCCATTTTTTCCGCATGGAGGAATTCAATTCCATATCTTTACTCCATCCACACTCCCATGGCAAAAGGCATTTTGCCAGACTGCCCCTCTGCTGCCATCAAAATGGAACAAAATATTCTGGGAATGTTCGACCTCTGCTGCCATCCCACCAACAGCTGCCTCACGGGCCAACATAATAGAATAGGAGGCATGACTTTTGGAGCAGCCCTCATACTTTTGCAAGTAAAATCACAGCTCATAATGAAAGAAAAATATAACTCTCTTGCTCATCCTTCATTATGTTTGTTTTCTGCATTCTCCAATAATCTCACCTGTAGCATCCCCAACTGTAAGAACTAGGTTACCTAGCTGAAAATAATTCTACAGCTCCTCATTTGAGCGACCAGAGCATATTTCAAGGGCATCATTTGGTGGCAAAGATCACAGCTGTGAAATTGCAGAACACAAACTTCCTGGGTATGAAAAGGAAAGATGACTGCCATAAATGTGTTTGCAAAGGAGAAGATGCCAACAAATGAGTAAATGAAAACAAACCCTTTCCAAATGGATGAGGCAGCCAGTGCAGTCCCATCTGGTGAGCTGGCAAGGCCAGGGCTGGCCAAAGGAGCTGGCATGCAGCGAGGTGAGGGAGCCTGCTGGCTGGGGAGCTCTGGGCAATGAAGGTGTGCTAAAGGCTGCTGAAACTTGTAACTCTGATTTCACACCACGGACTATTACCTGACTTGTTATCATCTAGGTGGTAAAGCGATGATGATGAAGCAGGTGTGTCTGCACATATTGGGTTCCAAGTTAATTAGGCTTCTCTGAATGAGGTTTTATGGCCGCTAAAAACAAATTTATGAAAGTTTTGGCTCAACGCTCATCAGTGATTGAAACTAACAGAGCACTGGGAATTATCAGATGAGCAGAAAACCAAAACCGCGGTGCCACTACACCAGCCTGCGGCACACACATCCCCAGCACTGCCCACAGTTCCTGTCGTCTCATCGAGGAACAGAGAAGAAAGGGGGAAAGAGTACACAGGAGGGTGAAGAAGAGGGAATGGATTCCCAACTCACAACAGCGAAGGAGCTCTGAAATCCACTGCCTGAAAACCCAAGCGAGGACCCCACCGAGGTTCCCAGAGCCGCCCGCCGAAACGCAGACGGTGAGGAGGGCACGGCCTCGCTGCCCGCGCTGGAGGGGCACCGGAACAGCGGCGGGCACTGGGACAGGCACACAGCCCCGCTGCGGGGCCACGGGCAGCGCCGAGCTCTGCCCCAGACCCACCCCGCGCTGGGGCGGCTCAGCCCCGCAGCTCGGAGCAGTCTCCCCACGACAGCGCTCCGGGAGCAGCGCATCTCCCCGCGACCCTCCGCTCCGCGGGACGGGGACGTCCCCCCACCCCACCCCGGTTCTGCTCCGTGCTCGGCCCCGCGTTCCGCACGGGCGCTCCGTGCCGGTGCCCGGGGTCAGGCAGCGCCCGGCCGGGCCCCGCCCCGCGCTCACCGCCGCGCAGCACGAACAGGTCCGTCTGCTTGTCCGAGTTGAAGTCCCCGAAGGCCGCCAGCGTGCCGTAGGCCTCGGCGCCGAACAGCTGCGCCGTGACATTCTGCAGCGCGGCGCCGGGCCCCGCCAGGGCCAGCAGTAGCAGCACAGAAAGCCCCGGCGGGCACAGCCCGGCGGCCCGGCCGCAGCCCCCCATGGCGCGGCGGCTCCCGGCTCCTCCGCCCCGCCCCTCCCGCGCCACTTACGGCAGCATGGGGCGTGCCTGGCGCCGCTGAGCCGGCGGCTTTGCGACAGCGGCGCGACGGCGCTCGCGGGGGGCTTTACGGCTGCCGCGGCTCTGAGGGGACGGCTGCGTCCCGGCGCGAGCGGAGCAGAGGGAGCGGGGTGCACTCGTCAGGATGGCGGCGGCGGCGGCGGCCGCGGCCCACATGGCCGACGTCAGCTGGAAGATGCTGGAGCTGCGGGCTCGCTGCAAGCGCTCAGGTCTGACCTCCGGGCTCGCCCCAGGAGGGGCTCCGCGGTCCCTCCTCGCCGGCGCCTCTTTNGCCCCGCTCTGCACGGCCCGGAGCCGTCGGTGCCGGCTGTTGGCAGCGCTGTGCTGGAGCGGCGCTTGGGCTGCGGTCCTGTCTGCACAGGTTAAAGCTGTCAGATAGAAAGTGCCGGCTGTGGCCTGGCGTCCCCGGGGGAGGGATGTGTTTGCTCCAACTGGAGAGTTCCTTACACTGAGCTTAGAGCGCGCAGCTGGGCTCTGGCCCTGACCCGCGGGACACAAGGGTGAAGTTAGGGAGCTGGCCCGAACTTCCACGGCTCAAAGCCGCTCTTTTTGGCTGTGTTTGCTTTTTTTATAGCACGGTCCCAGCAGCTCCTTGTTAGTGGACTGAAGGGAGCAGCTGCCCAGGGGTCTCTGTGCTGTTCCCTAAACACAGAACTCCAACACATTTCTTTATTTGTGTGTTGGTGGTGGTCAGGGGCTATGGGAGGAAATGGGCCTTCAGAAGGGCTCCCAGCAAAGGGAGCAATGCTCCAATTGGTGACACCTCACAGATTCTACTTAGGTATAGAACTCATCTGCTGAACACCAGTGTTAGGACTGCCCAGGGGATGAGTTGTTACTTTATGGCCAATACTGATTACACAGTGCCATGATCCCAAAATTGGTTTGTGAGCGGAGCCACAGGCCTCAGCGAAAGGCAGCCCAGAGCCCGCGTGCCTGGGGCGCAGCAATGGGCTGCGGGGCTGCCAGCAGCATCGGCCTCTGTGGCTGTGGGAGGCATTTGGGCAGTTTTAAATGCTTGGCTTTTCCTTAGCCTAGCTCGCTATTTCCTTAGCGTAGATTAAGGCTTTTCCTTAATCTACTTTTTGATTAAATGTATATGAAAGTTTCTCCTGTGATAGTGGCAGATTGTTGTTGTAGTTCAGTTCCTTCTTTTCCTGTTGTGAGATTTTGTCACTTACACAGAATCTCAATACATTTATTTACTGAAGAAATAAAGCTTATTTTAGTCAAAATGCTTTTCTGATAAATGAGTTGGTTTAGAACCAAGTTTTCTGTATGATCTTTTGGGTAACATTCTTACATAAGAATGAAAATCATGTTCTTGTTTCTCAAATTTACTCTTAGATCTTCATAACTATTTTGAGATTTATGTAGCTTAAGAGCTCTCACGCTTCCTTTGTGGCACTGTCGGAGGGACAGTGGTTGTCATTGTCACTGGAGGTGGCTGCAACGTCCCCAGACTGAGGCAGAATGGGGTGAGATCTACGCTGAGTCCCCGTTTACAAATGGCACCGCTTCATTTTTTTGATATTAAGATTAATAAATATGGAACCTATGTATGTAGTGAACATGGAGTAAAGACTCATGTGCATGAGACGCCGGAGTGCTCCGTGTTTGACGGCTGGCAGCAAGGTGTCATTTAACACCCTGTCCTCCAGGAGGTAACCCGTGTCTTGATGCTTATCCGTGTTAAAGTACAAGTCACATTTTGGCCAGTAAAAACAAGTTTTACTGATGATATTTTCCTTCCCTTCCTTGAATAACAAAGTACAGGTTCGTTTGTCACTACTGCTAATTAACAGCAGCAGATCAGAAAGATGTTCAGCAGTTGGCCAGGCTGCAACCTCTGAAATTGTAGCTGCTTTAAAGAGCTTAAGCTGCTTTAAAGATTTGGAGCAACTTGTCATCATAGCTACAAATGACATTTTCTTATTCCACTTCCCAAACTGTCAGGTGTTGTACTTCACATTGCAGATGTTCAGGACCGTAGCGATCTGTGGCTGAAAGGAGCATCCAGAGTAAATCCCCCATCAGTTAAAAGCAGCGCTGTGCATAACCAGAATTCTAGCTCTCAGGGCTTATTTTTACGTGGCATTTTTATATGTATTAATCAAACAAGTATTTTTATTTAATCCTGAGGTGTATAAAATAGATCTTATTCAGCATCTGTAGACTTCAGTAGGAATTTTTATATCGAATAAAAAACCTACTGTGGAATGTCCAAAAGATGGGCTTTGTGCAGACTGTGCCATTTTACAGTGAAGTTTTACTGAAGTAAAAGCAAAATCAAACTAATTTGTAGAGTAGAAGAGGGAAAACCAAACATAAAGAAATGGTACTACCCCTTGTGCTGTGCGCTGTGTCATTTTCGTAACTCCACTAACATTGCTTTCACTTAATTTAATGCTGATTGCCTTTAACATTTACTAAACAGTTTTGACAATTGCTGTAGCTTAGCCTGAGGCGTTTGTGATTAGCTGCACCAATTTGAAATGGCCAGTTTGGATGATGACAGAACCTCACCTGCGCATGCTTTTTTAAGATTTGGTAAGTGTGCAGTTTTGTGTTTTTGTTTGTGGCTGTTGGACTTAACAACAAACAATTGTTTTGTGTTCCATGCAGTGTTCTGTGTTTGTAGCTTTTTGGAATTGTACGGTATAACTTAAAAATTCAAACTCTTTCAGTGAAAATTTCTGGAAATTGAAACCTACTTAGATTGAAATCTTCTGTTCAGCTCTTCCTACTTTGTTTGGGTTTTCTTTATTTTTGTGTGTTCTTGCAGGTATCTGTCACCGTAACAATCTCTGAACTGAAATGTGTTTTTAAGGCGATGGTCATGTGAAGAGTGCACTAAGAATGCTGTTTATGTTTAATTTCTTACAAGAAAAACAAAAGTAAAATTTCTTACAAGTCTTGGTCTAAAGCTTGGCAGTCGTGGTTCTAAAGCTTGACTTTTGGAAGTTAAGTGGAAGCAAAATAAAGCCCCATGGCACAGCTTCTCCTTAGGTACAACAGAATCTTGTGTGTATGAAGTTATCGAGACCGTTACATTTTTAGCTCAATATATTTTGAAAAGAGTTTGACAGGAACAGATGTGTCACTGTATCGGAAGCAGCCAATGTGGGAAAAACCTCCGAAGGACTGCTGTGTAGTCTGTAGTGGTACGTGTGTTAGTGAGAGTTACTGCTAAGAGGATTTGAGCTGTCCTTTGCTGCAGCTGAGCCACTCGAGCTGCCCTGCCTTGCCTGTGGCATTTCTGGTCTGCCTCTTTCAACACCAAAAGGCATGCAGAGTTTTAATGTTGTAATAAAACAAACTGCTCTTTCCTAATTATCATCTTGCTCAGAGCAGAGTCAGCTGTGAGACCATAGTTTGCTCCTGTATGTACTGGTTAAAAAAATAACAGCACCAACACCACAGCTGCTGCATGTTACGTTCATGAAATCGTTGACTTTAGAAATGTAAATGTGTGAAATGAATTTTCCTTCTAGTGGAAGATAAAACTAATTTCTTGCTTCTGAAAACTGTCTTCCTATATCGCCTTGCTCAAGTCTGCAAATTTGGCCTTGAAAGCAGGTGTATTTCCTGGCGGATAACTGGTCAAGTGCTGTTTCTAGCATTTCTTCCCAGTCCTCCATCGGGTCTCAGCTCAGGAGAACTGAGTTTAGGGGAGAGAAAGAGAGTCTGGGGGGAAAGAAATGTGACATCAGGAAGATAGGATTTGTTCATATGACAGAATTACTTCTAAGCTTTGCTGCGTGAAGAAATAAAGTCCTCTTTGATCCCAGTTACTGTGATGTGAAGGTGTTATTGCCCATACTGCTGCCAGGCAATGATATTACTGCCATCAGAGGTCCAGAACTTGCTCACGTCCTCAAGTGTTCCATTACATCCAGACCTGGTGTTGCGCTGAAGGACTGCAGTCACTTATGATTCTTGTGCTATACATCAAACCTAGAAAGAAGTCTGGTGTTTTCACGCTTTTTTGTTTGATGTGTGCTGATAGGAGTTGTTTGCCTTTGTTTTTCTGGCATATGAAATGTTTGAAATAAAATCCGTGTCAGGTTGCTTCCATTCACTTGTGGTTAAACTTCAGGGCTTTGTTTGCTTGTTTGGTTTAATCATGTATGTTGTGAAGTTTGACTAAACAATCAATAGACTGAAAAGAGTAAACCTTTATCCAGAATGCCATTCTGATGCGTGGGTGTGAAACTTCTCTAGATATGAATTTCAAAATGTTGGTTATTTCAGTCTAAATATAAATATATGCAACTCATAGCTCTTTCCTGAAGAGCAATTAGTGGTAATCTTGTATATAACCAGAATAAAAACAAAGTGGATGGGGAAGTTCTTAAACATCAGGATGCCATAAGTATTCTCAGCCTCCATGGGTCGTATATGCAGTCACTTACCTTGCTAACAGCTTGTCTCTTCCCTTAATTTCCTTCAGTATTAGACTTTGCTTAGAAGAGATGAATGAATTGTTGATTTTTTCCTGAAATGGTTGTGCATATGAGTTTCATCTGCTGGTTAATGTTTTTGTATAGTTCCCATGTCTTAGCTAAATCTTAATAACATGTCCAAATATTGTTGGGGTTCTACGTTAGCAATTGCTGCCTCTTGTAGCAGTTGCTGTGCTGTTCCAGATCTCTTCCTGTTCTCCAATACTTTGAAAGGAAATGACTATCCTTTTTAGTAATTCTTCAACTTGAAGGATGTTGAAATCATATTACTTTGGAACTTGTCAGTGGTAGGAGCCACTTCTGAAATGAAAGGGGATTTATTTTCTCATTTTCCATTCAAGTAGTGGATATAACGTATTTAGTCAGTGCAATATCTGAAGAAAAACAGGGATTTAATTGGAGTTGGGCTAAGGGTTTCGAGTGTTCTCATAACAGACATTAAATATTCTAATGCAGGAAGCAGCACTGATTTCCCATCTGTTAGGTTGCTTAGTGATTTTGAAGTAGTTATTGACCCACAGCAGTCTGCCTCTGATTTGAGGAAATCGTAGGCATACTTCATTCTTTGTGGGAAGAACATCTGAGCTACCACGTACTCCATTCAAGTTGTGTATAGGGTTGTTGTATTAAATCAGCAAAAGGCTTTTTATATTCTCTCATACCACTTATTTACCTTGAATGAAACTCACACTGTATGGTTACAACAAAATAAGATATTTATGAAAAGTAGAAGTTGAAATTAAAGTCCTCATTCTGTTTGCTCTGAATGCTGCCATGCAGACTGAGAACTCAATGGCATGCGTCATTCTTTCAGTTTCAGTGCTGAGAAGCCAATTGTGTGTGTGCCATTCAGTTTCAGTGCTGTAGAGTCGTGAGGTCTTTTTTTCAGTTGCAAAGCCTGTATTAAATACGTAATTGAAAATAGCTTTGTGTAGTATGTTTAAGTCTTGCTGAGATAAGCTGTCAAATAGATTCTGGCAGCATAGACAGACTTCTTTCAGCTATCCTAAAAATACTTGCATGTAGCTTCCCGTGGGTTGTGGTCTCACTGTAAAGCCACTCAGGAGCACTTCGTGTTTGTTCTGGCTGTTGCTTTTAATTCCATTGTGGTACTAATGAGACTGATTTACCACAGCATGTGTCTAATGCAACGCTCTACGTAAGCTGTGTAGTATTTGTGCAGAGTACGTGGGAGAGTTCACGTTGGGGTGTTCCTTAAGGAAGTTCTCCTACACGCTCTTCTTAAGGAACAAACACTTCTGTCTGTTTTCTTGCACTTTGGTTCACTTCATCTTTTTGTTTCATCAAACAGTCTGCTGTGGCTGTTTTGTTTATTCCTGCTGGCAAGGTTTGAAATACCTATAAGTATATAGTTTGGAGGTGCTGGTGCTTTGGCGTTTTCATGGTTTTTCTTACATTGGGTCTTCTTTCTGCCCAAAGTTGAAGTCTTCATGCTATGAAATAGAAGTGTATGCTTTTTCTTCATTAATTTGTTTTGTTTTTCTGTTGGCCACAGAGGGTCATAGATTGTCTGGTAAGTATGTACATTAGAACAATTTTATTTTAGAAACTTCATAAACTTGTGTCTTTCTGTGTGTGTACCTGTGAGTACTCACTGGTTTTTCATGATGCTGTGCTGGGCTTAATGCTCTGCAGGAAACACATTCTGAACCCACTCCATGCAGAGTTTGGTGCTTTAGGTATGTGTTACACAGTTAACAAATCTAAGAGAAGGATATTTTGCCTTTGAAAATCCAGTAAGTAAACACTACTTGTAAACTTGCTACTTTTTATACAAAGAAGTGACTAAGGATTTTTTCCTAGGCAGGTTCTGTCCAAATTTGACTCAGTAACCTTATCAAGTTACCATTACTGCAGGTTGCCATAGTGTGCTTTTGCTAGAACTGAATTAGTGGAATGGCAATATAAATCATGAATCTTCAAAAGGACAGAAATTCCTAGGCAAAAAGAAGTATTGCTTTGAAAATTAAATTGGGTTCAGAGTGTTGATTTTTAAACAGAAGATATGAGAACTGTGATATATTATGAGCTTTCTCTTACAGAACAACTTCATGTCTTTTAACTTTGTTTTTTAGGCAACTAAATGAGTGAGCCTTCTGTGCTTCCTCCTCAGGCCCCTTCCCATCTGCACGTTCCTTGCAGCTTAGCTCTCCCCCTGGGGGAAGGCAGGGCGGCGGTGGAAGCTCCGCTGTGTGGTTACACCTGACCAGGGAGCCCAGCACAGCAGACCCATGGGAGTCTGCTCAAGTAGGGGTGGTGTTTTTGGTGGGAGAAAAGGCATTTTTTTAACTGCCGCTATTGCAAAGCAAAAATAATTACTGATGTGTGGGGGTGGGAGTTGAGTCCCAGAGGGGCAAGAAACATTTCCCAGTCTCCCCACCGCAGTATTTGATTAATAAAGCCTCTGTCACCACTCCACACATTCATTTGGTTTGGTTGAGAGTCCTGTATACGGACAGTCTCCTGTCTAGGGCTTACTTGGGTATGTGCTGGGAGTGCAAAAGAAGCAATGTGAATAGGGAGTACTCTGCTGCATCCTGCCAGAGCTGCTTGGCTGCCTGGGCTTCCATGGCAATTCATTTCTGTGAGCTTTTTTAGAAAGGCAGCGTGCAGTCCGGAAAGGGGAAGTTCTCATTCTTCCTGTTATCAATTGGCTCTGTGGGAGATCTTGCCATCTAGAACACTGCATAAAGCCACAGTGATTTATGAAAGGAGAACAGAATGTTACTTTTAACTTTAGGAACTGGAAATGGTTTACCTCAGTGATTTTTAAGAGATTTATCTTTCTGATGGGTTTTCAGGTGCAAACAGGGAGAAGTCAATGTGTGAGACACTGCAAAGGAAAGATGTGGATTTGATAGCATTGTGTTTCCTTGGAATTTGGGTAATTTGAGGGCTGTATTGTTGGCCAGCTTGTTCAAGCTTTGATAGTATGTGAGAACACAATAACTTGTTTTTTAATAATTAAATTTGGGCTTCTTTTTCCCACTTCCTTCTGTTTTTTTTTTATATATCTTGAGGAATTCTGTCTGTAGCATACTTAGTTTCTATGAAAATGTTCCTAGGAAACTCTTGACATATAATAGGCTGTCTTTAATTATTAAACTGTATGTTTATGTAGCATTTGCTGTAGTTAAATATATAAGAGACACTGGAGATTCACATGGAGATCTTGTTTGCATGGACAGGTACTGTAGAAAGAATGCGTATAGAAATGTTACATTCTCTGACATTATAGAAATTATATTTTTCGTTTGAATTAAGATTACATAAACTGTGCCTTTACATAATTAACATGAAAAATAATATTGCATTTTAGTAACAGTAGAAATTATGGAACTTATTTTGATCTTTTTTTTTTTTTCCTTTTTTTAGGTTCCATTTATGAGCCACTTCAAAGTATTAACCTTCCAAGACCTGAGGGGGAAAGTTTGTGGGATAAATTAGATCGTTATTACAGAATTGGTAAGTAAAGAATTGGTTAAGAATTGTTCCTACCATGAATAATTTTCACTGCAACTTACAAAACCATTTACACTTATGGTTATAGCAGTAAATAGTTTTGTGTTGAAGTAATAGCTGCAATTTCTAATAAGGATTTCTGTTTTCTGAAAAGAGCTCTGTCATTACAATTTCTCATGTGTTTCCCATGGTAATATAATGCATAGATTTGGATACTTCATACATTGCTGGAAAAATCATGATGTGTAAATAGTGTTCAAAATTACCATCTACATTTGCTAAACAGAAGAATATATTCTGAATTGCACCTGATAGTCTCAGGTGAGGAGGTGTAGGTGATCTGCTCATAGTTTTTAGTGATTCAGCTAACTCGGATATGAATTGGAATTGGTATTTACATGCTAAGTATCATTACTACCTTATTCCTTCTGGGGATAGTTTCCTAAATTTCTTCTTCGAGTTTGAAAGGAGAAAGAACAGGGAGGCTAGGGGGACTGAATTATGCTTCTTGCTGAAAACAAAAATTTATGTTGGAAATCCAGTCCAGCTGTAAGACTGATTTTTCATCCAAAAGAATTTAGAATTCTTTTGGATGAAAAAGGGATAAAATATTGGTGCTAGTCAGATAGTGAGTTGTGTTGGGGAAGTTCTATATGGAGTGAATTCTACTGTAGGAATAGAGTCGTTGTATTTTTTTTAATGTTGACTTTTTTGTAAGAAGTTCTAATTTGACTGTCAAACCAGTATGAAGTTTTTTGTGTCTCTCCTGACCCTGTTTTCCTCTTGTTTCATATTGTTTATGCTGTAACACATTCACATCTTGATTTTATTCCTGTGCAGAAACTGGAAGAAACATATGTTGTTAATACTATTATTTATTTCTTTTTCCTTTTTCCCAGTTAAGTCAACATTGCTGCTTCATCAGAGCCCAACCACAGGTCTGTTTCCTACAAAGACATGTGGAGATAACCAAAAGGCAAAAGTACATGACAATCTTTACTGTGCTGCCTGCTCGTGGGCATTAGCCCTTGCTTACAGGTGAATAACTTCTTAGGTTCACATCTCTGCCATATTAATTTTGGTTGTGCAGGACACGGGGAATGTTTTGAAAGATTATCATAGAATGACTTGGGTTGGAAGGGACCTTAAAGCTCATCCATTTCCTACCCCCCTGTCATGAGCACGCGCTAGATCAGGCTGCTCCAGGCCCCATCCAGCCTGGCCTTGAACACCTCTGGGGATGGGGATTACCATATGTGAAACCACAGCTGGAATCTTATGGAGTCATCAAAACAAGCAGACATCAATGATGCTAGCGTTGCTTTTCAGTTTGTACAATTAAACTATTCTTGAGTCTTGTCTTTTTGAAGAAAACTGTTGTTTTCCCTAGAATGGTAATACTGTAACAAAAAAGAGAACATGACTTATCTTCAGTCTATTGCAGTTTCTGAGAGTAGTGTGTTCTTCAGCCTCAGTGGTAATTTTGCAGTAATTTTTTTGTCTAATTAATTGTTGATGAGTGTCACTGCTGTTAATGTTATTAAAATATAAATATTTCAAAATAAGGAAAAAATAATGTTTTTTCTGTGGATTTTAATGCCTGAGTGTCCAATTTAAATATTTACTCTGATTTACTAATACATCAAATGTTAGGTGCTATTCAGATGTGTAGAGGTAATGCTGTTTAAAAAAAAAAAGTTGTTCTTATGTTTTATTTTCCCTCAATTCTCATCAAGACTTCATTTGAAAAGTTTCACCTTCACCCTCTGAATAAAGATACCTTTTTCTCTTCATCCTTCCTTCCTTACTCAGTTAAACCAATGAGAGATACTGATTCAGTTTAACTTGCACTTGTGTGTTACTATAGTTGTTGTTATTATCATTCTATATTCCTTTTCTAATTTTTTTCTGGTTAAATTTCTCTTAAGAATTCCTGTAGCTTGTTGTTAACACGTGATGGTGGTTTTTTCCCTGTGCTTACAATCACAAAGAATTTGGCTCTGCAGTAACACATCAGTGAGTTGAAGCAGTTGGTACTGAGAGGGCCTGCTAGTTCTCCTTGATAAGTATTGTGAAGGTTTTCCTTCAGACTGGATTTGTTCTAGCTTCCTAGACCAAACATCTCCCCCCACACCGTAGACTTCAAACCCATACAAAGGACGAATCGTTAACTTGGACACTTTGTTAGAGGACTGCAGGAATTAGATGTGTTAGAATACATTTTTTGTTTAGTTTCCTCTTAAAGAAATCTATGTGTACCAAAGCTGCTTTACAGATCAAACCAGTGGGTGATAAGTGGGGATGATTAGGGGATTCCATTCCAAGCCTTAATATTAATGGGAGAAGCATATCACCAGTTCTACTTACACATTAGAAAAGTATTCCTCATCTCTAACCTTGCTTCCTCAGCTACCCAGCAAGTACAGGCAGAGGTGATGATAGCTCAAATTTAGTGTTTTTAGCAAAGATGATGGTGTACAAATATTGAATAATTTACTTTTTTTTTTTTTTTCAGTCACCATCTAGTGGTGAGGTAGTAATCACATTCTTTGACAAAATTCTCGTATGTTTTACAGAAGTAGTGCCAGAAATAATATCAGCAGTTACTGGTGAAGTAAACGTGATCTACGTAGCAGATACAACTTTTGAGTTTCTTTTTTTGTCTCCGCTTATTACTTTAGATTCTGTACCTATGACATTCATGTGAAAAACCAGTTATTAAAAATTGTTTTCTAGGAACTGCGGTTTCAGAATGATGCTTTTTGAAACAGAAGATGTACAGAGATTTTCTTACTAATTAATAGTCTGTATTTACTTCTGGAAATGCCATGCATGAGGTCTAATGGATTTCAGAATTTTCAGAAGCTAGCAAAAATTGCAAGGCAATTAATATTCAGAATGTGTAATGATTATTCATTTCTATTATATTGAAATATTTGCATCTTTCTTTTAATTCCTCTTTCTTTGGGTGAAATAAAAGCATTTGAAAATGAAAGAAACAGGAATAAGTTTAGAAGAATAGAAGGGACAGAGGTGGTTGTTTTGAGTTTTCAGCAGCTGAAAAACTTCATAGAAAAAAATGTGGCATAGTGTTGCCTGAGTTATTCAGTCTTTAATTTCCAATCTGTAGAATCATTGAAGATGATAAATAAAATATGTTGCACTTTGAAGGAAGGGCAAAGTGGCAGGACAAGTAGTTTGTTTTACTTCTAGTTATGCTCAGGGCAAGGCCCTCGACTTCACTGCTGCACGGTGAATCTGCTTTGATGGGCAAAAGTTGATGACTGAAATTAAGCATGTGGCTAAAATCCAAAGTGAGCCAAGATACAAGGCTGACATGGAATTCTGCGCTGTGCGCCAGATAAAAATTGCTGTGCTTGACTCATGCCAGTGCTGATGTTCAACAAAAGCTGAATTCCTAAGAGCACATTAAGGAAACAAATACTACTGTTGTGAATAAAAGAAGAGAAATGTAGGTTGTTATGTGAAGACTTCAGAGCCTTTTGTGCTTTTATTGCTCTTTGGTTTATAATGATGTTGAGAATAAAACCTACTGCTAAGTAAAACTTTCGCCTATTCGTTTTGCATTATGTTTTTATTCCTTGTTTCCCCTGTACCTTCCAAACATAATTGAAAGAAAGGACATTTATTGTGTCTGGGATTATTATTATTTAAATAACATGAGATTTGGCGTTGTTTTTAGTATATATTTAGTAATGTAACGATTGTGAATATTATTTGATTTCATAGTACGAAATAGCTAAGATGTCTTGACACATTTCTGGGCATTTGTGTAGTTAACTTTCAGATTTTGTGTGCACAGCTGTGGTTTAACATCATAAGGAAAGGGCTTGGTTATGAATGACAGATGTGTTGCAGAATTAAAGAGGAAATTACTTTCATATTTTGGATCTCTCAAAGAACACAGAACACTGACTTGAAATGGTATAATAGCTTCAAGAATTTTTTTTTTATACCTTTTTAAATTTTGAAGTAGGAACATTTGTGTGAGTTGCAACATAACCTAAAAATACGGGTTTTTTCTGATTTTTTTTTTTTTTTAATAAAGAAAAGTGGGTGGGGCTATTAAGTGCTTTGATAAGAATGTAGGCACTATACAATCTTAATTAAGTACTTAATATTCCAAAGCACTAATGTGTCTTTTTATTTTCTTAATGCATTTCCAATTTGCTTTATGAGTTATCTCTCTTAACCAGGCGTATTGATGATGACAAGGGAAGAACTCATGAACTGGAGCATTCTGCTATAAAGTGTATGAGAGGAATTCTCTACTGCTATATGCGTCAGGCCGATAAGGTAAAGTACTGTAGTGTGGACAGAAGCACTCACTTAATTTTAAGGGATTAATTAAGCTGTAAAAGCTAACTCCTGAATGTAGATAAAATTCAAAAGGGGTAGGCAGTGTTACTATGTGGCCCAGCTAAGAACAGCTGCTTCCTTTTTGCCAGGTCGCAGCATTGGTCTGAGTTACAAAAGAAACAAGAATTTTGCCAAGGGAGTAAACAGCAGGGCACATTTGAAACCTCTTTGGGTTTGTTTTTTAGTGATGTATCCCAATTAAGCATTAGACCATTCGTAATGTGGTGCAGTTTTTTGGATGGCTTTTCATAGCTTAAGTGGAAAGATGTAAAATTTCATTTAATTAAGGCCAGACAGTGTTCTTTGGACTGTTATCTTGGTTGTTGCATTTGTTTTCCTTACGTCCATGATCATGGGGGTTATTTGGCTGGTTTCTTTAGCAGTCTTATTTGATTTAATGGTTTAAATTCAGAAGGGCAGCAATCCGAAGTGGGTGAGGAAACAAGGTAATTTATTGGTGCGATAGTGCAGTTACAGTTTATGTATGTATATATTCAGCCTGTAATCCTCTTGTCAGCATACAAGGCTTCCCTTGTCTAAATTTAGATGTGGTGGATTAATTTTGTATAGTCATTAGAAGTAATTCTACAGATAGTTAAGTATCTGTATTCTGTGTGATAGAAGTTTCATGTCACTGGCTTTAAACGTTATTAAAAATAATTTTCCTGTTACTGTGTGGTTCACATCACTTGTAAGTATACACACTGAGATGTAAGATCTGTAGGCATGTGTCAGTAGTAATAATAACATGAAATCAGGCATATTGCTGGTGGTGTTTATGCTGACATCATATTTTTTCTGTTTTCCTTGTAGTCTCAAGTCTTTAAGTAATCTTGACCTGAACTGATCTTCTTACACTGAATCTGTTATTTTTCTCTTTTACATGGAGTAGTCTGTTTTGAGGATGATCAGTGCATTTATGATTAATAAGCATTAAATTAACACAGTTGTCAAACTGTTGATGTACATACTGGTTGTCGTTTTCACCTTGATTACTATAAAAGCTTCTGTCTTCCTGCAGTGTAGTAATAAGCAGTCTCAGTTACCTGACAGACATAATTCAAATTGGACTTCGTCTGAGGGACTTGGTATGTGTTGACCTCACGCAGAGGGATGATATTTTTTAATAATATGAATTACATATACCCAAATGCTGAGGTGTGATGAGAATACATTATACTGCTTGTGGAAAATGTCATGAAATGAGGTCCAGCTGCTGGCAGCGCTGGTTAGAGTAATTGAAAAACTTTGCTGCGTAGCATGTCTTGAGGAAGTGTAGGAAAGGATCTTCTTTCATTGCCTTCGTTCTCTTCTTTGGGAATTTGATTTATTTTCTCTCCCTTACTGACAGCTCTCTGACATACCAGATTGGAAGCAAAATTACTTTAAGACCATTGTAGTTCTTATTTCACTCCTTTGTTGTTAGCCTCTTATATTAGTAATTTATCTACTGCATTCCTTCTCCATCATAAGAGATTCTGTATCATAGTGACAAATTCTGTGGTCCAGTGATAGTGTGCATGAGAAAAAGTTGTTTGATCTGGGGTACTATTCTTCCTATCCGTGATCTTTGTGTTCTTTTCAAGCTATCACCATTGCCTTCCAGTTTCTCTCAGCATTTCACCTTACGTTGGAATGTCAGGAAATGTGGTCAGCAAAGTCCCTCTTTATTTTCCCATATAATGTTTTATACTAGATATACTAGATCTATGTGTGGCAATATCTGAATTTTTTTTTTAGACCTATAACAAAGAAGATATAAAACCAAACAAATTTATTTATGATTTATTTTTAGTTTAAAAGACTTAGTCTCATCAAATGATGCAATGAGAATTATTCCATTGTATGGATCATGATTCATGAAAATGATCATTGTTGTTCCCAATGTAAGTTTTGGACTCATGCACTCCAGCAAGAAGAGCTTTAAAACAAGGAATGGTGAGGGAGAGGGAAAGGTCCTCACAATCAAATGAAGTGGTCGGTGAGGGTAGACAAGCAAAGGACCTGGAGTGAGGCAAGCAGAAGGCACAAAGCAATCAACTGAAGTGGAGTGGTCCCAAGTGTATGTATGTGAATAAGGAGGTGCCAATGGGACAGCATTATGGAGGAGAAAACTCTCATGCCCCTTCTGGGAAATCAGTATGCTTGGCTGTCTCTGAGAAGTGCCCGTACACTGCACTGTGGGGAGCAAACAGGAGGAATTAGAAGTGTGTGTGCACCTCTGGGGCTGTGATCTCGGTGGAGTCACAGAAGCATGGTGAGATGGCTCCTGTGGCTGGAGCGCTGTGATGGATGGATGGATGGATGGATACAGGTGTTTTAGTAAAGGTTGGGAAGGTGAGGAAGGGGAATTGCCCCATACGTAAACAGCTGGAATGCATGATACAGTGCCTAGGGAAAGTTGCTGAGCCAGCTGAAAGCTTGAGGCAGGATTCTCTAAACACATTTCAGTTCTGTGAATTTGAAGTAGACATGGTACAACTACTTCAGCATGCTTCCTGCTGAAGTTTCAGCTCCAGTATCATGAGGTAAAGGTGACTAAGCATCTGTAGCTTTCCATTAGATTTTTTTTTTTGATGCAAACAAAAGAGATTAGAAAAATGAATTGAATATTTTTGTTCTTCAAATATATGTGTACTTTATATATGATGTCGTTCCTAATAAGTTTTAGGACTGTTGTTTCTTGTAGCTTGATGCTCATATTTGGAAACTTTGAATCACCTGAATTACGTCGTGAGTTTGCAGTTGCCAAGCATACAGAAATTATTGACTTTGATTTTATGTTTGGCCTTTAATTCACCTTTAGGTTCAGCAGTTTAAGCAAGACCCCAAACCATGTGGATGTCTTCATTCTGTTTTCAGTGCACATACAGGAGATGAGGTTTTCTCCCATGAGGAATATGGTCATCTTCAGGTAAAGTGTCTGTGTGTATGTGTGCGCACGTGTAAATGAAAGTCTGGATGGCTCTTAAATAATGTTACTGTCTTGATTTTTTTCATGATGGAGCTGTCTCAAAATTTGTTTAGATGTGAGTTAGATATGTTAAACATCGTAACATTGAAATTCCTTCTGCATCTTTCCATGAAAACGACATACTGTTTTCAAATATAATTCAGTGGTATATTTTGGTTGGAAGGTAGTAAAATACCTGTGGAAGTTTTGGAGGTAAATGTTTGTTTCCTTTTAATGCTGCTGCTTTTTGAGGCCAACAGATGGCTGTCAATAAATAATCCTGGTATTAAGATGTTGAAATAGTCAGTAAATTGAAAGTTTTAGTGCGATTTTGCACTGAATTCTATGTCTTTATTAATGTTCCCAGCTAAATTTTCCATTAAGTCTGAGCAATTTTCATTCATAGTAAAGATTTAATGGACACTGTCAACTGCTTTGTCTTGTTATAAATTTGTTGCTTACTACTTTGCATAGTGGTTCCTACTCAGATTCATCATATAACTACTCTGTTGATTGAGTAAACATAATCATAATGTGAACGTTATACTTCTGTCAGGTGATAATGCTAAAGGGCCAGTTATGGATAAAGTCATCTGCTTTCTAGATGTGCTGTGTACTATCTAATATGCTGTTTACCTTTTGGTGAATTGTCATATACGTAAACTTGGAACAGTTTGTGACTGATGTGTCTGCCTATCCGTCAAAACAGTATTCCTCAGCAAAAAAAATACTTTATTTTTACAGTTTTAAATAATTTCAAAAATGAAGAGGACTGTTTATTTGTAACACTTTTTTTGATTGTTACATCACTGTATGTACAATATTGATATATTAGATTAATATTTTTGAAGAACCGAAACTAATTCTGTGTTGTACCATCTTTATTAGTGAGTAACTCCAATAATCTTAATTTTTGTTTCCTTTCTATCTTTAATTATTTCAGATAAATGCTGTGTCATTATTTCTCCTCTATTTGGTTGAGATGATCTCTTCAGGGCTGCAGATTATCTACAACACAGATGAGGTACAAAGTGATTTCTGATGATAAAGCATGCTTTAACTCGTCATTGCCAGCTCTGAAGTAGTTGTTCTGGAAACATACTGTAGATATTTTCCATTTTTATTGGTGCTCAGTAAAGATAAATGGAATGGATGGATAGTGAAATAAATGAATAGCTAACAGATAGATATGCAATGAGTGAACGTAGCATGACATTGAAAACTTCTGTAGTTCCCTGATATTTCTGAAAGGTTCAAGGTCAAGATTTAAAAGGTCTGTTGGGACAGTTAATTTCTTATTATATTTTTCTGGGCTTTCCACCCAGTCACTCAATGCACACCGTACAGTGGCATTTCATTGCTGTAAATAAGTAGGGTTTATTTTTTGGAAAGCTCAAGGGCCTTCTTCAAATACATGTGAACCTGAGTGTGTTAAGTTTTTCTGTATTGTTAAAGGGCAGTAAAACAACTTTATATCGTGGTTAAAAAGTGTTTGTAAGTTTAACTATTCTGAAAATAAGACAATAATATAGTCAACATGGACTTGTTGAGGACAAGTCATATCAGGACAACCTGATGTCCTGTTCTAAAATGAGGTTTGGAGTTGAGATAGGAATGGAAGCCACAGATTTTTCGTAATTTTTATTTTTCTTAATCTAGATTTGTTTAAATTTACCTTAGTCTGCTGAATAGTTGCTGCTGTATTGCTTTGAACAGATTAAATGTTTTATAGTGCTACCTTAAAAAAAAAAAAAAATCTTTCCAGTAGTAGTATTTTTGCTTTATATTTCTACAACATAAATGTTCCTAAGTGATTTTTATGTAGATAATGAGAAACAACTAAGAGGTGCAATTTGTCTCCTTTCTCATGACCACTTAGATCATATGATAGGTGGTCTGTATTATTTTTGCTGAATTACTTTTATGTCTGTGAGGAAGCTAATGTATGTAATTATGTATTTACTTAGCTTGCCATGTAATTTATATTATCTTCCAGTTTTTTAAATTTAATTACAAAATCTTCAGAAAAAGTGCATTGTCTAGAGTTTCATTTCAGTGGATATTCTCCACGTTAACGTCAGGATGGCAGAATTTTATTATAACATTACCCTAGTAATCTGTGAACTATGAAGATGTATCAAAAAGGGCCCAGAAGAAAATCCGTGGCTTTTAAATCATGAATGCATAAAAGTATTAAAGTCCTCAGAAAACACTGCTTCCAACGTTAAAAAAAAAAAAAAAAAAAAATCTCTTGTATGATTTTACCTGTAGAAATTACAGTTCAGTTGTGATACAGTACCAGTTCAGCCTTAGGCAGCCTGACTCTGAACAGCTCTTGAGTGGTTGTTCTTTTTTTTTAATACTTGAAAAGGAAATCTCTTCCTTTTATGCTTCTTTTTCCAAAGTTGAAATAAGTTTTTATGCCTACTGCAGATACCTTCTTTCACTTTATAACATAAAAGAATCACTTTAACTGCAAGTTTGTTTCTTTTGGCTTGTTAATGTTTGTTTCTTTTTGCTACTTAATGTTTCTTGGGCAATGGTAACATATAAGAAAGTGGAAATTATGTTTATTGTCACTCATGAATTCCTTTACGCTATGTCTTCAGCATGCCTGTATCTTTGAAAATCAGAGTTCTGTGATAAACAGGAAGACCCAACTTTATGAAACAAAGATTGCTGAGTTTAAGTTTAGGAAAGATCCTGATCATGACTCTTCTGTAAACATTTTGTCCTGCATGCTCTTTCAGAGAGTGCATGACTAACTCCAACGTTGACTGTCAGCTAGAAAAACAAATATGCAAGTACGGTACTTTTCATAGAATCACAGAATGACTTGAGTTGGAAGGGCCCTCAAAGACCATCCAGTTCAACCCCCTGCCTTGAGCAGGGTTGCCACACGCTAGATCAGGCTGCCCAGGGCTCCATCCAACATGACCTTGAATGCTTACAGGAATGGGGTATCCACAGCTCTCTGGGCAATCAGTGCCAGTGCCTCACCGGTCTCTGAGTAAAAATTCTTCCTAATCTATAGTCTAACTCTTCCCTCTTTTAGTTTAAAACCATTCCCCCTTGTCCTATTGCTATCAGATTGTGTAAAAATTCGATCTCCCTTCTGTTTATAAACTCCCCTTCAGTACTGGAAGACTGCAATGAGTTGTCCCTGGAGCCTTCTATTCTCCAAGCTAAACAAGCCCAGCTCCCTCAGCCTTTCTTCATAAAAGAGGTGCTCCAGCCCTCTGAAATTTTGGAAATACTTTGTTAGAAAAGTGATGCTGTCTTTGAAGCCACAGGGTCTAATGTTCCACCACTGAACTTTTTGATTATATAATTAAATTATGTAATTATATAATTAAAGTGGAATAGGAAGTTCACTGTCGGTTCTAGTGCATGAAAATCTTCCTATGGATAAAAGTTATTAATTGTCTTCTAGATTTTCAAGTTGTTTATTGGACATAAAAAGCACCTTTATCTTTAGTCATCCAGGAAAATAAGGAAAAATGTTTGCTGGTGTCCTACATGAGTGTAGTGGATGACTTTCCACTTGTCAGAGAAATAGCAGCTTTATGGAAACAGTGTGTTGCTGATTCCTAAAATATTTGTATAAACGGATGTTGGCAGAGTAGCAGGCAGTGATCAGGATAATGATGGCCAACAGTAAGTGATTACTGAAAACATTAGTAGTGAAGGAAAGGTTTGTATATTAGAAACAATCAAATGCTATCAAACAAGCATTGAAGTGCTAAAAGCCTTGAATGAGGGAACTGTTATGCTGCATATGATTCCTTGCGTTTGCAGAATTTAGACTCACCAATAAGTGGGAAAAGATCAAAATCCTTTTCTGTTGCTTGAGTTAAGTAATAGCGGCTTTTAGATCTACTATGCTGCTGCTCAGTAGGAAATTAAAAGATGCTACCTGTCACTCCAGATTTAATGGTCCAGTAAAGAGTATGAACTATCTCCAAGTTTCAGCCCAAAGTTTCTTTACCTTACACTCAAGACATTGTAATTTTTAATGGTTCTGGAGTTTAATGCTGTTTGCTAACGTACTTAATAGTAGAAGTCTTCAGAGCTGTTTAAAGAAGAAATGGAGTCACAGTAGGGGTTGGAAGGGACCTATGGAGGTCATCTAGTCCAGCCCCCTTGCTAAAGCAGGTTGCCTATGGTAGATTGCAGAGGAAGGCGTCCAGGTGGGTCTTGAATACCTCTGGAGAAGGAGACTCCACNCAAACAAGCATTGAAGTGCTAAAAGCCTTGAATGAGGGAACTGTTATGCTGCATATGATTCCTTGCGTTTGCAGAATTTAGACTCACCAATAAGTGGGAAAAGATCAAAATCCTTTTCTGTTGCTTGAGTTAAGTAATAGCGGCTTTTAGATCTACTATGCTGCTGCTCAGTAGGAAATTAAAAGATGCTACCTGTCACTCCAGATTTAATGGTCCAGTAAAGAGTATGAACTATCTCCAAGTTTCAGCCCAAAGTTTCTTTACCTTACACTCAAGACATTGTAATTTTTAATGCTTCTGGAGTTTAGTGCTGTTTGCTAACGTACTTAATAGTAGAAGTCTTCAGAGCTGTTTAAAGAAGAAATGGAGTCACAGTAGGGGTTGGAAGGGACCTATGGAGGTCATCTAGTCCAGCCCCCTTGCTAAAGCAGGTTGCCTATGGTAGATTGCAGAGGAAGGCGTCCAGGTGGGTCTTGAATACCTCTGGAGAAGGAGACTCCACTGCCTCTCTGGGCAGCCTGTTCCGATGTTCTATCATCCTCAAAGTGAAGAATTTTTTCCTTGTATTCAGGTGGAATTTCCTATGTTCCAATTTGTGCCCATTGCCACTTGTTCTGTTGCTGGGCACTGCTGAAAACCTCATCTTCTTGACACCTACTCTTTAGATATTTTTAAGTGTTGATCACATTTCCCTCTCAGTCTTCTCCAGACTGAACAGTCCCAGGTCTCTCAGCCTTTCCTCATATGCGAGATGCTCCAGACCCCTCATCATCTTTGTAGTCCTCCCCTGGACTTTGTCCAGCAGTTCCCTGTCTGTCTTCAACTGAGACACCCAGAACTGGACACAGTGCTCCAGATGTGGCCTCACAAGGGCAGAGCAGAGGGGGAGGATCACCTCCCTCGCCCTGCTGGCCACGGTCTTTGTAATGCACCCCAGGATACCATTGGCCTTCTTGGTCACAAGGGCACATTGCTGGCTCATGGCCAACCTGTTGTCCACCAGGACCCCCAGGTCCTTCTCCACAGCACTCCTTTCCAGCAGGTCAGCCCCTGACCTGTGCTGATGCATGCCGTTATTACTGTACACTTGCCCTTGTTGAACTTCATAGTGTTCCTTTCCACCCAATATTTCTAGCTGAGATTCTTTTCTAGGGATTAGGACATAGGCTTTGCCTGCCTGGGTTCCACTGTTCTTCAACATAATATTTCAAGTAGATCCTGAGGACACAACATGAGGGAAATGACCAAGCCTTACTGTTTCCATCAAGGAGATGACCTCTGCCATTTTCTCAATTGCTTAATCCTGTAATTTTCAAGAATGATGAAGAGAGTAGCAGTGAAATGGGAGAGTGCTGCAGTGGGCACTGTACATCCCTGTCAATTGTCCCTAAATTGTAATTTCAAGGAGTTGGAGTCAGTGGTGGACTTCAGCACTGCCTTGTAAGAATATTTTTCCTCTAGCATTCGTTCATCACTTACTTTCATGTTGGAAAGAACACTTAAAATTTCACGGATTGCCACAGTGTCTTTTTGTAGATTAAATAGTGCATATGCTTTTACTTTGTAATGTGTGTTCAAATGGCTGTGGTTTCTTTTTTTTTTTTTTTTTTTTTTCCTTTTTTTGCTCCTTCTTTGGTTTTTGTGTTGTTTTTATTT
>WBMW01000889.1:3620110-3745601 GCA_013396635.1 Penelope pileata | reverse complement strand
AGGTCCTTCTCCACAGCACTCCTTTCCAGCAGGTCAGCCCCTGACCTGTGCTGATGCATGCCGTTATTACTGTACACTTGCCCTTGTTGAACTTCATAGTGTTCCTTTCCACCCAATATTTCTAGCTGAGATTCTTTTCTAGGGATTAGGACATAGGCTTTGCCTGCCTGGGTTCCACTGTTCTTCAACATAATATTTCAAGTAGATCCTGAGGACACAACATGAGGGAAATGACCAAGCCTTACTGTTTCCATCAAGGAGATGACCTCTGCCATTTTCTCAATTGCTTAATCCTGTAATTTTCAAGAATGATGAAGAGAGTAGCAGTGAAATGGGAGAGTGCTGCAGTGGGCACTGTACATCCCTGTCAATTGTCCCTAAATTGTAATTTCAAGGAGTTGGAGTCAGTGGTGGACTTCAGCACTGCCTTGTAAGAATATTTTTCCTCTAGCATTCGTTCATCACTTACTTTCATGTTGGAAAGAACACTTAAAATTTCACGGATTGCCACAGTGTCTTTTTGTAGATTAAATAGTGCATATGCTTTTACTTTGTAATGTGTGTTCAAATGGCTGTGGTTTCTTTTTTTTTTTTTTTCTTTTTTCCTTTTTGTGCTCCTACTGTGGATTGCGTGATGTATTTAGTCTCTTTCCTTTCCTAGACAGTGGGTTTTGAGCCAGTGCTAGCACAGTGGAAGGTGCTGACAGATGGTTGATGTTTGGCAGGCTGTCTGCACAAATGTGTCTGTACATGGAACTCTTGGCTTAGAAGGAAATCATTGTATACTAGGCTGCTGCTTGTCAGGCATGGCAACTATCTTTGAGTTATCCTCTAGTTGCACCTGTTTGTAGTTGAAAAATTAATTTAATCACATCTTTGCACCCACAGCAAAGAGAACAGGATATGATTGTGCAAGTGAATGAACTTGATTGAAGCACCTGTGTATAAAAAAGAATAACAGTATTTGCATTCCTCCGTGCTTCATTCGTATTCTTTATTACACCTTGCTCCTCCACGTGCTTGACTTGCAGATAAATAAGCTTAATGTGCAATCCATAATTTCTGTGTTTTAGCACTGACTTGGCTATAGTATTTGCATATCCATGGTGTGAATTATTGTTCTGTGAAGGTTTCATTTGGAAACAATTTTTTTTCTATCTAGTAATTTGCTGCTTCTTTTTCTGCAAATCTACTGTTTTGAAACTCCTAGTTAGTCTCGTAAAATATCTGTAGTTCACCATTTTTCTCTAATATTCTATTGTTACTGGTAGAAAGTCATCAGAAAGGATATATTTTTTTATGTGGTGCTCTTTGCTTCTTCACTTAGCTAATGCATCTAAATTTCTGTTAATGACACAAACAGGAGAAGCCACGCACTGAGTCACTGAGCATTCTAGCTCCTTTCAAACAAAGGTCGTTTTAATAAAACTGAGTGATAAATTATAGGAAAGAACAGTACTGAGCATATGTGAAGACTGGGATAGTCTGTTTCCTTGAAAGTAGTAGTTATGAGAAGACTGGTGTCTAGATATTTGCTTATGAGCATCCCATTGTGAAATTTGAGCAGTGATTTGATTCCATAGAGAGGCAAGAAAGTACAGAATTTTATATATCACTGGTGGACTAGTGTTACCATAAAGAATGGTTGTGAAATAGTAACTTTTTAAGATTTTAGGAAAAATATAATGAGAAAGACAAAGCAGAGAGATGCAGGTTACTTAAAACTGAGAGTCAACACCTTTTAATGTTTTTACGACTCCAAAAGTCTGTGTCTTTCAGCAGTGTAAATGAGGAAAAAGTGTCTGCTTAAGTGAGTCCCCAGCTATAGTTGCAGAACCTGAATATTCAGTTGATACATGTTGATCCAAGAAGAGATTTTAATTAGAATAAATTGGTTCAGGTTTTGTTTTTGTTATTAAAGGAGTGTGTTTGAATTTGCATAAATATATATTATTATCTAAAGCTAATTTGGTAGAACTTCTGGCATATCATCTGAACTAAGGAACAGCGCCGAGATTTCCATGTCCTAATTTTGTAGGGTTTAATTTATCTTGCTCTCTGAAGTTATTTTTAGGACCAATCTGATTTAGAAGATCAAAATGCCACCTTTTTGGAGCTCTTCAAATATGTGTCTTGAATATAAAGTCATTTTTGTCCTTGGCTGTGTAGGAACTTTCTCATAAATCACACTGCCACCAAATTTGGGACAGATTTTAATATTTCGTGGTTAAAAACTATTTTTACAGGGAACGTCTGAACTTGGGAGCATCATACTCTAGAAAGAATTTTTGACAGAAGTCACTATCGTGATGTCTGGGGAAAGCAGCTTTTTCTTTTTGAAGAAATGAACAAAAGAAAATATGTTTTAATTTTCCTTCAGTCTTTTTTTTTTTTTTTCCTTACAGGTTTCCTTCATTCAAAATCTTGTGTTCTGCGTGGAAAGAGCCTATCGTGTACCTGACTTTGGTGTCTGGGAAAGAGGAAGCAAATACAACAATGGCAGTCCAGAGCTGCATTCAAGGTAGATGGGAGGATGTAGTGCTTTCAGGCAAAACAAGGAAATGTGATATGAATAAAAAAATCCATGTAGTAAGTTAAACAAACAAACAAACAAAAAACAAACAACACACACCAATGTCATATGAAGGTAGAGGCTCATTTTGCAAAGTGACTAAATTAATGTTCTTTAAAGACCAAGATGTATTTTGGGAAAACGTGAAGTGTAATTTCATCGTCATGTGTGTGCACTAAAATAACCACATAGATGCTTAGCTGTTTGAGTATGCAAATTACAATAATTATGTGCAGCTGCATGTATATCATTCTGAAAACTGTATACAGAACAGTTCAGATGCTTGAGCCATATGCAGTAGCTCAAATTCACAAAAATCTTAAGGAATATCCTGATTTAAGTAGGTATTGAATCATGAGTTTAGATTTTCTCACCTCCCCCATGCTGGGACACTGTGCACTGTGAAGTATAACCTAGTGCACAAGTTCTTTTTCAGGTTCTTCAGACTCCATAAGTAACTGCATTCTTACCCCTGTCCCTTACGACAACAGGAATGTTCTTAATGTTTTAATTTGGAATGATCCACTTGACCTCAGAGGAATTGCCAATATACTGTGTATCTCAAGGAATCAAGTCTGACAAACTGCTTTTTCTAACATTAATAGTTTTCTTGACTTTTTACTTCTGAGCTTCTATCAATTATAAAAGTGACTGTAGCTTGAATATTCTAGGATTTTTAAAGTATTATTGATCATCATCATCATGGGCTTGCGAATAAAACACATTTCTTCCAGTCTTTGAAGATGTTACCAAATTAATCTGTGTTCCCTTTTTCAGAATTACTTAATTTTTATTAGTTCACATATAGGCATATATTTTAAGCTATATGTATAGCGATGCTGTTGCAGTTAATTAAGTTAGATGTGTTTTCTCAGAGTTTTTACAAAGCTTTAGTACCAGTATGAGATCTGAATACTCCAAGAAATTATTGTATGACTTGTTTTATTTGTTTGTTGTTATTTACTCCTCCTATGTCTGTTAAATTGTCCAATACCAGACTACAGGAGTGTTCATCTGGAGAATCATGCATCTCCTTCCACATCTCATCTCATACAAATTAGCAAAAGGAACTCTGAAAGTCCTGCATCTCTACTGTTTGCAGCATTCTGGTTATTCAGTATGTGAACATTCCTTGAGGGGAAAACTGGAGGAACATCTTTTAACCACATGGAAATGGGCATGCTGTTTTGTCTTAATTTAGACTGACACTTATAGGTCAATTTTTCTAAGGGTGAAGTTTTGTGAGAGGGATAGGCCAATCTAACAGATCACTGAGCAAAAGCAAGTACAGAGATTTCTTGAGAAGTTTTAAGAAGTTTTGATCATCAGAAACAGCTGCAGCCTTTCTTTATGCTTTATTGTGTGCATGTCCATATTCTACCTTGCTGTAGGAAGCCCACAGATAATTTGCTTTAATTCTATAAAGTTCTCTAAAACCAGAAAAAATAGCTGATTAATGTGTACAAGAAGGTGTAGGTAGGTACTGTGGAGGAAAGCCCTGGCTATGCTGAAATATTCTTTATGCTTTCATGTGCTACTGCTGTAGTATATCTGCCTAAGAGATTTCTGAAAACATAATTCAAGAAGTGATTATAGCATAGCAAGGCTAGTCATGCATGATGTTTATGTTTCTCCAGTGATTATGGGCTGAGAATGAATCACATTTCGGTATTACTAATGCTAGGCTCTCGGCACTCAGAAATTCACACTGCAAGTCTACACATACTCTGTTTGCTTTCAGAATTAGAAGTTAATTCTTATCTTTAAATTAAAGAGGCTTTCTTTTTAAAGAAGGTATTATATAATACAAAACTCATGAATAATAACTGCAAATTATAGCCTGTATTAGAAGATGCGTATGTTTTTACGCAGTCTTGATATTCTATCTTAGTACAGTTCAAAACACTTCTAATAAATGATAAATAGCAAAACACCCTGTGGAGCCAGGTCTTCACTGATGTATGTAAATTGATGTCTTTTACTGGTTCAGAGGCAAGATTTGTAACAGCTTTTATTATAGCGTAGTCCCCTTCCCATATGGCTGAACTTCTGAAAAATTAATTTGTCCTGTAACTATTTGATCAAGCAGCTCTCCAGGCATCTGCTCAGTACCTCTGCAAAATGTCTTTGACATCTCCCGTATGTACTGTGGGAATAATGAAGTTCCAAAAGTGTAGTATCTTCATATTCCAAATCTGAAAAGCTGTAGAGCTGTGATCTGGCACATCTTTGTTGTGTAGGAGAGTGGGTTTTTGGTGGGTTTTTTTTTTTTTTTTTTTTTTTTTAACATTTTGTTTGATGCTCCAATTCAACTACAACATTTTTGGATGGAAGCAGGAAGTTGTGAATAGGAGGAGAATTTAAGATGTATACGGTTCTTTGAGGATTTTGCTGTAAGATGCATTTTTATTAGCAATTGCTAAGACTGCAATTTTTTGTGTTTCACAGAATTGTAGAGGCTGGAAGAGACCTCTGAAGCTCATCTAGTCTGAGCCCCTGGCTAAAGCAGATTCCCTCGAGTAGGTTACTCTAGGTCCCTTGAGTTTGCCCTCAGTCAGTTTTCTAATGGGGTAGCTCAAGTTATAGGGAGTTAAGAGTGATGTTTAAGTGAATTTACTAATGCTTTTAGCAAACTCACAGTATACTTCTTTCAGCTTAGTCTCAGCTTCCCTTGCCCCAGATGTGGATCCAGGTGTCATTCAGGGCTGTGATTGCCAGATTGTTCTTGATAATCCATGACAAATCAAAATAATCTGCAGAGGGCTCTGCCAGCTGGATAAAGACTAATGTCACACTCAACCTTAGAAAAGACAGAACTTGGGAAGCTAGAAGCCTTACCTCAGTCCCTGAATCATGGAAAGCTTCCTCTTGAAATCTGTTTAAGAACCTGTGGGCTCAAAGGTAATTGGCAGTTGTTATCTTGGATTTACTAATCACAAGTCATGGTTGATCAAACCTCATCCCCTTCTTTCATGACATAACTGGCTCTGTGGAGAAGAGGAATGTATGCACCTGGTCTAAGATGACTGTAAGATTGTTGATGTTTTCTCCCTAACCATTTTTTTTCAAGAAGTGTTGAATGGATGGACAGAGTGTTAAGAGCTGAAAACTGGCTGGAATGTGTGAAGCAGTAATTACAAATGATACACAGTTGATGGCTGCTAATAACCAGACCCAGGGTGTCAGCATTGCAGCTGCTATTGTTCAGTATCATTATCAAAGACCTTTTTGATGGGAGTGGAATCCCTCTGTTGACAAGACGAAACTGACAGGCAGTTGACATGCCAAATTTGAGGAGCCCACAGAATTCAGGGAATTTGGCCAGTAATAGTGCTACAGGAAGTGCGAAGTTCTCTACATGGGATGATATGTGGAGTAAGGGCTGCAGATTGCACTTGGGGAGGTTCAAGGTGAACACTGGGAGGAAATCTTTTCACTTGGAGGGCAGTGAAGCACCAGAGCAGAATAGTCAAAGAACAGGATCTTCATCCTTCGAAGTTTTTGAGACTTGTCTAAGTGAGGCCATGGTTGACTTGAATTGGTCTTCGTAATTGTATGCTGCTTGAAGTGAGATTTTGTGCTGAACTAGGACATCTATAGCTCCCTTCCAACCAATCGCTTGATAATTCTATGAAATTTTCTGAAGAATGTTTAAAGAGGGCTTGGTTAGGCACTGTTCTGGGGCCATCTCCAATGGAGTATCATCTTCTCTTAGAAGAAGAGAAAACCTGTCCATTAGGTTAGCACAGCACGTTCATGGCGGGTTGCTGAGTGGGGGAAGGAACATATTTACTACAATACGCTTTTTGTTTAATCCAGACTTTTCAAATAGCCCATTTCTTCCATTATTACATTTTAGGATATGAGGTACAGTGTATTTTCTGTAGAATGATCTAAGCACAATGTTTAGTGTAAAAACTGCTTTCTCATTTACCCAACAGGAGGGCATTAATCAGTAGAAATGAAATGTGTGTGAAGTGTGATGATGGTTTTTAAATGTATAACATTGTGGGATCTTTTCAGTCTTTTGAAGCCAAACACGATATTACAGCTGTTCTTAAACATTTTTTAAAGGAACTTCATCCTGTCAGTTCCCAATGAAACGTTTAGTAGTCTAAGTAGTACTTAGGTGTATGGTAAAGGGAATGCTTGATGTGGCATTTTCACTTGAACAAGTATTGTTCGTGGTGCTGGGGAGAAAAAGTGATTGAGACACTTAGATTTTCATTTTGTATTTGCAAATAATGTTTGTGAAAGTACTGAAATCTTCAGAGGCTTTGAGTAAGTAGAAGTGGAAAATAGTAAGTATTATTCTTACTGTAGAACGATGACAGTACATGAAATAGAAATGATTTCAAGGAAGAAATCTGTATTTTCTTGCAAATTTTGCATAAGTATCATATTTTACAGATAAAGTAAGTTATTTTACTCTATCTGAATACCAGTAGTTGTTGCTGTTGAACAACTATTACTTTTCTACCTTTTATTAGAAACTTTTTTCCTCCACTCTGAAAACAGCTGACTTTTGTTACAAGAAATGTCATTTGGAAAGGAAAAGAAAAAATGAGATTTCAACATGATGCAGTATATGACTGAAGTTGGAAATTCCTCTTTTTATGAATTCAGATCAATGAGTGATTGTATTGAAAAGTTAGTTTGAATTTTTAGGTTTAGTGCCTGAGATATGAGTTGAAAAATTGTGCTAGAGTGTATGTTCTGTTAATTCTGTTAGTTAGTTCTGTTAGTGCACTGTTAACAGGACCTTGAAACATGTAATGCCAGATGTCCAATAGCAAGGTGAGAGCAGAAGTGCTATTTCCAGATGGTCTCTGAACAAAAATGCTGAAAAGTACTTAAAAAAAAAAAACCATGAAACAAACCAAGCCTGGCTACATCATCAGTTTATTAACAGAGAGATTAAGCACAAAATTGAAATCAAGAAGAGATTATAACTCTGAAAACTGTCAAACATACTAAATTTTACTCTGGGCTTGGATATGCATATAAATGTATAGTTCTGTGTGGTTTTTTTAATACTTTGTTTTCTCCTCAGCTCCGTGGGGTTGGCAAAAGCAGCTTTAGAAGCAATTAATGGCTTCAATCTCTTTGGAAATCAGGTAATAAAAATGTTTGCTCTCTCTCTCTCTCTCTCTCTCTTTTTTTTTTTTCTTTTTTTTTAACATGATGGATCAGAGTTTATTTGAAAATATGTAACAGTTTGTTTGATTCCAGCTTTAAAAAGAGTTACTTGGCAAACTGATTGCTCCTGTTTCTGTTTCAGGTACAGAAATTGTCTGATAAAATCATTAATGTTCTTGCTATCAATGATTAGTTTTCTTCATAAGTTAAAAGAAATGTAAAATGATTACAGCTTCTTCTGAAAAAGGACTTTGCCAAAAAGGTTTTTCTTCTGGAGTTATATTCATTAATCATAATACAGCATATCTTTGCCTACAAGCAACACTTTACTTCTGTCTTACTCCTTTATGTGGCTTTTGATGAGGACTTTAAACAAATTACTTAGGCAAAATTCCACTGTTTTGTAGGTTTTAAATATCAGTATTTAACACAGCACAATAAAATCTTTTACCATTTTTTCACATGGCTTGTATCAATCAGGAAGTCAAGCCTTTTTCTTAGATTTCAGTCTTTGATTTGTGTTCACCTTCTACATGCATCTGTGTAGCTGAAATCAAAGAGATGGAAGAGTACTCTTACAAATTAATGTCGTAGAAGATGTACGAATGCAAGAGATACATCATTGCTGAGCTGTTGCTGTTATGAATGAATGGAAAAGGCTAGGAGTGCAGCTGAAGATAGAGTTGTACAGCAACAAGTGTATGTAGAAACAGTTATCAACTTTTTGGTGTGTCTGAGGCTGTTAGCCTGACGAGCAAGAATTAGTATTTGTTTGTTAAGCAGACTAAACCCAGTTTGAAGGTAGAATTTTTCTTTTTCTCAAAGAACATGTATAGTTCCAATTTTCTTACATTTTCTTGTTAGTGTCAAACGTTGCATGACTTCGCTTGCAAATGAAAGCTGTCATGTTAGAGGAAGTGATGCCACTCAGCTCTTTTTTACTGCTAAAACATCGTTCTAACTGAAAAGTGGTTACTAGCCATGTCAGGTTTTTTACTTCATTTCAGAATAGAATTAAGTTTGTTTAAACTGCTGCTATAAAGTGGCATATACTTGAATCCAGGCCAGTTGATCTTTCATGATCAAGACTTTGTTCTTAAAAAATTAGTTCTAGGAACTTTTTTGTAGTGGACAAAAAGTACTTTCTTACAGTTTAGTCACAGAAAAAAAAAAAAAAAAAAACCAGCCTGTTTTGACTGCAAGTTTTTAGAGCTATTCAGATGCTTGGGTTGACAAACGATAGATTTTTGTTTTAAATCATCTGTTGATGAAAAGCATCTATTATTTTTAGACCCTTCTGTCTTCTCTTATGGCATAAAACAAAAGATCCTCCTAAATGAGGATTTCTGACTCTTAAAGGCTTTGGCACCCCTTACAGTTTTTGTGGATGTGTATTCATGTGTTTTGGTGTGAGTTTTTTTGTTTATTTGTTTTATCCGTCTGTGCATACTAGTGCTGTACAATCGAATTGTTCTGTTTAATTCCACTCTTCAGAAGACAGTGATGGTTGTTTGCTTATGAGTGGAGAAGAATGCCCTTTACACATACACAAACACACCCTTTCAAAAAGGCTATTGGTCTGTTGGTCTGTTTGGTCTAGTTTTGGCTTGCTTACATTCTAAAAGCTGATTTTATGCATTAAGAACTAGGAGCTAACAAGGATCTTAAGTAGTGATCAGACATGACGCATTCCTTGTCAGTATTTTAGAAGAAACATTTATCTACAATCTTTACCTTCCCTACAATTTCAAGCTTCAGTAAATGTGGCTGCTTGTTTTTTTCAAATGATATTTTACTGAATTCTGAAATGGATGAATAAATTGCTGAAGCAAAACCAGTTTAAATGCTCTGCAAATTTATTTCAAAGATATTTTGCATAAGCAGAAACCGTTTTGACCTTCAGTCTGCAGCAGTGTGCCTTTGTGCTTAGCTCCAGCTGTGTTCCAATAGCTTTGAGAAATCCTGCTGAGCTCCTCAGGAGGGACTTGTTTGCATCTGCATCTACAGGAGTGCAACCGGCATAAATCATCCCTGGGAACGACAGAGTGCTCAGCCTTTCCATGCAGATTTTTCCACTCGCACTGTGGAAACCAATACATATAAATGCATGTTATTGCCTGTGTCCTTTCACACATATGTGTGTGTTACGTGTCTGAGTATCCCACGGTAGGGAGGTTGCCCTGTGCATTTGTGGGTGTATTCAGAGAGGACAGGAAGTTCACTTCTTGGCAGATAATCACATTGAACTATTGTTTTTTTTTCCCTTCTCAAAATACCAGAATTATAGGAGTATTAAATTAAAAAAGTATCTCTGTAAGAAATCCAACTACTTGTTTTAATGCAACAAAGCGCTACTTAATTTATATTCAAATAATTATCATTCATCCTTTGCTGTAAGTTTCAAGCACTAGGTAGAATTAAGAACAAAGAATTGGCTTTTAATTTACTCTGAATTTTATGTACTTTAATGTAAAGAGGAGTTTGTGTTAAATAATGCTTTTCATTTTTGTCTTCATTATAGTAGAAGCATTTCATAAAAAGTAGGAGTTATAAGAATACAGCCCAGGTGTAAGCCTACCTGCTTCCTCACCAGAAGATTTATGTACATATCAAGAAGAGAATGTTTAACAAAACAGACAAATTGGCTCTTGATTTAATTTCTCATTATTTCTCTTTAATGTCCTATGCTGAACTTCTTAAGTTTGTTCCCAATCTATTGTGTATATCCAAAAGAATATTTATAAATCTACATGAAGTAGTTTATATGTATGGCTTTGGCATAGGAGTTCTTTTATAATCCATAATCCTTAATTGTGCACTGACTGTAGCCAGATCCTGAAATCATTGCATTGCTGTAGCTTCTGCTGAAGTTGGCATGGAAGAACTGTGAAAATGGGCCTGATTTTTTTATGTTTAGGAGGCAGTGTGAACTGAGTGCCTTTCAGCGTACTGTTTTACAAAATCACGTTAGGAAATGAGGGTTCTGACTTGCTTCTTCAGTTATTTTAGTTATTTTTTGGTAGTAATCCCTGAATTTCCCAAAGTAAGACCAAGAGTTAAAAGTCCAGATGTTGGTCATCATTATGAGAAGAAAGCTGATCTCTTCCTCCCTTCCTCCCTTCCTCCCCTTCCTTCTGGTGGCACTGAGAAAAGTGGGCACTACTTAGAGGAATAGCTTTGAAGAGGTCTTAGAAACACTGCACGGATCTTTATCTGGGATGGCTATGTAAAGAACTAACCATCGTCCACATACGTTCTTTTGTGTAAAATAGGCTTCTGTGTCTTGTCATATGCTGCTGTATTAGCTTAGATTTCATATAATTTTGTAATAAAGTGCCTAGAATGGACTCCTTAAACACATGACAACTGATTAAAATTGGAGGTAATTTTCTTATTGAAGTTGGATTAGAAATGATAGAATTCTTCTTTTTAAATTCCTATGAGAAAACCTAGAAAATAGTCTTTAAGTACATGCTATGGTTAGGTTATACCATCCAGTGTGAAGGTGAACATTTTTGTTCTTCACATACTTTTTGCCAAATTTTTTGTTCTTCTGAGAAATGAGCTTGTGCATAGAAGTAATGGAAGTGCAACATAGCAGCCAAAAAGCAGATTGATTTTATTTGTTACAGAAGTTCTTTTCCAAAGTGATACCTCAGGTGAATATCCAATTCTTTGTATTCTAGCAGACTTGTAACGAAATATTCAACATCTCAGTTTGGAACATTTTCAGTCACAGAGAGGGTCAACTCCTTTTTGTTTGTCACTGATACAGTCACTGCTGTTTGGGAAGTAATGGAAGAGATGACAACTTGAGGATGTGATTCAATTCGTAATCAGTAGTAGACAAAGACAGCTAATTTTGTTTAGAATTTCAAGTTCTTCTCTTTTTTCATAATCTTTTGGATATATATTGTTGCTCATTTTCTGATTAAGATTGCCAGCTACCAGAGTATTGCAGCATACCATTAGAATAACAAAGAGCTAGTTAGTTTCACCAAGATATGCCAATCTTTCTTCACTTCTCCTTAAATAAATTCAATGTTGTATTCTCAGGGCTGCTCCTGGTCTGTTATATTTGTGGATTTTGATGCCCATAACCGTAACAGACAGACTCTGTGTTCATTGCTGCCCCGAGAGTCAAGGTCTCATGTAAGTAATTAAACAGAATTCACCTTAACAGTGTGTGGAGAGAGTAAATGGATATGAACATAATTCTCCATTTTATGATGGCCGTTTTGTTCTGCTTAATAAAGATAGGAGTTTGCTGGGAAGATGTTAAAGTTGTGCTTCTTAAACTGGACTGTGCTGTAGATGTCTCTCTGAAGTGGAATCATGATGGCATTCTTTATTTGAAGAAAATTTCAGTTAGAATGCTAGCCAGTTGGTAGCTTTCTAAATAATTTTGAAATGATGATGATCTGCAGTAACTTAAGAGTGGTTGTGGTCTTAATGGTTGTCTTGTTTTTATCCTAGTGGCTGAGTTTCCATTGTAAGTTCAGTACCTGCATTTTTGGAACACTATTTCTTTTAGCTTTAATTTGTTCTTTTGTTGAGAAAAGAAGCCTTTAAGGTTGGCTTTCCATAAATTGCAGAACATGGAGGATTTTTTGTTCCTATATGCCACTGTTACAAATAAGTATTTCATCAGTGAGTAAATCTTCTAAGTGACCTAAGTACAGATTAATTTAAAAAAATGTATTTCAGTATTAGTATCAAAGGTAAATTTTGCTTTTTGAAAGTCACTAATTTAAAATGAATGATAATGGAGTTGTACTGCGTTTTCATTCTGGGAGCTAATAGCATTTTTGTTCATGAAGCAGACTATTAATCTTCAACATTAATAGTTTACTCATTGTGTGGAAGAATTATAGTAGAGTTACAATGCTGCATAATTAAAATAAAAGGCACTGTCAGCTAATTTTTTTATAGTCCTTTAGAACTCTTTTGCTGTTTATTATTTGTTGGTGACTTAAAATATGCCAGCACAACTGGTTTCATCAATTAGTTGTGCTGTATATCAATTAGTTGTGCTCAGATACATCTGCAGGAAGGAATGAGAAAATCTCACTTTGGGCAGCCTGATCTAGTGACAGATGTCCCTGTCCGTAGCATTAGGGGGGAACTACCTGATCTTTAGGGGTCCCTTCCAACTCAAACCATTATATGATTCTGTAAGAACTAGAGCTTAAGACTAATTTCTTGTATTTCTGTCAGCTTACCTGTAGTGGTGATGCGCTAATTAATAATTTTGTTGTGTTTTTAATCCACAGTAGTTGGATGTGTTCCTTGAGAAATGCCACTTAGATTTTTTTTCCTGAAATTAAATCTCCTTAATGTAAATCAAATAAACTTGCTTGCTGCTGTAGATGGAGGAAATTCCCAAAAAAGCTTTTCAGAAGTGATGATTTAATCGTAGTTATTTCTTGTGATTTGTTTTGAGCATGGGATAGTCCAGTGTTTTTGTTTCCTCCAAGAACAACCTGGATGATATTTTTTGCTTCTAAAAACATGGAGTTCCACGATATATTGACTTACATCTGCAGGTTATCAACTGTAAAGTAGGTCAGATTTTGGGTCAGCTCAGTTCTTTGTGTTTTAAATCATGTATCTGAATATTGGGTTTCTAGCTTATCCTTAAACATTTTTAGAAGTCTTATTTTGCACGTGATTTCAGTATATCGGTACTGAGTCAGATGTATATTTTACGAAGTTCTACATCAAATAAAATTTTAGGGATTAAATTGAATTTATAATGTGTTATTTTCTCCTCTCCTTCTACAGAATACTGATGCAGCTCTTCTGCCCTGTATCAGTTACCCTGCATTTGCTTTGGATGATGAGGTTTTGTTCGGTCAAACACTAGATAAAATTATTAGAAAATTAAAGGGAAAATATGGATTTAAAAGATTCCTGAGAGATGGGTACAGAACAGCACTGGAGGACAAAACACGGCGCTATTATAAACCAGCAGAAATTAAGGTAAAGGAGTAACTAATTTCAGTTTTCTAAAATGTTTACCCTGTGCTTAAAAAAATAAAGGAAAACAGACACCCCTTCCAGTATTTGCTGTTTGAATTACACTGAGATTCCAAATGCCTTCAAATTAAGGAGATGCATTTTTTAATTTGGCATGTGCAGTCTTGAGAGGTTGCCAAGTCAGCAAGTTAGTTGTTGATTTGTTTTGTAATGACTGTTCTCCCATTTACATTTAGGGGACAGATGATTTCACATAACAAATAAGGAAGTTATTTATCATTTTATTTAATTTCACAGCTGACTACAGTCTGAGTGTATAGAAAACAATTTTGCTTTTGACCACAGTGTTTATCAGGAAAGGTTATCTAAATTAAAATTTACTTTTTTTAGTCACCAATAGTTTCTCTGTGGAAAATAAAATGTAAATGATAAAAACATTCTGCATGAGAATTAGCCACGGCATATGTAGGAGCACAGTTAAAGTGCCTGTAGAATTAAGGGGCTGTAAGCTAAACGAAAAGCTGGTGTCCTAAAATGTTTTCACATTCACCTTTGTCCTTCGTTGCTTTGAAGTGGACAAAATGCTGAAATATCTGATTGTTTTTTCTTCTTTTTAGCTTTTTGATGGCATTGAATGTGAATTTCCTCTTTTTTTCATTTTCATGATAATTGATGGTAAGTATGGCTTTACATTCCTGTTCTATAGAGGCGTTACAGAGAGAAGCTCTGGGACAAAAGATAGAAAATCGTGTTCTTGATGTGCATGAATAAGTTGTAAGAAGTGACACAAAGCATCTCACCAAGAATTTTAAACCTCATGGGACAAAAAACAACAGCAACACAAGAAAACAGACCTAAATACCAAACACCCATATTTCAGCATTTGTAATGTAAACATTTGTAATGTAAACTAAATGTTTTTAGAATATGTCTTGATATGCATTTTTTTTCTCTTTGAAATGCCTGTGCTTCCTGGCCCTGTTTTTACATGTAGTCGGTTGGTCAGATTGAAACAGGGAAAAAAAAAAAAATTAAGAGAATTCAACTACTACCTGCAGATCTTGTTGTGAGTTTAGGAAACTTCCCAGAAAAGTCCAGGGATAATAATTTATTTCTTAATCTCCGTACCTCAGTTTCATCAAATAGAACAATTCCGTTAGTGGATGTTGTGCACATAGGTCCAAGTCCACAAGCTTCACTAATGCAAAATGTGAAGTGCGTACAGAGAGACTTAACCTGCAAAAATAACGCAACTCTTTATAAAAAGATGTTCTGGTATGTTTGTTTTCTGTGACTGCGTTATTAGTTTGTGATTTTCTTTTGTCTTATTTTTGCCTTTCAGAATTCACACTTCTAAGAATCTAAAAAGGCTGCTTTAGTACTAATTTCCCTTTGGGATTTTTCTCAAAATGAGCTCGTTTAGGACTCTGTAGGTAGTAGATGTGCATCTATAGCTGTGGGGAAGGAGTGAGCTAAATAAATCAGCGTGATTGTTTTTTGGATAACACATACTTGAATAGCAGTTCTGATAGCTTTTTTACATTTCTGTTTGAATCTGAAGGATTATGATAGTTTCCTAGAATAAGATAGGGAGGGAAGTGATACAGCTGTTTTGTATTATATGGAAGAATGTGGTGATTGAAAATCATGGGAAGAAATGATATGCACAGGAGTTAAAGATTGCAAAGGAAAGTTTTCCCTTAACTTGTTTCCCTTTAAATGTTTCAAAGTGTTTCTGTTTAATGAAAAGATCAGTGTGATGCGTCAAGTTTATCTACATTTTCCTTGCTGAACAGAAATGCTTTTGCTATTTTTGATATCTCTTTTCTTGTAAGAATTTAGGATAAACTGAACACTGGTCGTAATAATATGTATCAGACTAATTTTGAGATGAGTGAGTTCTAGTAGAAAAACATCTGCGGTGGTAGGACTTAGCATTTTCTCCCCCAGACATCATCATATGGAGTTGGCAGTTCTGTTTACATCTCACGGTGTGTCAGCTGTTCTGAACCTCTGTCATATTAAGGCTTACTATCTACGTAACCTATCGGTGTAAAGATTCCATCTAAAGACCTTTGGAGTGAAATTTTACAGTTCTTCAAATTCCTTTTATTTGTTTGGAATTCTAGCAACTCATAAGGCAACCAGATAAACTTGAAACTCTGTCCTGGATCTTTAGGGGCAGCCTGTATGTCTCCATGCTGGCACACAAGCTCTGCTTCGTCGCTCTGCAGTAACTGAGGAAGTTGTTCCCAGCTGCGTGGGTGGGTGGGTTGTCTGTGAGCTGTCCACTTCCATAGCCTCTGTGAGTTCACGGCCTTCCTGGGTGGTGTCACTTGCCATTGATTTCAGCTCAAGCTAATAAACAGCGGCTGATCCATGATCCCTGTGGGATTTAGCTGTGCCAGTAAATATGCAGTTACAGTTTAGTCTTCTACTTTTTAATGAACTATTTAGTGTGTAGGCACTGCACCATGGGAAAATAAGTGCTTTATTTTTCTTCTGTGAACATTAGGTTCACAGAAGTTATTTCTTTCATTAAATGAATTACTATGTTGGGTTTTTTTGTTTGTTTTTGTTTTGTAGGAGTGTTTAGAGGAAATCCTGAACAAGTTAAGGAGTATCAGGATCTTCTGGACCCTTTGCTTCAGCATACACCTGAAGGTATTGTTTGATAATTACTCTTTTAAAACACTATTTAAAAAATACATATATCTGAAATTATTAAGGTACTGGTGTTACTACTAACGGGTGCTGCAGTCCAAGTGAAAGGGAAATAATAATTCTGTGTTTCTCAATAGCAAAAGACAATGTAGATACGATCATGATAAAGGTGAGAAGATAAAATTTGGTTATCTGTAAAGATGATACTAGTATAGACTTACCCTGTAGCAAGTCATTACTTCACCATTTCCCAATGTTCCATTTTTTACAACATTCCCTTAGACTTTGCAGGAAATACTACTTACCAACAGTCATGTATTTTCAGTGCTCCATCTGGACACAATTGGGAATTACTTGCATCATTCATTGGCACAGCTTCCCCAAACTTAAAAAATAATTTAGTCTATGAATAACAAATAGAAATTGTTTCATGTTGTTTCAAAATTAAAATGCTGTTTTAAACTTTGTATTGCATGCTTGCAAAACATTATAATGTTTATTTAATTAAATGTTTGACTATTTTTAGACAAGATCTTAACTTCAAAAAGTTGTCTGGTACAGAGATGGCTGTTAAATGCAGGGAGAAAAATGCAGGTCTTTCATGCAATGCGACTTCCATTTCTTTTGGTTATTGCTGCTTATCCATACTGCATTTTGGTTTCTGTGAAAAATAATTTTGTGCAATACAGATATACAGATGGTCTGTGTGTTCTGGGAAGCAATTCTGTGGAAATGTTTGGTGCAAAATAAAGTAGTTTACTGTAGCTCTGGGTTTCCTTCATTGATGGTGGTTTTGAGAAAGAGTGATGAGTGGCAATAATCTTTCTGTTTAATCAAATAGCTTTTGATACCACTCAGCTTTATTAGGGGAATGCAATCAAATAATAAAGGAAACAGAGTTTGATTTATTTACTTAATGTACTTATTTTAAAACTCCATAGGGTGTCCTGTTGTACCCAAATATTACTATGTGCCAGCTGATTTTGTTGAACTGGAAAAGAAGAGCCCTGGCAGTCAGAAACGATTTCCTAGTAACAGTGGACGTGACGGAAGGTTTTTCTTGTGGGGACAGGCAGTTTATATCATTGCAAAACTCCTGGGTAAGAGGCTGAAGAAATTCTGTAAGGTTTTGATTCATCATAAGTGAAGGGTATTTATTTGTTCATGTTTTTCTTGAAGCTGAACAAATATGCTGGCTTGAATTTTGAATGGACTCTCGGTAGCACGGCTAGCATGCGTGTCCTTTGCCTTGGTATATACGTGTTAGGCAGAAATTGCTTCTTGTTCTTCGTGCTGGATTTTTACACTGCATGCAGCATGCTGTGAAGCTCACTGGAATGTTTTATAGAATATTGGAAGTCTTCTAAACAAGATAAGCTTCCAATTGTTTCTTTTCCTGTCTTTCCATCTTGTTTCCTTGCCTCTGTGAGAACATTTGCAACCATAGAACCATAGAACATCCCAAGTTGGAAGGGACCCATGAGCATCATTGAGTTCTCCTGGCTCCACCCAGGCCCACCCAAAAGCCAAACTGTATCTCTGAGGGCATTGTCCAAACACTGCTCGAACTCAGGCAGCGTGGGGCCGTGAGCTGGGGAGCCTGTGCCAGGGCCCAACCACCCTCTGGTGAAAAGCTTTTTCTTAACCCCCTGCCTGACCCTCCCCTGATGCAGCTCCATGCTGTTCCCTTGGATCCTAAAAATATGTTAACACAATACTTTGTGTGGCTTAACCATTTTTATATCAGCTGTACCCGTACAGTGATGTGTGTAAGTATCTCAAGCATTTAGTTCAGGTTCTTTATTACTTTAAACAAGACAAGTTTAAATTTTGAACAGCTGCAGTCTCATGAAAATGACGGTGTTTTCTGCAGTATTGTTTTTACCCTCCCTTTAGATAGACAAGCTGATCATTTGACAATGCGTTTTGAAGACCAGTGAAGATTGCTGTGGTGAATTTCCTTACAAATGAACTCTTGGGCTCTCTTGAGAGGGCTCAAGGGCTAATGCAAAATCAGTTAATCAGTTTTTAAAAGATGTTAATATATCTTTTAGGAGAAAGATATATTACTTCATTTAAATACGCCTAGCATTTGGCTGACAACTGGTAGACTGAGTTCTGAAAACTTTTTTCTGTGAACAGTGTGTAAGGGAAACCGGCTGTTGGTAGGAAAGATGGGAGAGATTGAAGGGGAGTTTAAAAATTCAGGAGTGGGACAGAACGCTGTATCTTCAGCAGATACTGAGAAGAACACCCAATGCTCCACTTGTTTCCTGCATAATAAATTAATTTTAGCCCACACTGTAAAGTAAATGCAGGCAATCTCATCTGTAACAGAAGAGGCTTCAATCTCATCTCTCTGTATTAGCCAAATAACCCTTACGTGTGTGTAGTAGTTCTGCTAGTATTCACCTTATGCTGCTATGTATGTATTTCTGTACCTAAAGAATGCTGTGGAATGCTGTGTATTTACTGCTTGCAAAATGCTCTCTGGCTGTGCTGTTTGACTCTCATGACCTTCGTTGGTATCAATGCTTCCCTCTGCTGAACACTCTGACATTGCTTTTTTGTAGTTGTGCTACATCTCTTCTTGCAGTGCTGTCGCTAACAACTGTTTCCTTTATTGGTTTTAAATTTTCTCTCTGTCATGTTCAATACTTGTTCTTTTTTTTTTTTATTGCAAATATGTGTTGGAAATTTTTTGACAAGGCTGGATCTGTTCAGCAGTGATTGCTGTCAGATGCCAGGAACTCCATTTATTCCTACTAATTTGCAATTGGTGCATCTAATTTCGCTCCTTCCTGGGTGAAAACCTGCCTGAATAATGATCTTGTCCTTGGTGAAAGTCTTTGTGTGTTACTTTGCTTGTTGGTGGTTGCTTGTTAATTGGAAACCTGACTCCAAACTCTTCCATTTCTGGGAAGGTACTAGCTCCCTGTTTCATCGTTCATTGCAGAAATTGCTGTGTTGCCTCAAGGGCAGCAATTAATTGTATGTGCTCAGCCTCCTTGCTGCTGTTGTGCAGGTGAGCATACCTTTCGAGGGAGGGGAAGCAGTGCCCAGACACTACGGATTCAGCTGTTTTGAGCAATTGACACTTCACTCAGTGGAGTGGCTATGCATTATCTTCCCTGTGCTTTTTATTGTAATCTTTACAGCTTGTTTTCTGGATTCAGTGCTGCCTAGAAATAAGGCATGAGATTTTAGGAAGATTTTTTAGGAGTATGGACCAGACTGGGTTCCAGTAAACTTGTCTGTCTGATGATGGTGAATATACACTGAGTGTCTTCTTTTACATCAGAGCATAAATATTGAAAAGGGGCTTAAGTTTCATATTATTCTGTTGTTATCCTGGTCTTCAATAAGAAATGATTTTGACTATGTATTTAAATTTCTGAGCCATATAAATCAATGGAAAAAACAGTGGAAATAAAAATTCTGGGAAGAGCTCTTGTCTTTAAGTGCTGTAAGGCAGAGGCCGTTACCTTGCAGTCGTTTGGTTCATCAATTTTATTGCATCATCAGTACTGCAAATAACTTAATAACCTTCATGCCTTTAGCCAGCGTGACAAGTCTGATTGCATGCACTGCATCTGGGTGACTCTTTTCCTTAAAATGAGTTTTGTTAACTCGTGTCAATATGTTAATAAATTCTAGATGTTTTTTCATAACTTCCTCTAATCCAGCTTTTTGAAAAAAACAAATCGCAGCCACCTGGAGGTAGAGTGTGACTCCGCAGGAGCAGTACCGAGCAGAGGAGCTGGGCCCCTTCCTGGCAGGGGCCGTGCTGCCTTCCTTCAGCAGAAGGCTGAGGGGGGGCTCTCAGCACCCAGGGCCGAGCGGTGCTGGCCCAGCTCCCGGCAGCAGCAGCTCCTCCCTGGCGTGTTGGCTGTGCTGCACAGCCTGGGCATCCTCCTGTGCCTGCCCCCGCGTTTCCGTTGCGCTGCCCCAGCTGTTCTGCTTATTCTGCTCTTAGGCCTGAGCCACGATGTGCTTTGAGTTTATGAAGTGGTGGCTTAATTCGCTACGCAGCGTAGTGTTCAGAAACTTTTTCCTTGACAAGATGCATGCTTTTATTTGCTTGCAAGAGAGGGCTTAAAATAATGGAGCTGTAGGGTACGTAGGTTTTTTGGAGTTGTTGTTGTTTTTCCCCTGTGTAAAAAGACTCCATGCAGAAAGTGCTTGATTTCAAATGTATTTAGTTGTGGGGTTGGTTGTTTTTTTTCCTTTTTCCCCAGTTTATTCCTGGGATATTAGACTGAGAGATACCTGATGCTCCTTGTCCCTTTCAGGATTATAGTTGTGATTGCCTTTAGGTAGACAGGCTGGCTGTTTTACTAACAGAACTGAACACATTTTTGTTTGGTAGCTGCTGAGCTTCCAGTTCTGAAACAATCCCGTAGTTGTGGATTGAGAGCTGTTTGTGTGGCTGCCGTGTGCTGTGGGGCCTGATGTCTGTATATAATCTTTTAAATCACGTTTATGAAGAAGTAAAGCATCGTTTTTAAGCAGTACTGTATTACAATTAGCTGTAGCAAGAATGGTGCTGGAGTCATCAGTTTTCAAATTAATGTAATTTTGCAGGTTGTCCTTTTGGTGTGTGTATTGTTGATCTAAAGCAAAGATTGTAGCAGCAGAACTGACTGCATATAATGTTTGCATGCCTCCTTCCCAGAAGCTGCAGAAAACACTCAAGTCATTCTGTGTTTTTATTATCATTAACTTTCAGCTGACAAATTAGTAAGTCCTAAAGATATTGACCCTGTTGGACGTTACGTGCCTCCACAAGAGCAGCGGAATGTTAGTATGAGATTTTCAAATCAGGTAAGCATAAGCGTAGTGTTACCATACTTTTGCTGAAAAGTAATTGGCTGTGTGTTACATCCACTCTTCTGGTATTGGAATGAAGGTGCTCGGAAGGCACTAACTTGTGCGTGTGTTTGCTTGATTGATGGAAGGCTCCTTTTAAAGGGAACATTGTAACATCTGGGGGCTTGGGGAAGTGGTACACGTTTGCCTTCAAATCAAGTGATCCAACCAAAATGATGTGTGAATCGTGGGTTTAAGCAGCTGCTAACAGGTGTGTTTCTTTGAGTTGTAAGGTATGTTGGGAAGGCAAGGTGGAGCCTGCTTTTTCTATTCCTTCCAATTAATTCCAATTTCTTAATGTCATCCCTAGAAATTTCTCTGTTCACCATTTAGTCTGACTGAACTCTAGACAGAAAAGAAATACTGAGTACTACGTTCTTTGCCTTCTATTTTTCTGCATAACCTGAACATTGCCCACATTGACATGCTCACAGCATTTTAAACTCCACTAAATTGTGGGGTTTTTACAGTCACTGCTCAGGCGTATTGTACAGGAGTGGAGGGACGTTAATGTGACTGTGCTGTAGCTGGTCGCTCTGAACAAGGGAGATGAAACAAAGTAGTGATAAATGTGCAATAAAAAATCCAACAAATGAAACAATTTTTTTGACCAGCTATTAATGCATTGGAAACATTCTGTAGAAATGATGGTGCTTTTATTTTTAAGACTTTTCTGCTTTGTACATAGTTCTGTATACTTGAAGCACACTTAGCTTTACTGAACGCGTACTGGAGAAACTCACCATCAGCGTGCTGAAGAAATGCCTCTGCCCCTTCCAGCTGGGCAGTCAGTGCTCAGCAGTGCCAGCCCTCAGGGAGAGGGCTTGGTGTGTCCTGGGGAAACAACAGTACGGGGCTGCAACAGGGTTGGTTTTGCTAGCTCTGGACTTTGCTCCACAACACAGTGAAGTCTGATGGCAATCAGAGAGGTTTTCCTTTGCACCACGAGTAATTTGCTTTGCCGGCCAAATACCTCTCATGGNAAAAAAAAAAAAAAGGTGGAATCATCCATGCTCCATTTACTTTCTTGAAAGAAGAAAATGCAGGGCACTCTCTTTCATTGGGGATTACTACTAAAAACTGCACTGGGTTATTGGAAGGACTTATTATTCCTTTTTTAATATCTCCGTATCCTGAAACATTTATAACAGTTTCAGTTGAATTCTCTTTTGGGAGAACTTAGTGTGTGCAAGGGTCTGCACGGTAACAATAACACAGGAGATATGTCGTCAGTTGGGGGTGAGGGTTTTCTCGTTTTATGTTTTACTGGAGCATATGACAGCTGATTTATTGCTGTCTTATATTTAATTTTGTACTCAGTAACAACATAATGTTACTAAATTATCAAAGTAAGACTGATTTATCTTCTTGGTTAACTTAAATATATGTGTAGAGCTGCAATTAATTAATGAAATTATTTGCCTCTGTGCAGTGACTGTATTCTTTCAATGTTTTGCTTGGTGTTCTTAATGATTTGTGAAGACTTCACTTATGTTACTGGAAGTGATAGACTGCTTATTTATTTTATTTTCAGAGAACTAAGTAATATATGTAGAGAAGGAAATAAAATGTCCAAGTGTAGGTAGACAGGGACATCCTAAGATCTTCCAGCTACATGAATTATGTTTAGGATTGTAACACACCCACTTTTGATGACATGAAGAGATGCATCGTGTTGGGTGATCTCTTCAGTAATGTTGCTTGTAGGCATATTCTGGCCTTTCTGTTGTGTTCTGCCTACTGTAGTTAACACAATTTTTTAACAAAAAATTAACTGTTATTTTGGAATTTAAGACACATTATGTCTATATTATTTTTCATTCCAAAAGGTCTGGAAGCATTGACCACAAGGCATGGAGCAGCAGGTAGAGGCTTTGAGCAGCAGGTGTGGTTTGTGTCAGCTATAGTTTGTTAGCAGTGAGGTGGGTGTTTGGCTTCAGTACAGTTTCTTATGTCGTGTCCTAGTTCTGCATTCCTCCTCTTGCTCCATGTGCTTGGGAAGCCCAGTAGGTGCCATTTTAGCTGGTGTTCTTGAAGTTGAATACTGTGCCACTTTCACACGTGTTCAAAATGAATGGATTTTTTCCAGACTTCTGAGATTTCCTGGGAAAATGTGCAAAAGGCATACAGCGATAGCATCTGTCCAGCGAGAGCGCAGCAAAGGCTCATCCTGAGCTGCTTTCTCCTCCAGTGCTGGGAGAAGAGTCGGGGCTTCTGCCCTTCAGCCTGCTTCTCACAGTTTATGACCTTGTTACAAACTATCATTTTTTTAAGAGAGGAAGAAAACTGATCTGTCCTTTATTTTTGTCTTCTGAGAACACCGGGGTGTATTCCTCCTTTGCACAGCACGCAGAACGTAGTTGTAACAGATCCTGCTCCCCACTGCCCAGTGAGAAAACGCGAGGCAGAAGGGCGAGCCCAGGGCGGAGGGCATCTGTGCAGTGTCCTGGGGAGACAGTGATGGATGTTGTGTGAGCAGGAGCTCAGCTTGGGTTGTGAGGCAAACACATTCAAATGGAACTTTCAACAGCAATGATTTATGTAGTGGACTACTTAGGAGTTTGTTTTTCCACATTTTTTTAATATTTAGTGCTATGTATCATTGCCATTAATGGAAAGGGTGGCACTTCCATGAGTGGTTCATCTGTTAGTCTATCTGTTTCTTTGTAGACCACAAACTGCTTGTGGTCCTTCAGGCCTTTACATGCTAAGTGACAGTGACAGTAACTCTGTTTGATGTTACAGCAATCCTGTAGTTTTACAGAAATTTTAATCACATTTGTGCAGAAGACTTTTTCAAAGTCTACCAATTTTTCACACAACCGTGTCTTCTCAAATACAGACGGTGGAAGCAGCGTGTCTTCTAGAGGACAGCTGCAATGGGTGTTGGTAGATTGAGTTCATCAATCCATGAAACCCACCACGTAGTAGATGGATGTGGATGAGATACTAAGGTACCAGCCGTCAGAAGCCTGCACTTAGCTCTCGTGAGTACCTGTGAGGCTTTCTGTCAAGATGCCTCCCTGTGACTCTCAGGTTTTGGCGTGATGGAATTGGTGTAGGGAGGAGTCACTAAAAGCATGTGTCGAAGTCTCAGGTCTGAGATGAAATTCGCTGTTGTCTAAGTGCTTACTCTGTTAAAAGGCACCTTTGCTTGGTCAGTTCAAAATGTTTGCTTTTATTTAAGCCCAATCCCTTCTGACGAGATCTCGTGCTGTGCCAGTTGTGCAGCAGATGCATTTCCTTAGTCTCGTCCCGTGGTAGAAGCAGCACCTGGTGGCTGCCGTAAGTGAGGCGTGTCACTGCCTGCAGCTGGGTGCGGCAGGCGTCAGCACTGGTGTCGGAGGGGGACGTACCTCCCCGGAGACTCGGAATATCCCGGTGTTCAGCTGGTTACAGGGTCCCACTCAGTGTCAGTGGGGTGCGCTACCAGTTCAGCTGAGCCATCGCTTGAAGTCTGCTCCCGAGCTAGGTCGCAGGCTGTGCGTGCATCAGCGCAGTCCTGGAGGGAGCTCTCTCGTTTTCTAGGGGGTCCTTGCTTTTTGTTTTAAAAACCACAAGACGCTGATTATGGCAGGGAACTGGTTTGTGTTTTCTGAGTGTTTGTATAAAAGATGGATAGCGTGATTTTGAGGAGGAACATGTCACTTGAACTTCACATTTCTGAATCTGGTCTCTTTGTGCACATCTTTCATCACAAACTTGGTGTCAAAAACGCCAACGCTTTTAGCAGAAATGGAGTGCTGATGCGCTTCTGGGAAAACGTTACCAGGAATTGATTCTGCAAATCCCTAACGTCTAACTCTATGTCAGGGCTCATAGATGCCTGAACAAACAAGCATCCACTCTGAGCTGTTTGTTTCGAATCAATCAATCCATCTATCTGCACAGAAAAGGTGGTATTTTTATGTAATCAATTGATAGAAGATGTCTAGATATTTTTTTCGTTCACGTTCTGGCAGTTTCTAGACAAACGCAGGCAAACAACCCAAATACTTTAGGAATGAAAATGTTTGCTCTTTTTAGTTCTTTTGATTTTTACAGCCATCCAACCCCACAGAAGCAATGAGCAGGGAATGCCGTAGGTGTATCATTTTGTTTAGCTAGGAATGCCTGTTGCCACTGAAAAGCCAGTTGCCATTTCCAGGTCCAGGATGTTGAGGTGGTGATTTGCATGACTTAATGGTGTAACGAGTATTACTTATTTCAAAAGTGAAATCTGTTATAAACAATGCAAGGAAATGCTGTTGTCACATGGTAAACATATCTTAAATATATCTTATATAGGTTACATTACATATGGCTAATTAAAAATACATAATTACATAAACAGAACTCTCTAGGAGCTGTCTGATCCAAGTATTGCAGCGTAAGGAGTTGAAGTCGGTTCACTGTTTGGAAGTGGATGTTCTCAGTTACCCAAGCGGCAGAATTAATTCACCCTTTACAAAAATGTCCATCAAAATATTGTGCCATATCATGCATAAAGGAAATATATTGATTGGAGAACTTTTATTTTTTTTGTATAAAGGCAAAGAGTTGTCCTACCTCACCAATTTTTTATTTTTTAAAATTAAACAGTAGAAATGAATAGCAGAAGCTTGTTTATTATTAACTATTCCAAATATTGACAATTTTGCCATAGTTTTGAGATTTAGAGGTTTTAGTCTTCTGGTTGTTCTTTTTATTTACACAAAAGGAAAAAACAATGCAGGCAGTGATGTCTGTCATGCCCGTGAGTTGTTTAAATAGACATTTTCCCTGTTTACACTAACAAAATACAATGCTAACGAATATTGTTTCATTATTTTCTAGGGTCCTCTAGAAAATGATTTGGTAGTGCATGTGGCCCTGATCGCAGAAAGTCAGCGGTAGGTGCTTGCTTTTATTAAGAGTGTGTACAGTAAGGAAGTGCTGAACAGTATGCACCTTAAAGGTGCTGGAGGTGCTGGAGGAAGTGTACGGAATTGCATAGTGCTACGTGTCGGCCTGCTGCCGGGATGGCTGCTAAAGCCAGCGCTACGTGGGGATTACATTTGTTATTTTGCTTGTAGCCTGCAAGTTTTTCTGAACACATATGGAATCCAGACTCAGACCCCTCAGCAGGTGGAACCGATTCAGATATGGACTCAAAAAGAACTTGTCAAAGTAAGGAACCTGCATTTAAAATTATCTGTCTGTTATCTGTCTGTATTTTGTAACAAGAGGAATTTATATCAAGCTGTTAGAATTTTATCTCCTTGGGATTGTCACCTGCCTTTTTGAGTTACTCTGGGTCAGTTGTGTGACACCAACACCTGGCAGTTAGAGTTTGCCGTGCAACACTGAAGCCCAGATGTTCTATGTTACCTGATGAGACTCATTACCTGAGCTGTAAAAACCAAAGAGTGAATAATAAAATACTAATAGCGCAGTGCACTAAGTGGAAACTTGATGGACAGACACAAGGAAATGAGCAGCAGTCGGGGAAATGGATTTAAGGCAGCAGGCAGAAACGTTGTGGAGTGGTGCCATCAGTGGGCAAAGGAAAGGCAACTGATGTTTGGTGTTTAAATCCCTCTTGATTTACCTGTTTGACTCAGACAATTTTTATAAAATTTGAATGTCTGGGAAGTTTAATCCCTGTATTTAGTTTTTCTGTCCTGAATTTGTTAGTGATTTGTGTCACAACTGCAGCTGTGCAAGTTTCTCCCTCTGAAATCAGGATTGTATCACTGATGCCACTATCTGTATCAGAAACTTGTAGGTTGCAGAAAAACAAAACCAAAAACAGAGGAAATATCCTCCCAGACTTATAAATTCTGAGGTGTGTTGCTGATTGATGTACCAGAACCTTACCAGCTTATTCAGAAAAGTGATTACCCCAAATAGTGACTGCCACTAACACCTGAACAGCGCTTCCAGAGAAAAGAAATGTCCTTGTTTACGTTCAGCCTTGCTCATTTCTCAAAGTATTTTTGCTCACTGGTTTCCTTGATGATATATTTCAGAATGGATTTTTCCTGACTGTATTTTGTATTTTCCCTGTGCTGAAATTTTGTATCTGAAATTTTGGTTTAACAGACAGATACCACATAAATTTACTATATGGATAGGTTTTTTTGTTGACTGCATGTGTCGTTTTTCCTGAATGGTGTGTTCTTATCTCCTAGTTTTGGTACATGTATTCTTACTACTTTTTTTTCATGTGACTTAGGAATATTTTACATGGTATCATAAAATTACATATATATAATATACATATACATATTTAGTATTTATGTTATCTCTCTGTCACCCATCATTTCTTTGGTCTCCCTTCCAAAAAGGTGTGAGACCTTCATTATGCTTTATTATCCTTATTATCAATTAAATCCCTAGCTATGACAAGTTCTGGGCTTTTTTAAAAGCTGATGCAATTTCTGTCAACTCTGATATTTTCTTCATACTCACAGTGGCTTCCTTCACTTTCCATGTTTGTTTCTCACAGGCCTACTTCCATTTGGGAGTCAACGACAAACTGGGATTATCTGGAAGACCGGACAGGCCTATAGGATGCCTTGGGACATCAAAGGTTGGTGCAAGAAAGATTTAAATTGTTACATTATTGTTATTAGTGTGTATTGCAGATAAATGTTGCATTAGTCTGTGAACTGTTTTAAATAGAATTTAAGTGTAATTTTATTTTATGCATATATCTTAATTTTTAAAGTCCTTGTAAAATACTTTGCTATTAGGAATATGCATGCTCTGTGTTACTGTTAAACTGTGAGGCTTCCTAAGCTTCCAATCCAGTAATACTCGGCCAAAATAGGATTGATGGTGAAGTAAGCCAGTTTAACTGGAATGGAATGTAGATCTGCATGCATTGTAGTAATGTAAGGGCTTAGATATGTAGGTTTTATTTTTAATTTTTTTTAAATTTGGCTGTTCTATATTAATTATTTTCTTGATAGTTTCAAAATATCTTTTTTTCGTTTCAGCTGTTTTAATGTTTGAACAATTTTAATGAAAAGATTAATTGAAGCTTTATCTCCCAATAGATTTATCGTATACTGGGGAAGACTGTAGTTTGCTACTCAATTATTTTTGATCTGAGTGATTTCTACATGTCTCAGGATGTTATGATGTTGATTGATGACATTAAGGTAAGACAGATCTACCTGTAACTTTTCCTTTCGGAAGCTGACAAAACTAGAGTCTGTAGAAGAATAAATGTGAAGTTTGATAAATACAAGTTGGGATGGTGAACACTGTATAGCGTGTATTCTTCTAATGTAAAAATCGACGTGCAGTTTGTTAGGAGGATTATTAAGGTGAATATTCTGTCAGCCTAATGTGAATTCTAGTGATTATCTAACAAAAAAACCTCAAAAGGGAGTGAGATTGCTTTAGTGCAGCAAAATTATCTTCTGTTTCTTTGGCAAAACAGATGTTGGCTGCAAGAAGGAATGAGACTGGTCTGCTTAAGCAAAATATGAAAGCCTCATCTGGAAGAAATATTACAAAGCTTCACACAAATACTAAAAATTGCCTTCCTTGCCTAATTGTAAGGACAGCAGCAGTGTGCGGCGTACCTGCTAAGTCCCCTGGGCTTGAGCAGCCAATGCCAGTGCCTAGAAGGTGGCCCTGGTTGTTCCATGCTAATGACCACGATTCCAGAGTTGGATTCCTCTGCATACTTTGTAGGTCATTACAAGCAGTTCAGTACGTCGTAGTTTGTTCACAGGTTTAGTCTGTGATCAGTGTATATGCTAGGAGTATTTTCAGAAAATCTGAGTACTTGAGAACGACGTGTCCTCTTTGAAGAAATCTGAGACTGTCAGGTGGTTTCATTATTGGCTAAGTCTTTTATAACCTCTGGGGTTTTTCAGCGCTGTTACATTAAGATAGCTCTTCTAATGTCTTGCATTGTGTATTGTAGTACATTGTGCTCCTGTATTTTTTTGGTGACTAACATGTATTTCTTACCTAGAATGCACTGCAGTTCATTAAGCAGTATTGGAAAATGCATGGCCGCCCACTGTTTGTTGTACTGATCCGTGAAGACAATATAAGGTAGAGAGAGATAAAAGCATCATTTGCTGTATCATTCTTGCCTAGCTGCAAGATTAATGAGGCTCTGTTTAAAATTTCAGAGGGAGCAGATTCAATCCAATATTGGATATGCTGGCTGCCTTTAAAAAGGGAATTGTTGGAGGAGTGAAAGTTCATGTTGACAGAGTACAGGTATGGTGTTTTTCCTGAACGATGTGTTCTTACTCCTAGTGTTGGTACATGTGTTCTTATTACTTGTTCTTCATGTGACTTAGGAGTATTTCACTTGGTATCGTAACACTACATATGTGGTAGCATAGAATTGCATGCTAGATGACCTTTAAAGATCCTTTCCATCTAAAACTATGATGAAAACGAGGAAGTCAAGAACCAAGACATTTGGTACATTTTTTCTTTTATCTCAGAGGAAACATGAGCTTATTTTAACTCGTTTTGATGAGTTCTTCTGAAAGTGATAATCTTCATAGGGGATTTCAGAAGGGAAGAGGGTTTTTAATTTCAGAAATCTTTTGAAATTACCACCAAAGGAAAAATCCATGATTTCAAAAATTGAGGTATTTCTTTTAAGGATTTAGATAGTCAACAGGAAAAAGGTGTTTCACATACATTAAAATTCTTAGAAGAATAAAGGTCTATTTTTTAACATCTTTTATGTTTGAATTAATCTTAAAGAGGAATATTACTTCATTTAAATGTGAAAATTACTCAGTCAGGTGCTGTTTTCAGGTATTTGTATGCTTACATGCATTGGAAAACCCCTCTTTGTGTAAGAGAGAAGACCAAAGACACAGATATGATTTCATGTACCCTGGAAAAGCATGTAGAACGGCTGGGTCATTTGTAAATTAAATATTCCGAGCTATAATGGTATTAAATACCCTTGCTATCTTTCAAATATTTGTGTTTCTGCTGGTCACATGTAGGTCAGGGAGTTTCCTGTGAGCGCTTACTGTTCCTATAGCAAATGCCATTACTGCCATGTAAAACCTTGCATTTGTCTAGAGTGGTTTTTGTGTTGTTAAATTTAACCACAATGACTTCGCTGCTTTGCATTGATTAAAATGATGTATTACCAGGCAAGAAATTTCTCAGCCTACATAAATGTGTCCTTATTTTAAGCACTGCGCTGTTACAGTTGTCTGGAAATGAATTTCCCCTTGCTACTCCATCCACTTACATAATTGGTCATTTTAAATTATTTAAGATGATGATGGCTGCCATTGGTCTTTGCTTTATTTTTTATCCATTAAGAATGGTAATGGAAAACCTGCAAACAAATATTTGACTTTAATGTAGCTTGTTATTCCATTTGTTGATGGAATATAGTATGTTTTCTCAGCTTAGATGCACTGTCAATATTAATGCACAGTTGTCATGTCTTGGAACCAGTCTTGTTTCATTATGGAGGAGGAGCTGGGACAAGAGCAAGAGACATGTTTAACTCGTATTTTCTTATCTCATCTATTCCAACAAGAGAGATATTCAATCTTTGTGAATTATACTTATCTGCTTCTTTAGGTGTGTATGTCTAAATGTGCTTAAGGGAGAGAACGCATCTCAGATTGGATGAATGCTCTTTTTTCTTACAAAATATATAAAATTTGATTTCATTGAAAAATGTCTACCCTTCTAAGATTTCTGGCTTTTTTCAGTTTTCACCTATACTGTCTGTTTCCATCACCATCATGTGTTCAAGCAGATATGCACATCAAAGAATGAATAATATTAGCAATAAAAGCCAAGATTTTATTTTCAATCACCTTGCAGTTTAACAGATCGTTATCTTACTGCAACCTTGTGTACAATTAAAAATGGTATTTAAACATTCACAGTGCATTTGATTTTGTTTAACTAATGAGAATAATCAAAGCAAGTCTTAAAAATGCTGTAGTACAATATGCTTCCTTTGTTAGTATAGATATATGCAATTCATAAAAATTTTGAGTGAATTGTAGCTGTAATGGGTACAGATAAATGAAACACTAATTTTCAGGTTTGTAATATTCTGAGATAGAAATAATCATAAGCTGCATTTGATGCATAAACGTAGGGCAGGCATGCTTCAATTAAGGAATGACTACAGAGTAGAAAATGCTGTTAATGTTGTGTTTACCTGAAATGACTGTAAGGCTGACAGGAAAACTGGCCGTCCTTCAGAGACACCTGAAACAATGAGTGGCGTGATCCAGAACAGGGGTATCGTGCTGCACTCTGAGGAGTGTGAATCCTTGGTCCCGGGTGTTTTCATCAGATAGGCTTTTGGGGGTGGTGGAGCTGGACATCCACACTGCAGGCAAAGAAACAGCAGAACTCCAGCAAAAAAAAGAAGCCTTAAGAGACTTCTGCTGTCTTAAGCCAGATCTTAAGAAAAAAGAAAAACGCTGTGAAAGTGTAAAGGATGTTTGGAACTGCACATAAACGATTTTCCAAATGGAAACCACCAGCAACATATTGAGAATGTGGCTCTGCGATCAAACAATTATATACTAGTGTACGTTTCTTCATCCCTTTAAATTTTAACTATCATTTTTTATTTTCAGACATTAATATCTGGAGCAGTTGTTGAACAACTTGACTTCCTCAGAATCACTGAAACAGAAGAGTAAGGCTGTTTGTAAATAATAGTGGTGAAGTATTTGATAATTAAAATGTTTTCTGAACCGTGAAGAAATGAAACACTTGTTTTCTAGGGCTCCTGTGTTTAAGAGTTTGGAGGAGCTGGATCTTCCAAAACATTCAAAAGTCAAGAGACAGTCTAGTACTCCAAATGTTTCTGAGCTTGAGCAGCAACCAGATGTAAATATTAGTGACTGGAAGAACAAGTCAACATATGAGATTCTGCAGAAACTTGATGTAAGAAAACGTGATAAAAATTACAGTGTAACTTCATTCTCATGACATGAGATGTTGTCTGCTGGTATTGTTTTTAAGTGACCTATTCAGATCAGCATTATTAGTGCTGTGGTTCAATGTTAATAATATGGCTAGTAACATAAAATGTCTGATGTGCCTCTTCGTACTCATCAGAACTCTCTGGCTGGTCATGCTCTAACTGTTGGCTTCCATTTCTCTCAGCTATCCAAATCTTCTAGAAAGAAATGACCCTCTAAAAGGGGACCAATTTGTCGTGCCTCTTATGAATAAATATTTTATTTCTAGACTAAAGTTCAAAAGACTTCAGCAGTTGATATTCACTGTGATAGACTGATCATTTTTTAGTTTTATCAGGGGAAAGTTCCCATCTGGTACTTTTCCCATATCTAGAAGAAAACTACTGTTGACCATTTCTAGATCCAGTGTTCAACAGGAACACATCTGAAGCCATCTTATTATAGCTTCATTTGAACCATGGAGAAGTCTCTGCAAGAAGCAGTGTAAATGATACAGCATATGTAGGATATTAAATAGTTATGATGAGGTTCCCTTAAAAATAAAATTTGTAGAAATTATATCTTAAATAAAAACAAGGCCTTTTCGTTTCACTTAAAATTTTTTAATAGCTCTTCTGTTTTTGCTTTATGGAAAATCTGAAGGCAATTTGTGGTTGTGTTGTTGCTGTTTTTTTAAGGACTGCAATTGCCTAGCAAGTCAAGCATTGCTTTTGAGTGTATTGCTTAAAAGGGAAGGACCGAACTTTATCACCAAGGAAGGTAAGAGCTTCTGTCATGTGAGCATTCTGAATATTTCAGGAAGCAGCTGTATGTTTAATTGTACTGAACATGAATAATGGCCATGAATACATGCAGTTGTAAAGCTGTTTTCCTTGCAATTAAAGCAATTTCAGCATGAAATGTGACATGCAAATTCATAGCGTGGGGAGGAATGAGCTGCTAAATATATCAACTCTTTTAGATTGTTTGTATGCAGTTCCTTTATCTGTTTGTAATTCTGAACAAACCCATATAAGAAGTAGGGGATTTGACCTTGTATATAAGACTGAAACTAAAGATAAATTTATGTGTTTAACATCTGCTCTGAAATGTGTGAAGCTTGATTCTGAATTTTTCATTTCAGTTTTAGGTAATTGGACACTATTTCACTATATCTGTATGGCTTATTCTACTTTAATTTTATGTTATGGCTTTGTACTAGAGCACAAGGTTTAAATTCATGTAAATTAATCCAGAATAGACTACTTGGACTCATGGCTTTTGTGCTGCAAGGTTTGCTTGTTTATTTTTTTTTCCCCACAGAGTTTATTAGCTACCTTCTCATATATGAGTGCTTCCCAGAAAAAGAGTAACGCTATGATTAAAGAATATTCTTTTAGTTACTCCTCAAGCAGTGTCACTTACCACTTCATGTTAAAGATCCTTGTTTCATAGTTTTGGTAGAGGACAGCTGTTTTTGTGATGAAGAACCATCATTTTGACCTAAACACACAAATCAGTACTGCTATATTAAGGGTGTTGTGGAAAACGGTGTGAAGTGGAGTAAAATTCATTGGTCAATTCACAGTGCATTGTTGAAATACAGCGTCAATCCAAAGTCACAGTCAGAATTGGAGCGTGTCCAGCCTCTGAAGCTGGCTTTTTGCCAACATTACCTGTACTGTTGGGCTTGGAGAGCCTTGGTGGATTTCCTCAGTCCTTCCTTGCTCTGGGAACAACTTGAGGCAGACTTCCTAGACTGTGTAAGCAACCAGCATAACCACATTTGACCGCTGACACCATTTAGGTCCAAGTACTGCTGCACTGCTGACTGTTTAGAGCTGACTTGGATGGACATTTTGTGCCACCCAATATGAAACAGTAGATGGTGATAACCTTTTTAATATGCGCCTTGCATTGAACAGTCTGAGTCACTGACTAGAAGTTCCTGTCCTCCTACAGCTAGAGAATACTGAAACTGGCATTAAATAATCATACAATCAATAAAAAATAAATCAGAATACAAAAGCTGAAGGATCTTAGGTGTTCCAGGTGACAGGCACAAGATATGATTTTGAGAATCAAATTCCACTACTGTTGTTATAGATGAGCTTTCTGTTTATCAGTAAGTGTCTGGCATGAGAAACACTGCCATTTCGTCTGAGAACTTACGATCTAGAAGCTAACTGAAGCTTAAATAATCAGCTTGAAGAGAGGGGGGTGAGGGGGAGAGAGGAGTACTGTAGTAATGTAATGTCCTGTGTGTGTGTCACCTATCTCCTGTACTTTGTAAAGGTACTAATTAATTAACTTCACTGGATTAGTGCTGTAATGCACCTCAATACCAATGCAAGTTCACAGTGTAGCTTTGGTATCACCTTCGTGGTGATACCAAGAGAGTATAGAGAATATCTACTCCATCCCAAATCCAAACATACTCCGTGGTTTGATGAGGAGGTACTTTATCATGGAGATGTATCTTGCAGGCCAAGTCAGTACACAGATTAATCTCCCTAATATATCTCAGCAATAGGTGATATCAGAAGTCTCTCTACAGCAGGAATGGAAAATAAAGCTGAAGTAGAGTTTTGCTTCTTGCATAACAACATACATCTGACTAATAGGGGCCTTAATTGCATCTAAGTTTTAGATGTTAAGTACAGTAGGTAAGTGCTTTACTAAAGCTGATTCAGAATTAACTGATCTCATCAGAATTACCTTACATTAAATGAAAAAGCATGCATCTTTTTGATGGCTTTCTTTTTGTTGTTGTTATTTTGTTTTGTTATTTTAATAAATGTGCTTAGGTACCATTGCTGAACACATTGAAAGAATCTATAGACGAGCTGGCAGCAAGAAGCTCTGGTTTGTATACAGATATCACGTTCCTTTTGGTTTACATGGCTTTTTTTCCTAATGTGTTTATAGTGACTAAAGCTGGTTCCTTATGCACTTAGACGAGGGGGGGAAAAAAAAGGACATCTTTACTGACGAAGTTGTACTGGTTCATTGTAGCTAAAGATCTTGTCTGTAATGCTCAAAAAAAGAAAAAGTATTCTCTCACCATTATTTTTTACAATACAGAATAGTAAGCTGCTTTTCTTATGAGAACTGTTGCAAATACGCAGTTCTAGTTAAATTCAAATAATGAGATAAAGTAAGAATACTAATATTCTTATTTCTTACAGAGCATGGTAAAATAATGCCAATAACTTTCTGTCGCAAGGCTGGTGATCAAGTATGACTCCATTTATATTTGCACGTATGTGCAGTTTGCTTACTCCCCCTGAAACAATTTACTTTGAGCCTAACTTTGTCACCATAGCTTCAGAAGGTTTCAGCCAGTAGGCTGGTGTTTACGTGTTGTTTTCTATTTACTTTGCCTGGAAGCTCAGTAGAAATTTTATTACTTATCATCAAAGACAGGAGTTGAGCCTGGCCTGAATTCTGTTCTCTCGGTCTGTAACCACTCCTAACAGATGCATCCATAAATTTAGAAACTGATTCTCATTTTAGTTTGTTCAAGCAGTTAAATGGGCCTTTGCCAATGATAAGGTAGAACCAAAATACCTTGGTCATATTTTTTTAAAAATAAAAACCAAAAGTATTCTTAGAAACAAAATATGTAAACTATTTTTCATTTCTCTTCCATGATTGCCATGTGACATACATATAGGTTGGTGTTGCGCTACAGTGCTGCATTTGCACAGAAATTTTCTTCTTCTATAACCCCACATATTACTACTTTACTGGTACATGGGAAACAGGTAAAGTGCCCAGAGGTCTGAAGTGGAACTCCATGAGTTTTTTTGGCTTATGTGCGTTTTGATGGTATCAGCTAATGCATTTCAAAAATGCTTTGCTCTCAGTGTTAGAAAGTGCATAGCGGTTTTCACAGGAATCAACATCAACTGTTTGGATTTTATACTAACATTGTAGAACATTACAACTCATTGATCAGCTCTGTTGATGAATGAGTCTTAGCAACCTCAAAGTCTGTGCTACAAAAGCTTAAGTACAGGTCTACTAAATTTGTATTTTGTCAAGAAATTATTATTAAAAAAATAAGTTTCTTTAACTATCAACCGGATCTATGAAAGAAACGTTTTTACACAAACCAGTTTGAAGCCAAGCAGTTCACACAGTCTCTTCTTTCTGTGCAATACATGTGAAGTGTTACCTCACTGTGGAAAAGAAAACAAAGCTTTGATGTTATGTTGTACTTTCTCCTGCAAAATCATTGTGATGTGGCCCTAAAAGTTACCAAGGTTGTCTTGCAAAATGAGTAGAATGTCCCAAAAGAGAAGTAGGCATCTTTTGTCTGTTTTGAAGATGATGCGGAGAAAAGAACAAGCTTTCTGTGTATGGCTTCTGTAGTTTAATGAGTTCTGACTAATTTATTTTTGATCCATTAACCTCTATCTTGACTAAAAAATGAAAATTTAGAGAATAGAAAAATCTGGTCTGAATTCCACATTGTAAGTAATGTATGTATTCAGTTAATTTTGAGATCTCTGAATGCAGTGGCAGCATTCAAAACTATACGTGAGCTACGTATGAATATATAAAACTTCAGAACTATATCTGAACTCATTAAACTAGCTTTTGATATGTAGTGGGATTGCTCTGTTTTCTACCCTCAGGTCTGCTGTGCGCTTGGCAGCGAGTCTTTTAGGTAAACTAGTGGACAGCCTTGCACCATCTATTACTAATGTTTTAGTTCAGGGTAAGCAGGTAAGTCTTCGCTTTTCAGAAATGTTTTAAGGCATGATAACAGAAAATAAATAAATGGCCTTTTTCATTTTGAAGTCTGCTAATACTTCTTTAGCAAGTACCCTGTAGTTTTAAAATGTCCTTTATGTAGAAGAAAAAAATCAATGAAAATAAAGATGCATTTAATATTTGCATGTACTAATAAATTTCTGTTCATGTAAGGACAGAATGGTCTTGAAAAGGCAGTTTGGTGTCTGGATAAGAAAGGAAAAGGCACGGTTTGCACAGCTCCTTAGTTTTCATATATATGCCCTTTTATTTCTGAAAAGGAGATGGAAAAGTAGCAAAACTTATTTTTTAAAAAACTTGCTTAATAAAGATATGGCCTATGGAATTTATTCTCTTTGTAATTGAGCGTAAGTCAGTTAATTTTTCACAGGGAGAGACAGTTGAGCAAAAAGTCTTTCAGGATTTTAGTTTTCTGCTCCAAACAGATTTTAACCATCAGTGTTTCTTCCCTTCCTAAGGAGGACTTATTAATTTTTCTGCTAGTACAATAATTTTAATTAAGTTTATGAAGAACTATCTCCAAGTATTAGTACTTGAATATTAGTTATTTCTATAATAAAAATGTATATATTTACCTAAATGCAATGCAGTTACAAAAGATTTTCTTCCATATTGGCGTCCAGGTGTGTGCTTCTAGCGCTGTGTAGCTATAGAGGAAGCTGCATCTGCATGGAGCATGATCTGCAGCTGTTTATTTGCAAGTTTTCTAACTCAACTTCTCTTCATCAAGTCCTTCTTAATAAAGATCTTTATCATAGGAGAAAAATTAGTGTTACTGTGTTCCACTGATGCTAAATTAAAGGAAAAAGAAAATTAAGATTTTTTATTTGTTAAAATAACTTTTTTTTTTGTAGTTAAAATCCAGTACCAGCAATATAACAGTTTCTTAAAATGAAGCCTGTAGCTTCTTGGGATGCTGTTAGAAATACGAAAACAAAATTCAGAATTAAGTTCCTACCTTTAGGTGAGCTGCGCAGCTATAATGTGAGAAATGAAAGACTGTCTAAGCTTGCTGTACAGTCTTGATTATATACCCGATTCTGAAGCCAAAGCAGCAGTCTTGTGCTTTTGTTTTAATTTGGAAAAACATCCTCCATATTTACTGTGGTCTTTAGAGACTGTTGCTATTTTAATAGCATCCAACTAACGGTATTAACAATCATCAAGCACTGACACCAATTATTTTAGCACTGTGAAAAGCAGAATTCATGAATTTTAGTTTCTGAATTGCTTCTGTTCTATTGCTTTTATTCCTATCCAAATCTTTTGTTTTCATCTATATTTTTTTCAATACACTGTAGGTGACACTTGGAGCTTTTGGCCACGAGGAGGAAGTTATTTCTAATCCCTTATCCCCAGCACAGATCAAGAACATCATCTATGAGAAATGTCACTTACAAGATGAAAGGGAAGCTGTAGTTCAGCAGGAACTTGTCATACATATTGGCTGGATCATCTCAAATTCACCTGAACTTTTCAGTGGCATGTTGAAGATACGGATTGGGTGAGTCACGTGCCTATTGTGCTTGCTACTGGGATGGCAGGGGAACACTTGTGCTTCAAATGAGATTGCTGCTACATTGCAAAAAGGCTTTATATAAAAGATGCAGCAAAATTTGTATACTTCAATTTTACGTATCTAGGAAGCTGGCTTTAAATTAGTGTGCCAGAGCTGGGTACACAGCTACCGTCAAATTTGCAAGCATCCAACGGCCAGAATGTTCTGCCTGGCCACTGAGCCAGCGAAGCCTTTCCCAGCTTCTGGCTCACTGAAGCAGGTACCTACGTATCTTTCCACTAAGTACTGCGCTTTTAGTATGGTTTTAATATAGTAAGCTTGTAATACAGTTTTGTCTCGTTCAATCTTAAGAGTCCAGTAACCATGAGAAACAAATCCCCTTGAAAACAATGTTTCAAGGCATGTAAAATGTCTTTTCAGTGTTGCAGCACAATAACCTGCCTGAAAAAATAGCTTGTTCTTCTACAGTATTGACTGTAATGGGACCTTCAGGTGACAAAAGCTCTCTATGGTTCAAATGCACGTACCATTAAAGAATTTCCAAGAGTATTCTTAGGTACCTCTTAGCCTATCTGAATATCTGATTTCTGGCATAACAAAGACATTGTTCAGGAGCAGTTCTCTACACAAAAATGCTTGATCTGCCACAGTAAAGGAAAACTTGATTGAGCCTGTAATGGGATATTACAAAGTTATTTTTATTACATAGAAGTATCCTTATTACAAACAGGCACAATACTTCATGACTGCTTATCAAGAAGTTCAGAGCTTAGCAACCACAGACCTAGTTCAAATCTGAAGCATCATTTACCGTCTGGATTGTTCCCTTTAGTTCTTTGATAAGGTGAACTACAAATAGTTTATGCTTGAGTGTTATCATATTCTGTGGTCTCTGTATTTACATTGCTGTCTACAGTAACTAATTATTTTTTCACAGTTAAGAACAGCCAAATGCATTTGAATAAGCACCTCTTTGAAGAGAGCAGGTGCTAGTGAATGAGATTTATGGAATTAGGGAGCATGCTTTAAGATTAAAACATAAGTGGTCCATATTTTTTTCGTATGTAAAATGCGTCATTTGAGCACTGAAGGCGTATACCAGCCATCTTTTTTTTTCCTACTATATAAGATTCCTGATTCTAGTTTCATATTTTTCCAGTCATTATAAAATCAAAAAGTTTGTCACCTGTATTACATTTAACTGGAAGTATATCTGTTCTTTCACACTTTTTTTGCTGTAGCCTCTACAAATCCATGTTAATCCTCTTCCCCTTCCTCATTGTCTGCAACTTATCCTTTTTTCAATTTTTTTCTTTCTTCCAAGGTTAATTCTAGAGATTCAATTTCCTTTATTCCAGTGTTATCACCCACTCCAGTGAGCAAAATTAACCTTCTCAAAGAAGGAGCATTGCAGTTTGATAATGATTTGATTTAGTGTCTTGTTATTGATTTGTTTTCAGGATTTCATGTTGAAATAAATCAAGTTCCTGACAGTCCTATTACTGTAAAACCCTCTGATCAACTGACTTCTACCCACCCTTATCTGTGAGGAGTTCAGTAGGAGGCCCACTCTTCACAGTGCTGTGTCACATAGGCCACTGCAAATAGAAAAGACCAGTGAATGACTTGCACACATTTTACTTGCACAGTAAAATCAGTAAAATGTATGTTTTGGATATTGTACTATGCCAGCGTAGCCTAATATTCTACTCTACCTTGTACTTTCAATGAATAATCCTGGAAACTTCAGAAGTAAAGCAATGTTGGATTAGTTGGCGTGACATCTCAGAAGCCTGTGAAGTTATTAAGAATTGTTCAGTACAAAAGACTGTGATTTAGAGAAAGAAATTCTTTCATTTGTTCTAATAATTCCTGCAGTTCTAATAATTCCTGCAGAATGTGGCTCTATTGGTGACAAGGTAAATGTTTTAGGAATACTTCACATTTTCTCTGGTAGACAGAGTAAACAGCCCTTTGGCATATCCCAGGCTTGATGAGGTGTTAGATGATGGACTATTTGGAGAACAACTAGTTATGTCACTTTTCAGTTTTGGTAGTAGTAGGTACTTGAACTGCAACAATGTGGATGGTAAGAGAATGAGGTCCACATTCAGTTATCCTGCTTCAGATGTGTTCATCTCTGATATTATATTAGAAGCTGCAGCATTGGTTTTGTGTTATTTGCAGAAGAAAAATCAGCATTTTCCTTTAATAATTTGCAAAGTCTTCCCTCACTAGTTCCTAAGGCTGAAAAAAATCTTCACTGTTTCCATGCTTTTATTTAATCAAATCTTTTCAAAAGGGAATAGCAAAAGAAAGAAGCATGATGGACAGCAAAAAGGAGTTTCAAAGGCTAAAAGTATTAATAAGCCCTGATTTTTTTTTTTAAATGTAAAATGATTGAATTGTGTTTTTCTTAAAAAATGAAATGCCCATACTTTTGAGTAGGAATTTTATCATAGGTAAATTTTAGTCTTAATGATTGTGGGACATAGGGAAATAAGTGGTAAAATGCATTTTCCCTAAGAAAAGTATGCTTCACAACCCATTTCTTAGAATCTGTGCATTATTTTCAGTTTATATCATATTGCAAACAAATGCAAAACCAGAATAAATTCTACAAAACAGTAAGAACAGTAGAGTATTTGTGTCATACTGTATTAATGTCCTGACAGTGAAATAATACAAGCAGGATCGCACGGAATTTTCCTGGTTTATTCTACTGGGCTTAATGTTCATCTTTGGGAACACTGCACTTAATTAATGAATTCTTTCCTTCCTTCACTTCAGATGGATTATCCATGCCATGAAGTATGAGTTGAAGTTCCGTGCTGGGGATATGCCAGCCAAGGACTTGTACCAGATGTCCCCTAGTGAAGTGAAGCAGCTTTTGCTGGATATTCTTCAGCCACAGCAGCAGGGGAGGTAATGAGATGCGTGGGTTTGTGGCACCTGTTCTCATTCACAATAGACTGTTCTATTAATTTGCATTTCTGAAATACCTGCCGATGTAAGGTGTGTACTGAAGTATCTGCAATCAGCAGTAAACATACTTAAGGAGAGAGAGCAAAGAAGCACTTGTTCATTTTTTCAGCTGTGTGTGAAATATAAGAATTATTATTCTTCTATTTCAGATTCCTTTTTCACTTTTATCCTTGTGGAAGCCTTACCTTAAAGTAATTATCTATGTATTTCAGAAGTACTTTTCTATAGTATTCCAATAATTTAGAAAATTCTCTGCTACCACAAATCACTGCTGTAAGATTTTTGCAGTTTTCCTACCTGTTACACACACGCACCCCAAAATGCAGACTTTCATAGGTCAGACTGATTTTGACATTTTTTTCTTTATAATGAGGGATACTTTTATTTACATGATTTTATAAGTGTTCTTTTGTCCTAGTCCTGCATTCTGTTGAATTTTCTGGATTTACAAGCAACAGCCAAGAAAAAACAATCTACCTTCAGGAATAATGCTGAAATGCATTTTTTTAACTTGGTGTTTAAAGCAAAATCATAGCTGTTTCAAATCCGCTACCCAGTGTGTTTTGTATTTTATAGATGCAGAATTTATTTGAGCTATATTTATACAATGATTTTTTTGCATACTGTAATATGATGAAACAAGTCTTAATATTATAGTTAACTCTGGTTTTCTTTGCACAGTATATAAATGTGCCTGTCGTAGGCACCAAAAAAATTTTGTTGGTAAATATAGTGACTTCTATTTTATGCATGTTTTAGTCTCCACTGACATAACTGACAGACATGGTGAATTCAGCCTACTACTTTTACTGTACTGCATTGGACAGATTTCATAGTTAATTATTTTCTCCAAGTACATACAGCACAAAAAATAACATGATTTTGCTCCCTTCGGAGCCTAACTTCCCAGAAAACAAACGTGCTGCATATGCATCGTTAGTAGGCGTTTGCTGTCACTGCTTACCTTGCGGCTTATACCACAGCACCTGGCTTGGTTCTGAATCTGAAACAACTTTTTGTTTCCAGTTGTCGGTTTCCTTTGTCCACAGAGGCTGGCTTAACAGGCGACAAATAGATGGATCTCTCAATCGAACTCCTGCTGGATTCTATGACAGGGTGTGGCAGATCTTGGAGAGAACTCCGAATGGTTTAATAGTAGCAGGGAAATATTTACCACAGGTAAAACATACAGAGGTGCTCAATTATATCTGTTCTACCTAACTATTAATGGTGAACTATTTTATTGATAATATTTAATTGTATGCTGCCATACATAGTACATTTAAATGGGTAAAATAGAATAGAATGGAAGTCAATTACTTTATTCAAACACATTTGTAGGATTGTAGGACTAAAACGCCCTTTCCAGGTCACGGAGTCCAGAGCTGTGTTGTTGTAGACTCTGAAATCTGCTTCCTTTTTGATGCTACAGTGGTCATATTTCTTAGTTGTGTACTATTTATTCATCAAGCAAATAGCCTGTATCGGGGGGGTGGGGAGGAGTGATTTAATGCACGTGGCCTTTACTCAGTAGAGGTATTTTCTGTTTTTCAGCAACCAACCTTATCGGATATGACGATGTATGAAATGAATTTTTCCCTTCTGGTTGAAGATATGCTGCAGAATATTGACCAGCCCGAATACAGGCAAATTATTGTAGAGGTCTGTGGCTTGCAATTAAGGAAGTTTTATAATGTGCATGAGTTTGTTACAGCTTAAAAAACAGAAAAATAATTTTCAAAAAGGCTAAAATATTTATAGAAATAGCATTTTAAATAGAAACACAAGCTTTTATCTTTCAGTGTTTTCTCCATGGATTTTGTGTGATTAAACAGGCTTCTGTCAGCATGCTCAGAATACACTGAGCTTGCAATGTTTTTCTTTTTTTAAGCAAATAGATGAATATTAATAATGGTGCCAATACACTTAGTTCACAGGAGGCAAAAGCTATTAAGGTGACTAATTTCATTAAGTCCTTAGCCTCTACCTTTTCCTAACAAGTTTTTGGGTCTAGGAAAAAACTTGCTCTGAAACATCAGTTTGCCCTGCACTAGGTTATTCTTTCTGGTATTTCTGAGGCTGTCTAGTAGGTTGGTTTGTGTTACTGACTCAACTGACTTTCAGTTTCCATATGTTCCTGTACGTAACAGTAAAACAAGGGGCTTCTCTCAGCTCCTTTCCCAACCAGTGCAGCTAGTAACGGGTACTTTTTGGACAGATCAAGAGCATACGTGCCTTTGGTAACTGACATCTGTGCTGTCAGCAGTGTTCAGTGTCAGTTCCCTAGTCTGTCTCTGGTGCCTGTGAGGTTTTTTTGTACAGTAACATTTATTTAAATCTACCTCAGTTCTGGCTAACAACTGATGATCGTACTGCTTGCTGGAACTTGCCTAGTTTTTGCTAAAAGATAACACAGCTGTCAAAACTGAAGATGACCAATATAGATTCTACTGCCCACTTCTACAAGTTGCTCATAGTCATCTTCCTATTTTAAAACTTTCAGATATAAGAAATGTGAGTTCTCTTGAACCGACGCTTGTTGCGTCTATTTGCCTTATTTTTTATTGACTTGATTACAGTGCAATTGTACCATATATGATTATGCATGGGAACATCAAAGGCTGAGGTTCAGTGTATGCCACTTCTCACTGTCTCCGCTGGCTGAGCCACCACCATTTCTGGTCACTCACTGAAATGAATAAACCAGAAAATAACTTCTCTTACTCCCAAAGTTAGATGTTAATGTCAATCATTTATGCTCTGTCCTTAACTGTGTAAGAAAACTGTAACCTTTCATAAAAAGCCTGCTTCTTCAATTATTCTTTCATCGAAGTAATATTCTTATTTCTGTACTATACACTGTGCCACTGTTAGATTGCTTCCATCTCGAAACAAGTATACACAATTATTTACAGTGCTTCTTATATAACCCAGACTTTAACATACTAAGTTTAAGTCTTTTTCTGCCTTACAGTTGCTGATGGTTATATCTGTTATTTTGGAGAGAAATCCAGAGCTAGAGTTTCAGGACAAAGTGGACTTGGACAAAGTGGTGCAAGAAGCATTTCATGACTTTCAGAAAGATCACAACAGGCCAAAGGGAGCTGAAAACCAAGTGAGTAAAATACAGAATGCACCATTCTTCTTGAATTTAGTTACATTTGTTAATTCTGTGCAGTTCAGAATAAAAAAGCAAACTGACAGGAGTTCAGAGTAGAATACCAATAACAAGTGAATATACCTAAGTGCTGCCCGAGTCTGCCAAGAGCAGAGGTAAAATGTGTAGTTATTTTATCTGTTGAATTGTGACTTCAAATCAATGTGGTAAGGAGATCGCTTACAGTGTTGGCCAGCTCTGAAATGGGTAAAGCTGAAGCAGAATATTCATTAAAAGAGGAAAGTGTTAATAGTAGGGCAAAACTAGAACAGAAAATAGTTGAGAATAACAGAAATTTGTAAAAAATAAAAGCCTAATGCTCAGCAAGCATGAACCTAGAATTTTATGTGCACAGATACGAAGAACAACTTAGTGACCTGAGAATTCATTGACAGTATTAGCGTAACAACTTTAAAGGCAAAACTGGTCTTAGCTACTGATTTTTTCCACTCCAGTTGCTTTCGTGACCTATCAAGCTTTTAATCTTTAAGGCTTAAAAAACAAATAAATTAAACTCGATCATTAAGTAGCTTTTAAGATTTACCTCACTAGGATTTTAGGTTTTATGCTTTAAGGACTTCTAAATATTCTTACTACAAGTTTTGGTGCCTCAAAGCTCTACAATTCTGTAATAAAGCCAGGTTCGTTTGACTGGTTGAAGAAAGAAATAAGTGAAGTTGTGGGATAAGACTCCCTGCTGCTGTGGGTGATCTTGCTTGCTCAATCTGGCATTGTATTGTGCACAACATATCCAGAGATATCTCTGATAGCCCTGAAAATTCTATTTATTCATAACACACTGATATGTAAAAGCACTTCCTGTTGAGTTTAGCTCTTCAGAAACAAAGAAGGATATGGTCTTCAAGTATTTTTCCAAAGCTTTAGGATTCACTTTCTTATGACTACTTCATTTTAATGAGATTTGAAAGAAATCCACATACCCAGCCTTAGTAACATGCCAGCTTGCACAATACATTTGTATTTTTAATACACAGTTTTCTTTAAATTAAATTATGGTTCTTTTGGCCTTGCCATTTTGGGAGAGTAATGTTCCTGTGGCTGCAGCCATAGAAAAACCAGACACATGACCAACACGTGGCTATTAAGTGCCAACTCTGCACAGTGTCTTACATGCTACTGACTACAGCACCAAGCTGGAGATCTGTGGCTCTAATCTGAAAGAAAAATCCCATGCAAAACAAGATTTTTACTGGTGCTGCCCTGGCCTAGCTGGAATGATGCCTTTTTGTTTGTTAAAGAGAAGCCCCAATGTAGAGTTGTGAATGTTTAAGGTAGAAGTTGGAATTTCCAATAACAACACACTAAAATTTTCTGGGACCTTATTCTCGTTTATTCCTCAGTATACGTGCTGCTGCAGTTAACCATAGCCTGTTTAGGGTTGTTCTGATCATATTCTGTCTCAGCTTTTCCTAACAAATACTGCTAAAGCAATTCCTACTTTATCTGAAAAGTGTTCTTCCATTACACTGATTTGCGACTATTTTGAACTTTGTTTTTTTCCATTTTAACATGTAGTAAGTGTCAGAAGTGTTTTCTCCAGTAATTTCAAACATGCCCGAAGACTGCAGAGGTTTAATATTTTCACCACATAATCTCTGCCCTTGATTTAATAACATAATTGGAAAGTAACAAGTTCCCTGAATTAGAGAGATGATCCCTTATTAAAGTAGCCAATACATAATTTGAGAATAAGTAGATGTTTTAACATCGTTAACTGAGCCAAACAGGTGTTCAGTGAAAACCAATATGCTGATCTTACTTGATTAATGAAATGAGCTCATGTGCTACCTCTGACTTGCTTCGTTGATTTTTACTTATTTTTAAATAAATCTTTAGTCAATATCTCTACATGCACACCCCAGGACCTGGATCACAACCATATTGTGGTAGCAGTGTTACCTTACAGTATCATCCCTCAGCTGGCTGCATGTTTTAAGAAAGCAGTTGTTCACTGCCCCTTATGACATTTAAAAATTATGAAAAAGGAAACATCTGTACAGCACTGGAAAATTCAGTAAAGAAATATGCAATGTTTTATTAATCTGTTTTCTGCACATGTTCAGATGAGTACATGCAGAAGTTTTCTGAAAATTGATTAGAATTATAATATAGCTTTAGAGTTTGAAGCACATTTGCATTTCTAGCATATCAGAGACGATCCTCCTGTTCACCTGTCTTTATCTGCTTTTCATAATCAGCATTTAACAATAATATCTTTCCCCGTCCTGCAGGATGACATGACTGCATTCTACAACACTCATCCAATTGGAAAAAAGGGAACGTGCAGCTACTTGAGTAAGGCTGTGATCACTTTATTGCTAGAAGGGGATGTGAAACCAGGCAACGATGATCCTTGTACTATTAGCTAAAGCTTCAAGCACAGCATAGTAATTGCTTCTGTTAGTGTTCTACGTATTTTGCATGCATGCATTCAAATACTGTTTTGAAAGGTAACCCTGGCTAGTAAAACAAATAACATTCTGTCTTCTGCTGAAAGAAGTGCCATTAAAGACACAAAGTGCACCTTATCTTTTGTTTCTCAACTATGCAGCATGATACTGAAAGCACATGAACTTAGTCTGGCGATATTTGGTAAAGTTGAAAGGGATTGTACCTGTGATCTTAAATTATGTGTTTACCATAGCTGGTATCATAGAGAAATACAATGTAAGATTCTGTCTTCATACCTCTATTTATTTATAATTACAAACCAGGTTATTGTAAATTCTGAATGAAATTCAGAAAATTCTGTAATTAACTAATGCCTACCAAGCAATGCAAAAATGTGAAACTAGATTTTATTTTATTTTTTTGATTCTGCACACAAAATGGAGGTGAATAAAATAATTAGAGTTGATAGTATGGGGAAAAAAAAGTCTGCATCAGTTCAGTTGACAGCATGCATGTAGTTGTGTTGATTCTAATTTCTCACTTGGTAACTTGATACACAGGTTTCATTGCAACAGAATGACTTCTTTTAATTCTAGCAATAAGCATAACTGGTTTCCCAGTTGTTTAAATATCTATGTAAAGGGAAACACATGATCATAAGATAAATTGTGGGGTTTTGTAGTTTTTTCTAAAAAAAGCAAGCAAAATGTATTTAAAGTCAACATCAATGAAGGAAAAAAATGAGCTATCAATGCATGAAAGAGTTCAAAATAAATTTTTCTCTGTCTCTAAAATGTGTGAAAACACTGTATGCCAAGTGCTTTATTTTGATAAAAGTAATAAAAATCAAATGCTTATAAAAAAAAAATTAATAAAATTACTTTTAGAATTACACAGACTCCCCTTGACTTCAGTGGCAACCTTTTGACATGCTTGTTAGTGATTGCTGGGTACAGTGTTGTGTGTTAGTACATTTAATATTGTCTGAGGGGCTGGGGAATTGTTCTAACTGCAGCAAGAAAGCAACAGTTGAACAGAAGGCTCAGCTGGTAGCAGTTCAAAATACTAAGCAAGCTCCTAGTTTAAACAGGAATTTAACACATCCTCAAATTTTACCTTATTTATTTTAGGATCGGTACTGTCTTAAGAGTTATTAAGTACGGCAAATTCTACCTGCTGAGGTTGGGTTTTTTTGTTTGTTTGTTTTTAGTATTACTGGCAAAACTACAGCTGGCCACAGATCAGCAATTATATAGACAGCAAGCACACATCTTCCCAGAGTATTTTTAAGAAATATTCTAAAATTGGTTTGTCTCTTCCCATACAGATACAGAACATAACTCTTGTCTATGAACTGTGAATCACACTGATCCCCCATTTCCTCACCCCCTTACACTCACATGCTGTTCTACACAAGTCCCCTATTTCTGGCATTCTCTGTGAGAGATCACAAGATGATGTAGATAATTGCAGTCATTTTCTACGTATTTACAAAAGCATTTTTTTAGTGCTATTTGTGATACACTGTTTGGCCTCCAAGCACTAAGGCAAAACAAGCATTAACAGTTATTAAAAGGAGAAGCAGGGATATTATCTAGAACTACTGCTATGCTGTCTCACTCACCGCATCGTTAAAGTCTTCAGTGCTACCATTGCACGTGTTCTTCTCAGAGCTGAAGCACTCCCTTACAGCTCTTCTGATAAGTTTGAGACTATGGTACTGTTGGTGGTATTTTCAGAATTAATTCTCTTCCAGCATGCCCTACAGGCAGAAGAAAGGAAAAAAATACACATTTGGAGCTGATCTGAAAGATCCCTGAAGACTGCTCAAGTAATCAAGTACACATTCCATTCCATTTTCAAGCTATTACGTAGCTTCTTCAGAAATTATCAATGGCTCGGCTCAGCAGATAGAACGCCTTGCTGTAAGAGGTGTTATGAACAGAGCAGGGATGACACTCAGCAGATGGCTGCAGAGCTTCGCCACACGCCTTTTGGCCACTGCTGACCGTGGCCGAACCTCTGGTAGCAGATGAGCATTTCCTCAGCTTCTCACAAATGTTTGCTCAGAAGAACAGTAGCAATAGAACAATCACTGAGGCCTAGCGTGTCCCTTCCATACCAAGCGATTTATCTTCAACTAAGAAGTAATCAAAGAAAGACCTGGTTTCTTTCAGCTATTAAACCCAAATCTTAAACACTTCTGAAAAAGCTTGATTTATTTTTTCTCCATATGGTTGGCACTTGAAGTTAAAACCCTGAATGATCATCAGAAACGCAACCTTATTAACTCTTCCAAATAACAAATTCTTATCAGTGTGTGGGAAACAAATGTAGCTGTAGTCACTGTCACCTTACAAAAAATGTTCTTTAAACACTTCCACTTGCTACTAAATACCAAGTTAATCTCCAAATTGCATGTGTGTGTAAGAAATGCTAAGCTGATTTGTGTAGACAGAAAATGATTTTTGTTTCAATGCATCTTTTAGATGCAACCTTCCCTCCCTCAGCTGTAAGCTGTGCTGCAGCAGCCAGGCCTACCACTGCACATCGCTGTTAACAGCGGCTGCAGTAATTACAGTGACATGCAATGCAGAGATGCTCAGTTGCACTGATCTACTTCGGGTCCATGCCATGTTTATGTTCCCCTCCAAGAGGAATTAACGTCAGTGAAGTGTTTCCACATCTGACTTCACTCCCTTCAAGGCAGTAACACTGAAGAACAGCCCCCAAAGTCTATACGTAAGGCACTGATACGATGCTGGAAAGGGGAGATCATCATATTCACAAGAGTCCTTCCACCTGGCTGTAAAACAACAAGTCTATTTTCTCAGTCTGAGTGTTTGATCTCATCTGGAAAGAACCTGAGGTACGGCTACAATTGTTCCTTCCCCTCACAAGAAACAGCTGACAACACCCTCACCACCTAGAGAAAGAAACCACACCTTTAGCTGTAGTAATAGTCTCTCCGTTCAAAGTGCAGATGCCATACATCAGACATGCAAAAAACACTTGCTCCATGCCCCACAGCCCCCAGAAGCACCTTGGGTAGGGTACTGGTGCTTACTGAGTAGCAAGGCATCTGTTTGACCAGCAAGCTAGGGAGGTGGGAATGCCTCTTAACGTGTATTTTCTGCTTCATTTTTCCATGGCACATGTAAGCAAACATTGGGATAACTGTATATTATATAGCATAGAATGTCACAGCTTGTGGAGAATTTTCTTTTGAAAATTCAAATGCATTATTGTGAGACATCATCCGCAAAAGTTATTTTTCCTCAGAAAACTGTCCTTATATTAAAAACAGTTGATAGCAAGAGGTATCAGAATGTGAAAACATAATTGTATTTGGATCTTATTTGTCTTTGGTTTCTGAAACTCTCTTCTTATTCAGACTTTGCCATTTCCTTTGACTTTCCTGTCTTTCGATGGCATTAGTCAAGACTAAGGGAGAAAGCTGCTAACTTGTGAATTCTGCTTTTTCCACAATGGAGGTTTTCAGGTCCAGTCCCATCACCTTCCTTATCAATTCCGTGACTGCACATGAGCTTTGGGTCAAGCCTCAAGTGACAAAATGAATTTACTGCTTATGAATACTTTTTTTTAAAATCAGTATCTGGCCCCCGGTAGTGGAATATTCCTTACCTTAGAGATCGAATTAACAGAGTACTTGTAAGAACTCATTTTGTGTCTTGAAGCCTTTAGGTTAAGCATCTCATTGCAGGCTAAAGAATTATTTGATTACAATTTCAAGTCCTGTGTTGGAGTTGACCCTCTAATTTCCTTTAAATGCTTTTATTTCAGAACACTTGTCTTGAAAAAAAATCCCTTGCACATCGCTGAATATAAATAATAGAGGTTAAAAGCCAGCTGGAAAGTAAGCGCTGTGTGGCAAATTGACGCATCCGCTCACATAAAAGTGCGCTATCACTACCCCTGCTGCATTGCAATTTGCGTATAGGAATAGATAAGCCTTAGAAAGCAGCAGCAGTTTATTAATTTTAATGTAACCTACCTAAAAATGGGGAAAGCATAGGTAAATATTTATATTTGGCATGTCAGCTCTCTCTTTTAGTCTACCATTACACATTATTATTTGGCTTGTATCTTAATGACCTGCTATACTGGAATCCAGTTCTGTGCCAAGCTTCAATAACAGAAATTAGAGCTTAAAAAATATTTTGCGCTTCTGTTTGTGCAAGAATGCACCATGTTAGTATGTCACACAGGAGATAAGATGGAGGACAAGGACAATACCCAACTTCACTATCATACGGACCGTGGTAGTTCTTTCCTTCCAATCATTTTAAGGTTTTGATTGTTCTCACTGCTTTGAAATCAAATCAGCCGTGCCATAACTGACAACTGCGCAATCACTTTGTTTGATAGCAATGTTAAAAGACTGAAAGGAAGCCTCAGATGATTTACATGGAATTCACTCAGACCAAAAATCACCTGATCTGTATGCCCTTAAGCCAATTTTTAGATATTTCAGTTTTAAACATACCCCAGTTTTTAAGGTTGCCGATTTCATACATCTCAATTTTCACATGCAGATACTTAAGTCAGATATCAAAAACATTTGGCATAGACAAAATAGGGACAGGCATAGACAAAATATAAATGCCTGAGTCTCAGATTAGTGGCAACCCTGTTACATGAGCCAAGTAATTCTCTCCTGGGCTGGCAAAAACATTCACCTAGTCCACCCTTAAAACTGCATCTATATTAAACTGCAGTTTTTTCTACCAAATCTTCACAACATGACATTGCAGACATAGAAAATCCCATGCAGTCAGCATACATCTTCCTCTGTGATCCCATTTTTACACTTACTGACCACTGCCCCTTCATCATATGCCTTTGCATTTTGGTACAGAATCTCGGGATAGGCTGCAGGATGCCAGATGTGGCTAGCCTGAACAAGGTATCATTCTTGTGATCTGTCTAGCGATCCCGTGTTGATTTCATCCACTGCATGTAAAGGATGTCTAGAGCTGACGAATGATAACAGTGGCCAGCTCTTCCTAGCGCTGACTTCTAGGCTGTGTTAACTCCAGCCTACATCTTGCAAAGATTCATCCACCAAACCCTCCTGTTCAAATGGGCTCTACTGTTGTGCTGCATACTGCCATGCAACGTGCTGTCCGACATCAATCTCAACAGCATGTGTGCAATGATAGGGAAATGCTACGCAGAGCTTGTTGCAAAGTCAGGCTGTGCCAGGAAGGCGGACAGTATGTCCACATTAGATTTAAGAACTGTCTCAATAAAAAAAAAAACCTTTAAATTCAGTTGAACAAAATGAAAAACAACGAACAGGCAAAAACAATAAATAAAACCAAACCACCAAAGCACGCTGCAGTTATGGCTGCAACTAACAGTGGCAACAGCATTGTCAGATGAGCTGGGAAGATGCTGGAGTACTTCCTCTAGAGACCGGGCGGCTCCACCTGGCGCCCACCCCACGCTCGGTTGGATGGAGACCCGCGTGCACGAGGCGTTACGGGCGCTTGTGCCACCTGGCGAGTAAGCGTGGCGGTGGCCGACAGTAACACTTCAGCCTACCTACGCGTGTGTGCCTGTGAAGACGCACATTTTTTGTTATTAAGCAGACCTGTAAGATTTATTATTTAAGTGTTATACTTAGGAGTGTGCTATTTTGTGAAATAACAAGTTAACACGTTCACAGTGGAAGAAATATCCAGAATAGTCATGCAGTGCTGACAAATTTTGTGAGTTTCAATGTCTTGGAAAGCTCACAAAAGTATACTTTGCAGTATGTTTTCAATTAGTTTTTAAGATCTCTGATGAGCACCTTGGGAACTCACTAAGAACTGCAACCACGTCCGTCAAACCGAGCATTAGTCTCACAAAAACAAGATCAAATATCCCACTAGTTTAATGGTTCTAATGCCCTCTTTTTTTCATGTTTTAATAAAAAAAAATTAAAAAAATAGAAAGTTTTGTTACTTATACATATTAACTAGACACAGCACATTTCATTTGCATCTCAGTCAGGGATCCATTAAGGCAGTGCATCTGTTTTATTCAGGGCTTCTTACAAGAAGTTTGAAAACCAATTTTAGACTGCAGAAAAGCAGCGTTGCAGATAAAGAAGCCTCTTCATACTGTCTCACTGACAACTGCAAAATGTGAAGACATAACAAATGTATTCAAAACATTCACTGAAGTCAACAGGTTTGGTCAAAGAGTCAAATAAAAAATGCTACAGATCTTACAAAGCTTGGTCCTTAGAGCCCACATGCTTCAAGGGCAGTAAATGCTGCGGTTTACACAGCAGAGAGCTCCATTTCAGATTTCTTTATAGGAGCCCTCACACTCAGTGAATGCAAGATTAGTAACCCAGATTTAATTAGGACTGCTCATGAATGCAACCATGTCTGTGTTAAAGTTTGAGTGGGATCAAGGCCTCCCTAAAAGTTTTAGTAGAAGAACTTCCCTTGGATGTAAAAGTCTGCTGTGAGATTATAATATTTTAAAATATCTTACATATTTATGTTCAAAAACCCGGTGTGAAGTTACAATCAATACAAGAGCTTTCCTACATTACTCAACTAGTTTTACCAGAAACGTGCACTGCCACTGTGTCAGTAAGTGAGAATAATTTGTAGAGGATTTTCAAATGCATTCACTTGAATTCTTGATGCTGTTTGCTGTTACACAGCTTCTGTGTGAATAATGGGAACAATTCCCACGGTGGTACTCCGCTTCTCTTCCTGGGGTTGCTGCTGACCTCTGTGACCCTACGCAGGTTACTACTCTCTGTATGTGCTGCCATCCAGCTGTTAAAAGGTTTGTACAATTCTCTGTTTGAGGCTGTTGGCTCAAATGTATAGTTTGTGAAATAACACTCTACAGGGAGTTCTGAAAGACAAAATTACATTAGAAGATTTAGTGCGTCTTTTACAGAAAAACTCAAATGCAGTTTGATCCAATCTGCAACACTGCAGATTGGGAAATGGCCTGTGAAGTTTTGTACTGACAGACCTAGATAAAATTTTAGAAGAGAAAAATCTGAACAACTGCAGCTGTCTGGCACTACCCATTATCCAGTTTCCATGGATACAAGCATTAGATCGGCAGCTGAAATTTTGAAGTGAGTATTATTTTTAAATCACCCTCTCCCATAAGTCCTGGTGACAAAAGAGGTGTTAGAAATCTCAAAAATCTTGGGTTCAAAGCCCACCTACAGCTGCAACACTGCTAAAATGAAGGTTACGAGACAGAAGAACATAAATCCAACATTCTCCCTTTTTGTTTTAGGTTAGAAAGACCATGAAAAGGAGAAAAGACTGGAAACGTTTGCAGGAAAAATATTTTTGAATTACATAGATTATCTTGAAACCACAACAAAATTTAGAATGAAGCTAGCCTTTCTGGGAAAANAAAAAAAAGACTTCAGAAGTCTTTTAAAGACAGCAGAGTGAAAATCCAGAAGGGGAGGTGTACTCTTGGGTGATGGAGAAAAACTTCATTACAAGCTTTGTTAGCTTTTGTTTTGATGAGAGCTAGGAAGTTTCATTTAAAACATCTCATGCTTTCTCTGCCGTTGCATAAGCAAACCTAATGCTTTCCTCTGCTGATGAGGAAAAACGACGTAATTCAACCTTCTCAGAGATGTGGGAGGACATGACTAAGCACAGGCGAGGAAGGTTTGGATTTCGCTTCTCATCAGACAATGTTTTCACAGAGATCAGTAAATACTGCCAGGTTTGCCAGGAGAGATTTATGTGCTAATTTATCATAAAACTTATTTCAAAGTACAAAGACTTTTATCTTATGGATTTGATATTCATTATTAATTGCTCTGAGAAGAGCTGATGAGCTCAAAAGATGCTTCGTGACAGGGGTGTTGTTAATTCTATCACGACAAAGTTTGTACTTCAGAGATTCAAAGCCTAAATTCAGTAGCCACCCAAATCGAGGGTTCTAATAAACTCTCGAAATAAATTGTCATTCTTAAAATCTTAAATTCCCTTCATACTGCAAGAAATGTGTACTTGTACTAGTGGCCTCAGATTTTTCTGGCTTTCCTCAACTGGCTGGTTAGGAACACTTAAACTAATCACCAGCCCTGCATGTTGTACCCTAAGGCTCCTTGTGAGAATTCCACAGAACACTGTCTTCGATCCCCATCTTCTCTCCCTGCATGTTACTTAGGGGTAATTTCCCCTGCAAATAGAAATATAACTGCCATTCCTATGTTGAAAGTTAGGAAAACTACATGTCATTTTCAAGCATGCCTCCTTTCCTGTCTTTCAGGCTCATAAACCAGGCACCATCTTTGCTTTGGACTTTCTGTGAGAACCACATCTTGTAGAGGGTATACATGGATCTTGGCAAACTGTAGACATGACTGAGATATAGGAGTCAAGAAAAAGCGCTCGTTCAGCTCTCACACATATTCTGTGACTGTCACATATAAAAGGCTGCACACTCAATCCTTCTGCAGGGATTAATTTGTTAACCTGTCCCTCAGATTGTGTTATCACTCTCACAAGCTGACAACAATTAGGCTGGCAGCAAGTTAATGAATACAATCTCACTGTTTCTTTGAATTCCCTGGTCTGTGTTTTCTTTTTGCTTGCTTGTCTTACACTTCAGATTCTAAGCTCTTAGGGATAAGAATTCTGTTTACATTTTCATGGCATAATAATCCATAATTAGGGCTTTGAACACTACACTAATAAAATATTGTGTACTTTTCCAGTTGGGAAATAGGAGAAATCAAAGTTATTTGGTGGACACATAGTCAACAGATACCACTCTAGAGAGAACATGGTACTCTGACTGCCAGAACTGATTTTTAAGTGATTAGCACAGCATGCATATTTATAGACTGAATGTCTCATACTCAATTAAGAGACAAATCACATGTAGAAGTTATGCTAGATTTGTGTATCATAGGAAAGTAACTATGTCTTGATGCAAAACATGGGTTTTCTTAATTGTTAGACTGAGCCACTAAATGGACCGACAGCAGGGCCGGGACAGTTCACCTCCTGCCTGCCCCAGGCTCCATCTCCTTGCGCATGCAGCTCTCCAGAGAACACAGCCACCATGGAAAGAGGAGGAAGAAAGAGAAGCCAACAAGTCCTACTTGTAGGTTACTTCTCCTTGGGAGTTCTCAGGAGTAGGATGGCAGCTAGACATAGCAGCTATAGTTCTAAAGATTTTTGTCTCGTTTTCTCAAAACTCCAGGCGTGATTGTTTTGCGTGGTATTTACTATTGCAAAGCTTGCCCTTGGGTGTACTCCTGGGCACAACAGCCTGTTCCATAATAGCTTCTGCCCAAAATCTGGGCAAAAGCTGCGCTATCCAACAGTACCACACCTCCCTACTAGCAATGACAAGCAATCTTCCCAAAATCAGAACAACTTTCATCAAACAAACAAACAAAAAAATCCCCCTGCCCCTCACACTTTAAAGGAAGCCACAAAAACAGAGTTAGAAGAGCTGACATGTTCCATATAACAATTAGGAAGGAAGCAGGGAAGTGTGAAATCCTAATTCTGTGATGACAAAAAGGTTCAAACATGATTTGTTTTTAGAGAATGAGGACTGTCAAGGTTCCGCTCCAAATGACTTTCCCCATATCCATGGTTAATGAAAGGCAGCGAGTACCAGCGAGAGCAGAAAAGGCCCAGAGGACCCTGGGAAAGGGAAAGGACTATTTCCCTAGGGAAGATGACAGCTTCACTAGCACAGCCACATTTTTTTTTCCTGTCCGTGCAGTTTAACCAGGGGATATACATCGCTCCTTTCCTTTTTTTAAGGCCACAGATAGAGGAGGAATACATATAATGCCCTGCAAAGATTATTCAAAAATTTAGTAATTATGTTAAAGGTTTTCCTCACAGTTTTCTGGTATCTGTACTACATCGCCAGAGGGAGAGGGATACACATCCATATTCATTAGGAGTCTGCACGGCGAGGTTTAAAAAACAAGTAAGATATTAATGTGGAAAGTGTCAACGACTCAAGACAGGAACTATTGAAGTTAAATGATTTAAAGACTGAAACAGCATCCAGCTATTTTGGGGAAGCAGAATTTATTTCTGCAGCCTAGATACCTTTCCCTGTTTAATCCTGTCACACACTACATTACTTGCTTGCTGTCACTATAAAGCTTATGATTACAGATTGCTGGCGATGCCTTGAAGCACATGAGGATAATTCATCTATCATGGCATGCCGTATTAGTAAATATCCAGACTACATCAGTTAGACAAATGGGAGGGATTCAAAACTTTAGTCATGAAAAATTTGCTTGTTTACTAGCTCTTCCAGAGAGGATTTTTCATATTCCATAACATAGGAGGAAAGGTAAAGCTAGTCAGCAATTGCATTTCTTTGCAGAACGTGCTGTGTGTGGATCCAGACAGTTCTTCTTCAAGGCAGTGTAACCCAGCAGTGAAATGGGTTTTCACTACTTCCAAAAATTATCTTGACAGCATATTCTTGTTTCAATGCCAAAACAGGCAAGAATTGTTTTTATGAGTCGGTTTAGTCATTTCATTATTGTTTCCATGCAAAACACTATCTATTTTTAGACTGAAAATTATAAGCTGTGTATGAAAAGCGGAGAAGTTTAACACCCATTAAGAAATCAAATGTATTACACAAAAAGAGGAGCCGAAGCATTTCACATTCCTTGTTGATCAATGGCATTCCATTGTCATATGATTATTCATAAGATGCAGCAAAAGAAAAGCCTTTCAAATTAAACTAATAAGTTTAATTGATTTATAACTTGACCTGGACACTTTCTCATTCCAAGTCTCGGCTAAACCACATGAGACAAGTCAGTGCACCATTTCCTAGTAATGACCCTCCAGAACCTGTAGCAGTAGGAAAATGCCAACAGCTGAAGGGGTTAGTGTTCCCATATGTGAATTGTGAGAACTACATTATAAACATCCTTCACCACAGGCTCCAGCTAATCACTCTGTGTGGTAATTCACACATGTATATTTACCAGTAACTCTCTACATAACCATATATGTGTGCATGTGGTTGAGTAAGCCTCTACCTTCTACCATCTGCACCACCTCTAATGAAGGAATTCTGAGCTTTTTTCTTTTTTTTTGGTCAGCAGAACTAGGGTTTTGGGCAAATAGCACAGCAAGAAGTTGGGATGTTTAGATACTATCCCCACTTTCCAGCTAATTCGTTAAAGCTTTACTCAACCCATTTGCCCTCTCTGTGCCTCTGGGCATCTGAGAAATCCAGAAAACAGCACGTGCTTCCCTAGCGTGTTAGAAGGTGGAATGCCCAGAATGTGCTTCAAGATAAGAAAGCATGATTCCATCAAAACAAACAGAAAGCCACAGTAATTTCATCTCCAGATATTCTGTATCTAAAATAACTGTGTTTATCCTTGCCTTGGAGGTTTCCATTTTCTTTCTAATTTTGGTGAGTAACATTTTATGAGGATCACATGAAGTGCTCATATACACTAGATAAAGTAGATGAGGCACAGTTATCCTGAAAATATTTTCCTAATCTGAGATCCTTAAGGAATTTGAGTCCATTTAGTACTGAAGCCTGCCCTCAGTAAGCTCCTCCCCTTCCATCGCATGTGTAAATGTTCTCAGGTATCTGTCATAGCAGAATCATGCGTAAAGACACACACCACTTCTGAAAGCTTTTATCTTTGTTCCCAAATTTTGCGAACTTGATGGCAAACTGTCAAGACTTCAGAACAGAAAATATAACATTGATAGAAAACCCATATAAGCTTAGTGACCTTAAACCTTTCAAAAATAAGAGCAAAGCCCCAAACCCACTATGCCCTGGAAGAAAAAAAATCATTAAAGCTGCAAAATGAATTTCTCAGGCCAACACAATTGAACCTAACTCTCCATGAAAGTACACCACTTTGAGGTCATGTCTATCTTATTTTTTTTCCCATTATCTTACAATATTTTTTCTTGACTGGGATTCTAAGGCCATTAAGGCATTAATACAGCTTTTTGAGCAAGTGCAATGTGTATTTAAACACCCTTGTTCGATCCAGTTTACAGAGATAACATTTACCTTTATAGTTTTATTTTAATTTCCTGTTTTTTCTTCTCAAATTTGCTTTTTGACATTTCTACATTACAGTTATTATAATATACAAAAAAAATAGTAAGTTATTTTTATGCACATTCTCAGTGAATTCCACTGAGAATTGATAGTGTGGTATTACTATGAAAATACCATTAGTTACATTTGTTGCCTCCACTTGAAGCACAGTTGGGGATCCAATAACATTCTTTAGAAAGATCTACAAAAAATATTTAGGCTAGCGTCCTTCAGATTTAAATAAGGGCATCTTGGGGAAAATAGGAAAAAAAAGTCTTAGTGCACAGAAGACCCATGGTGATGACCAGATAAAGGGCATAAATGAAATCAACCTTTTGTTTTCATCCTTGACAAAGACATCATACAGAGCCAAAAGTGGTACCTGTTTTTACCATCACCAGTCAACAAGGAAATAATTAGCTTGAACAAGCTCTTTGGCTACCCACTGACTTAGCCATTCTTCTATGCAGGCAAATGAGTTCATGAAAATTGACTTTCCTGAAAGACATCAGGTTTTACATCATTATAGAGGAAGCAGTAATGAGATTGTAATAGCTATTATCACAAAATACAGAATTATAGAAATACTTTTCATTGGTAATTGGGCATATACATATTCTGTGGAAATATTTGAATGAGGAAGAAACCTGCCACATGGAACCAAAGGAACTTAAGAGGCAAACCCCTATAAACAAGGACTATCATCCACTTAGTGAAGTTACTTTTAGCTTTCAGAAAGAACAGCAGAAACCTCCTCCTACTGTTAAAATTTTGTTCTCTCCATGCGATTTGTTACATATAATTGATAAGTTCAAGTCAAGACTAGAGACCAGAAGAACAGGTCAGTTCTCTAAAGTGGGAAAAAGAGTTCTTTAAAGCGAGTGCCTCTGGGGGCAGGCAGAGACATAACTGGGAGAAAAATGGCATATAAAGATGGGAGATGCATTGCATGAAGACAGCACACTGTATCTTTGCTACATACTCAACTTATTCTCATTTAAATGGACAACTTTAATACCTTTGAAGGGCGAGAGCGAATTCCTCAAGACCAGAAAAGATAGTATCAATGTTTAAATCAACTACAGTAAGAGAAGGTAATAATTTAAATCTGTACACATGGATTTGACTTCTCAGACCAAAAGAATTAATTTCAAAAACTTAAGAATATAGCAGAAAACTGGCTGGAAAGGGCAGCTTGATTAAGAACAGCAATCCAGATTAAAGCAAAAGACAAAACAACATGCTGCAGCACTGAACCATGTCAGCCTCCACCAATGCCAAAGCATAATGGCAGAGACTGAAAATGGCCCAAAATGTAGCACCTGTTATGCTGCATTTTAAACCACAACTGTCAAATTACATTTTTTAAACATAGAAAGAACACGTTTTCTGAAGCAATCAATTTCTGCGATCAGTAATTCACAGCATTCACTACTGCCAAGTCAATTTGTTACACATTGTAAACAGGCTTACTTGGCTTATACTGAGATAATTTCTTTACAAAAGTGCCTTATACTATTGTGACACAACGTACAGGAAAGCCCCACGCTGCTGAAGTGTTCAACACTTGAGGGAAAACATAGGAAAGAGGAGGCTGCCATGGCTGCTTCACGAAGGCACATACACACATTTCTGCTTACTCTAAAAACTCATACAGGTGACACATTTGCAATATGGCCAAAATCTCCCACATAATGCAGAGCTTTAAGCAGAATGTAGATTTGGGAACACTCTAACTTGCAGTTGAACTTCTGCTTTCCTTCTGAGACTAATTATGGTATCACCGGAGCTGCCCCAAGCTCGCCTGTCTCTCTCACTAAGTTCACAATTAACCTTGAAAGGACACTGGCCTTGTACCTCCAGGAAAGAATTCTACATGAAGGAGAATCAGAGGGATCAATTAAATGTTCAGAGAAGAAACAGAAGGAGAAAAAGCCTATGCCATCTCATTCAACCGGTACTTTAATGCATCCATTTGATACATTCACTTTTCATTCTTTGCCTTTCTCACCCGTTTTTAGGCAGATCTGCCTTCTGGACATTCCTCTCATTAGACGCTTGTATGTGCACTAAGTGATGGGGCAACAAAAAGCCGGTGCCCTGGAATTAGAGGCTAACATTCTCCCTCCTGTGGCAAACTCCTGAAAATAGCATCCAGAAGTACAGGAAATTCACACTATGCTCCTTGCAGGATACACTAAATCAAGTAATGCATATGAAAGGACTCTGTATTGATTAGAAAATCAGCTGCATCAAATGAGAATTTCTCAGGCTGGCAAAGATTCATTTTAGTACATTATATATCAGCTTTAGGTCAACCTCAGTTCACAAACAAGTAAAATGAAAAGCTATAACCTACATTAGACCTTAATAATTGTGTTTTTCTAGGGCATGTGCAATATCTACAGGGGTGGCTCTGGGGAAAAAAAAATAAAGGAATTTACTGTCTCGGTAGATACAGGATTGCAAACACAAAACCAGAACAAAGTAATAAAATTAAGAAGATTTCTGTTACATTAAAGCTTCAAAAATTGTAACTGAACAAGAACTAGGAAACGTGGTATTTTGCACGTCATAGACTATGAACAGCTAATGGTGTGTATGTAGAAACAAAAAAAGAGCAAAGATATTAAGGGACAAAGAGTAAAACAAGCAGATAGGTTGTTTCTGTGGCTGCATTTATTAGACAGTTTAAAAACACCTTGCAATGAAAATGAAACTGCAGCACAAGAAAGTCAAAACGCATCAGGAGAATTATCTAAATGCTAAGGATTCCTGGATTATTAGTATTTTTTTTAAACTAAACTAACAAGAGTTAAAAGGTGAAATAATAATAAGAAGAGAAAAAAAATAACTATGAGAGGAGATTTTTGGACATGACTTGGTGATAAACACGCTACATCCATATCATGCTCAGGTATCCACTAAGGGATACATTATTGTGTAACAAAAGAAAAAAGTGCCATTAGCTGTTTACTACAGCATTTCAAAGTTGTGATACAAGAAAAAATACCTGGAGAATATGGTTTAAAAATTTGTACACTGATTTCTGGCCAGCTAGTCCACTCAAGAAGCAATAAGGAATAAGCTTATGAAATAAGTTTTTGTGAGAGATGATTTACGAGAACAGACGATGACAAGATTTCCTCTTCAGAAGTGAAAAATTGTAACCCAGATTTAAGCAGAATAGTCCCAAAGTGCTCAAACATTTCAGATACTACCTTTCTCCAACACACTTATGAATGCCAGATAAATGTGACAATATCTCAGACGGAAGCTAGATGAAAAGGTAGATTTGCAGCTGTAAATTGGAAAATTTTGTTATTCTAACTAAATGGGTACAGTTGGAACAAAAAAATCCTCTTGGTTCCTCTCTATCCTATGAAATAGATAGTAAGATTGGTGTTCAAACTCTCATACCAGCGTATTTTCTTCTTGTAGAAGAATACTTGTCCTTTTCACAGAACAGATTTATTTACAGAGTTCTAGGTGACCAATCTACCATTCTGAATGAATCACCCCAGACTGTGGTAACCAAATACAATGATTTAATTTAGCCCATCTGAATCAGTATTCTGAGCATGCGTGCCATTGCGATTCTACCAATGGGCAGTAACTTACTGGGCCAATAATTCCTGATTACTTTCTTCCAGGAAGAGAAGAGAAAGATGTCTCTACATGATAACACTGGCTTATACTATGTGCTAAACCACTGCCTTAGAAGTGGACAGGTATGAAATTTGATTGCTCAGGATGATCTTTAAAAAAGAATAAGAAAAATTAAGAGAAAAGCAAAGAAAGGCAAACGGTTTAATTGGAAACAAGTGTTAGAAATGAAATGTAGTAATGACAACCAGGTATCAAAATAAAAAAGGGTGGAAACTGAATCAGAATGGAACATTTCAAAAATGAAGTAATTTTGAGGCACACTATTAAGAAAAAATACTATTAAAAAAACTTGTGAGTGTTCATCTTTCTCTGCAATTCTCAGGTATGTTGGCCCAAATAATTAATATTATTTTAAAATATGTTTGACATTCTGAATGTGTCAATGTAGTGCATTTTGTGGGACTCAAATTGAGAAACAACACCTCTTTTTACTTTGTACACATGATAAAAGTTTAATGGCCCTGCCATCCATCTGTTCTTTTGCACTGATGTGTCTCAGTACGTTTCATTTAAAATTGTAGTCAGTCGTCAGAGATTAGCTTTTTATGTTTAGTTGCTGTCATGTTTTTCTTATTCTTGACATGAACCATAAAACCCTGTCTGACTTCTAGCCACAGTGCATTTGATCTTATTCCTTTGGGCTCCTCTTGCTATTGAAAGATTTGATGATAAGTTTTTGCATGGCAATGTTCTCCAAAACCCCTTTGCATACGCATAAAGGCATAAGCCATATCAATTCCTGTGATAGAATATATCAGCAGAATACTCCAGAAAACTGTTTAAATAAACACTCAGATCTGCTGAACAATATGTAGTTCTCATAGATGTTCTGATATCAACCATAAGATCCAACAACCTGGGAAGCAATTGAGAAATCAGTGGTTGCATGAAACGGGAAACCTAGTGTCTTTGTCGAGTAGGAGTTCAGCCGTTCTTGGCATACCACTACCACATGTTGACATAACACATTTGCTATCTATGACATGAAAGCACAAATCTTTCTGAATTTCACCTTGCACTAGTATTTGTTTTCATGACAAGAGTATCAGAAAATCGCACAGGATAAAGCAGTCAAACACAAAACTATGTGTGTGACAACGGCAATAGAAAGGGGAAAAACTCCAAGTCCAAAAATTCAATTCCCCAATTGCACTTGGCCTCTGGCTTAAAACCAGAAAAGAATAGCTGGAATGACAGAATACTATTTGCTGAACTTTTAACGTTAATTAGGCAAATACCATCAAGGAAAGAAAAAAAAAAAATCAAGTGTAGACCTACCATTTCCAGCAGTAATGCAGATTTCTATTATCCATATCCTCACATACATTTAGTTTCCCCAGCTACGTGATTTTGAACATTTTAGGTGTTACCATAGTCTTCTAAATGTCTGTAAAAGCAGTAAAGGATTCTTCTCTTATATTCACCTTGCATTTCTGGCAGCATCCCAAATGACTGTAGAAATATATAGTAGCAGAATGACAGAAAAACTGGCCCAGATACACACTGCTTCCCTTGAAACAATGCTATTAATAGAGGTTGGAAGTATATTGCAAGAAAGGACTATGCAGTCAAGGCAAGCTTTTGCCTTTCTCTAATGTACGCGATATGGACTTCCACTGAAGTTATTTTTCAACCTAGCAAATCCATACTATAATGGCAGTCATGGCTCATAGAAATGTTCAGCTCATTGAGGTGCTAAGGGACAATATGCCATCGTGATACTACTATGGATGGAATTTAAATGTATGACAGAACAAAAAAGCTAGAGGTCACAAAACCAGTACAGATTATAGTGCAGAAATGCTTAAATGATAAGCTCATATCCTAGAAAAGGAATGTTTTCTCAAATATTTGTTTCACAACTTCACTGTTTTATTCCTAATACTATTATTCCAAGGTAATCAAATAGCTCGTGTGGCAAACAAACAGTTTTGAAATTACATTGGACTTGATTATATAGTTAAAAATCACACACGTAAGCATAACTTACTGACATCATGATATACCACTTCAGCTATTCTACTACCAGCAACAGCATGATATCTAACTTACTCTATACATATAATGGGTCTATTAGCAAACTTTGAAGTTAACAAGAGGGTTTTTCATGACCAAAATGATCTTTGAAATGCATCCACTCTTCCTTGGGAGGTGTTACACACCTGTCACATATGAATGTAGAGAACTTGAGAATCAGATTATTTTTATCAAGACCCTTCTTTTAAAGTGAGAACTTTTAAAGCTTCCTTTAAAAGCTGTTGCCTAGTTCTTTTAAGCTTTGAAAGGTAAAATGACCGATAAAGAAACATACTAGATGAACAGAAATATCTCAGCTGAAATCCAAAATAACACTTTAGGTTGAAAGAAAAATCAGTTTTCAGAAATTAATTTGATCTTGTTACTGCACCACACTTATCCTTCACTCTGCAAAGTTCTTAAATTGGGACATCTACTAGCAAGTAACATACTTTCATTAAGGCAAATTTTCTTCTTCTGGGTCTAAAGCAGTAACCTGTGCGTGTGTGTGTAGGAAGGAAAATGGACATTTTCTGCCCACAATACAGAAGCAATGGATTTTAAGCCCTCTAAAGAGAATTCATTGTACAGACACCCCCAGAGCTGGCGAACAGATCTCAAAAGGTATCTGAAGGGAGATGTACCATCTTTAATACCAATATGCGTCCAGACAGCCAAAGAGTTGTTTTGTTTTTTCTTTTGAATATAGGCTTGTTCCCACATAGAAAGCTTAAATTATTCAAATAAAATATTATTGAATTGAATGTTTGTATTTTCTTTTTTTGTTTTCAGAAGGACAATACATAATCCTGACTGCTTAAAAGCATATTGATCATCGGTAGATCACATATTAACATATTTTCTATGCCAATTCAGAGAAAAAATAATATTTCATTGATGCTGCACGTGAATTTTAAAAGGATACTAGACAAATTTTGAAAGCTTCACTTAAAATAGGAAGGAGTTAAATACCTTTGACAAAATGACTGGGAAACATCACTGAGACTGGTAGATTTTTTTTTATTTATTTTTTTAATGAAAACAAGAGAGAGAGAGAGAAAGAGAAACTCATTATTAGCCATTGTTCCTTTAGTCATCATAAGTGATAGTACAGAGCCAGAGGAGACACGTTTAGAAATCACTTTGTATGCAGTACTTGGGCTAGGAATTGTTCCGAGTGTGACAGGGCAAAATACAGTCAGTGTCAGTATCAGAAAGGCAACTCCAGCCCGAGGACACTACAAGTAAAGATACCAAATACAAGTTTGTTCCAAATCTATATCATTTGAACCGTTTGTATTAACTTGCAGTACAAACAAAACAGCGAGAGGCCACATGCAAAAGAAACAGAGCTTATACGTGCAGAACCCAAGTGGGATCACTAAAGCAGTTTCAGGCAGCCCCGTTTGGCTATCTAGTTAGACTTGGTAAACTGAAATGGAAGTTACTCTTTTAGAAATTCCTTCAACTACTTCACTTCCCAATAGCAAAGATGCTGTAAAAATTTGTAGTGACATGTATAGCTCATGCAAGATTAATTAAAGTATCAGGAAATAAAACTCCAAAATTAGTCCTGGAAAAGCTGCAGGTGCCAAACTACAATTTACATGCTGAGAGGATGGAATGTTTCAAAGTAAAGATTGTCATGCATCATCTACAGGGAAATAAGAAGAGAAATATACAGCTAACTCACCCACACACAAATAGAAGCGGTCTCCACACACCACATGCTGTATAACATTTCCTTGGCTGAGATCAGTCTCCCCACCTTTATTCGACCACATGGCGATGTGCTCTCCCTTCTCAACCTCAGGGAAGAAAAGAGTCTTCACAAGTTAAGAGGCCAATTCTTCTGCTTCATTACCTCTCATAACTCCCTTGCTGCACTGAAGAAGCTTTGACCAGCTGCATCTCAGCTGGTTCAAACCCCAGTTCGAATCCCTGGGTTCGAACATATTAACACAGGCACAACACACATAGTACCTCACATGCTGAAGTGCAATAGTTGGAGTGGAAAATTCTGCAGTAGAAGCAGGTAAAGAAGCTTACACATGGTACAAGGGCTGCTCCAAAAGCAATGCCTCCTATTTTATTACGTTGGCTCACAGTGCCGGAGGTGGATGTTGGTGCTGTTCTGCTCTCCCACAGGCACGCCCAGCATTGCTCATGGCTCAGCCCCAGCCAGTGCTGGGTCTCTTTTGGTGCCAGCTGGAGCTGGCTCTGATCTGACACAAGGCTCTGCTCACAGAGGTCACCCCTGCAGCCCCCTGCTACCAAGACCTTGCCACATAAAAGCAGTACAGACATGGTATCTGAATTACACTGCAAAATAAAACTATTAAAGGTAGGTCTTGCTTCAGATGTAAAGGCACCTCAGTGTTTTTATAACCCATGTCTCATGTTCATGACTAACAGCCTCTTCAACCTTATTTTTCTGCTCTGGATTTCAGGTGAATGCTGTGAAGAATTACTAGTTCTGTCATTAGCTTGTAAAAAAGGCTTTCTCTTCAAGCATATGCTGTAAATGTCATATTGAATAAGTTATATCCGCTTTTGGGCTTCCAATTCCACATCAGGAAAAACTGTTATCAAGTTATCTCATTATCATCATATCGCAGAGACATCCCAGTCCATTTAAATAAAAACAATTATCTTTGCCTCAGAGCAATCTATACCATTAAACATGAGAAATGAAATTTTAAATCCTGGCAGAAGAGGTCTGATTTTTTGCTCTCTACACAAGTGCTGTGACTTTATAGAAGATACCACTGCTATCACCAAGTAAGAATGCTGCTGGGTTTTGTGCACAACCCTGCTCCTGTTGACTTGAATTCAGTGTGCTTTACAACACTTCCTGATCATATATGTTAGAGTTAGGTAGAAAAATGGCAAGCAGAATGATACTCATCAAGCTTAGGAGTGAGATGCGCACCAGGAGGTCTGTAATGCCAAATGTAGCTCTGGGCATGCACAGAGGCAAAGCTTTGAGCTGCACATCAAACTTTGTCAGATCTCCTTTTTAACTTCAGTGCTTTCATTCTGCCTAAAGCTCATTTTCGACATGGACCTCTTCTTTGTGTGAGTCAAACGCTTATAGGTATCATAAAAACTAATGTTCATCATAGAAACACAGATAAAAGGAACAACGGAAATAAGAGGAATGGAATAATCACTGTCCTGGAGAAAGAACAAAATATTCCCAGAAAATGGAACAAGTGCTGTGAATACATCTGAAACACAACCACTGTAGTCTTTAAAAATTTTACAGACTTGCTATGTTCTACAGCCACTCCAGCCCATTTTAGAGCTCTATTTTCTTATTGTGCGTCTGCTACTCAGTATTGGAGCTATTCATTCTGCTCTGTATTGTTAACAGCCCTGTTTAGTATACGAGGGCTGCTCCAAAAGTAGTGCTTCCTATTTTATTACGTTGGCCCGTGACATCAGAGGCAGATGCTGGTGGGATGGCAGCAGAGGTTGACCCTTCCCACCAATATCCCATTTCATGTTGTTGCCATGTGACAGATGGCAGCAGAGGGGCACTGACACAATGGTGCCTGACATGGGAGCGTGGATGGAGCAAAGGGGTGGAACTGAATTCCTCCATCTGGGAGAAATGGCACCCACTGACATTCGTCAATGCTTGCTGAATGTTAATGGAGCCCACACAGCAGATGTGAGCACAGTGAGGGGTGGGGGTGCGTTTCAGCAGTGGTGACAGTGGTCACTTCCACTGGTGCAGATTGTTATGAGCGTGGCATGCAGCTCTTGTTCAGGGATGGTGAAAATGCAGAGCTAATGGTGGTGGCTGTGTTGAAGAAGAGTGTTCTGTAGCTGAGAATTTGCCCTATCAAATAGTGTTCTTGTACTCTTTGTATCTGTTGTAGTTTCCGTGGAAATAAATAGGAGGTGCTACTTTTGGAGCAACATCCAAATATAAAAATCCTGGCTATCAGGAAGGGTTATCAAGGAGAGAATGAGAATTTGAGTATCCCTATGATACTATGAGCATCCATAGCAAATCAAATTCTTTAGGATGTTACCATGTTCTGCCACCCATGCCAGCTCAGAAAAAAGTCCACTTTCTGGAGACAAAATATTACTGCTTTCTTTGCAGGTCATAATGAATTTCCATGCCTAACTCTTGAAGGCAATTACTGTACTAAGACAGCTCAAGTGGAAAAATATACTGTTTACAAGTGAGCAAATGAAACTCATACTTCAGCTAGCTCACAGATTGGTTTTATAGAGTCAATGTGCAGAAGTACATTAAAACACTTATCTATTTCATTATTTGTATATTCTAAAGAATGCTCAAGCTTTTCTTTAAAGATTTCAGCAACAGTTGCTGTATTATTTATATACCATCTGACAACCAAACATAAAATCTCCTCTTTAGTTAAAAAAAGCCTAAATATTTCAGTCAGTCTCCTCACAATACCATTGCAGAATTATATACAGATGAATTCTTCCTAGGCTGTCTGGTGAGCACAATGAAATAATCCTAAATTACTTTTTCTGTAAACATTCACAAATACTTGATGTGAGAGTTGTATGGACTTTTCAGCCTGGAATAACTTTCTCAACTTTGAATTGCTAATTATTTAAATAGAATTTGCCTGGAACAGGTTGGTATCATTATCTTTGGTTGAGACATGCATCACAGGCTGTGAGTGGTGAGTCTTGAATTTAAAACCTCTTTCTCAATTGAAGAGTTCCTCCAACGTAATCTAAAGCACAGCAGGCATACTTTTTATCCAAATGACTTGAATCACCCTGGGAAATCGTAATGAGGTCTTCCTCACATGAATTAGAGATTTGAAGTCTAGCAAATTCAGAACAAGCGTTCTTCCATTTCTAGCTTAGAGAGCCAACAGCACTTGCTACTACTACAACTGCTCACCTAAGCAAAAAACAAATTCACAACCCACTCTTTGGAACTCATTCAATTCCCCTCTGAGCAAAATCATTCATCCAAGAATTGTCAGAAAAAGCTTTGTGCCTTTTTAAAATACCAGATTTCACAAAAAGGACAGTGCAGAAGATAAGGACTCCAGAACAGCAACTAGGTAAGAATAAATCAAATTGCAAGTAAAAGTTAAGGACCTGCAAATGGAAGAGAGACAAATATACCTTTTTTTTTTATTTTAATTTCAGTTTTAAAAAAAATATGCTGAACAAAGAAATAAATTGCTAATGCTAGAGGAAAGAAAAGCCATTTACTTTGACGGATGTTGTTCTTCAAGGTTTGCACCCTATCAGCAATTAATCAAGATATATGCTTGCTTCAAACATTGCCACAGCCCACATTTATTTCTACTGAGTTCATGGCACTACCTGAAACAAAGTAGTATTCCTATGTGAGGGAATTAGACTTTCCCTCTATTTATTGAGGATTCCACAGTTTAATATTTCCAGATTCTATCTTTAGCTGGAGTTTACCTCGTGTTCTTAGTAGTAATAGAGATCTCCAAATACTACTATGTCAAGGATTTAAGAATAAAAGTTAGAATATTCTGTTTATTTGTTTGTGCTGTATGAATAAAAATTATAGGAGGTACAATTGGAGGAATGCATCATTTCTCATAACGGTTGTTCTGTACCGGATTTGCTAAAGCTTACTTAACTTCTTGTAATGGGAAAGAAACAAACAAAAAACCCAAAACTTTCAAAATAAATCACTCACTTTAAAAAACAACTTCTAATATGAAGGACTCTCCCACACAAACTGGCTTGAAAGAATGTAGAAATTATGCTACCTGAGCTACCTACTCATTCACAAGCAATTACCATTGACTTCCATGACTTTAGCTCCTTCCCACCTCATAACTACTAGTCACAGCATTTTTTTCAGCTAAATTTCAGCCCTCTTGCAAAATCTGTTGTATTTGGAGGGATGTGAGTGAGTGAGGGCTGGCAGACTCTGTGACTTCTTCCTTCTGCTCTCCCAAAACTACACGTCACCCCTCCCTTTCTGTGGGCAGTATATACACACAATGATCACAAGCTATTAAGCACGAAGCTTCCCATATTATGATGGATAACATCTGACCACAATTCAGCTCAGAAGGGCCACGTTCCCCACCCACAACACAAAGAGAGCCAAGGGTGTAGGAACAGTGCTTTCAGAAGTCATCCAGCTGAGCAGGTGTCTCCCGGACTCAACAGCACTCCCAGCACAGGCAATGCAGCTGCGTTTGCACAACTGCAGGCTGGGATGCCATCAGGAGAGGTGCAGCGCACTATGTAACTGTTGCCTGTGAAGGAGTATGCTGATGAAGATAAGCACATGTAGCACGTGCAAATACATTGTTTCTTTCTTTTCTGACTGAAAGTACATTCCCACTGCTTTGATCTGAACCAACATACAAACAAACAGTAAATTTGATGTTAGTACGTTACTTTTTGTCAACATTTATGACTTTGTCAGCACAGAACTTTTGCTTAACTCACAAAAAGGGGAAAAGCCAAGATTTTTAACTACTCAGAAAATTATGTTGTTGCTAGAATAATTTACCAAACTAAATAAGGCAGTAGATATTGCAAGGCAAAAAAGCTCCAAATAACCCTCTTCCCTGTTACTAGCAAAAATAATTTTCAGTTTATTGCAACTAAGATATTACAACCCATTTCCATAACTTTCTGTATAACACCTTATGCAAACCACCTACTGAGACTTTTGCATATTTATACATCTTAAAAAAAAAAAAAAAAACAAAAAAAAAAAAAAAACAACCCTTATCATCAGGACAAGTAAAATACTGTGTGTGCATACAGTAGTGAGAATAAAAGAACTGTACCCAGGGAATCTCAACAACTCAGGCAGAAGGTTAGCTCTTGCTGGGCTTAGAAAACATGAGAGTGCTTGGAGGCGCAGGACATGGGCTCAGACAGCCCATGGGACAGACTGCATGCAGGGCTGCCCACATGCACAGGGCCTGAATGCCTGAGGAACAGGAAAGTGATTTCTTGCAGATGGTCCTGGTGCAGTGGACTGCAAGGGAAGAGGAGACCACTCACAAGGCTGTGGGCTCACCTCTGCACACCTGCATGTTGCCACAGACACGGCACAGGTCCACCCACTGTCCCTACAGGAAGGGCAGGGTCTTGGGTGCAGCCCCGCTGCAGCTTTTGCCCCACGCCCAGAAGCAAACCACAGCACTGGCGGGCTGAGGAAAGCAGCCTTTGGCAGCCCTGCTAAAACTTGTTCAGATTTATTCAGGAGGCTCAAATCCATTTTCTGCTACATCAGTTTTCAGCTGTTGACTTGTCCATCCCTAGCGATCCCCAAACTTCAAAAACTTCATTTGCACATACTCAATTAAAATGCAAACAGCCCCTATGCACATAATTGTAATAATTCTGCAATCAACTCTCTGACTGACATCAGGCACAAGAAGGACTCACTCACACGCAGACCCTGTAAGGAGTTTCTTGCAGGCTGCCCCTTCAGCTCTCAGCCGGACAGCAGAAACTCCGCCGCGGCGCTGTGGAGGACAGCGAGCTCCAAACACACCAAACTCCTGCTCACTTCGTCAAGCAACATAAGCCTGGGGCACAACCCAAAGAAGAACCCCACTGGAACCGCTGCTGTGCTTATTTTAAAAGAAATATCACGGAAAGATAGGCTCTTTACCTGACAAGGCGAACAAAGGGCAGGTGGTGCGGACCTCCCTCACCGGGCACCGGGGCTGCACGAGGTGGGCGGGAAACCGCGAGGAGCAGCGGGGCTCGTGCCGGCTGCCTGCCACGCTGAGACACCTCAGCAAATCCGAGGGAAACATCTGGATGGACGATGTTCCTTCTGCTGCTGAGCTGTGCTGATGTTTCCGACACCCCTCTTCTTGAGGACGGCACGTTGTCGGTCGCGGTGAGGGAAAAGGCTGCCGTCCCGGCCGCACCTGCGTACAGCAGAAAGCCGCCCTCGCGGCCGCTCCCGCCCGAGGAGAGGGCGGGGCCGCCATCCCCATCTCTCCTGGGGCCTCGAGCCGCCCTCGTGCAGCTCCTGTGCGCTCCTCAGGTGGGGGCAGCGCGGTCCTGAGGAAGCGGCGTGAAACGCTCCCGCTTTCTTTGATCCGTTTAGCTGCCTAGTTCCCTCCCCCCTTTTTGGGACAGCCGTGCGTTTTTAGGGATTGCATCGGACAAAGTTTTAGAGGAGAAAGTGCTTTGCCTCCCAGCAAGGGTGTAGGTGCAGCTCGGTTTGTAGCGGCCTTGCTGTAGCCTCCTTCAGGAGGTCTGGAAGAGATGAGGGCTCGCAGGAGGCCTTCTGAGGAGCACACTTCCCACCGCTGTGCTGAGGAGGTGCCCCGAGGACGGGGAAGGTCAGGTGAGTGCTGGCTGGGGGACGGGGACAGCTGGGTGGTGGGCCGGGAGGAACTGCTGGGAAGGACCCCCGGGGGCTTTCCTGAGGCGTGCAGGGTGTGGGGACCTGCGGCACACCTCCGTACAGCAGAGGATGTAGAGGCTTTAAGAGAAAATACGTGTAAATGGCTTACATCCAGAGAGAAAAGTAGAGTAAGAGAAGAAAGCGTGGGAACGCTAATGCTGACCACGCTAGAATTTCTACAAAAAAAGTTTGTGTTTGGTCATTGGTAGCTTACAGGTAAGAGCCTGGCATGTTTAACTTAAAGGATATAAGCGTCCAGCTAAAGAGTGTTTCAGTTATTCAACATTAATTTCAGTAGTTTTCATTATTCTTAACTTTTCTCAAAATCAATTATTGCACCTTCAGAGCGCGTTACCAGGCTGCAATTGCCAAACCTATTTATGAGTGCCTACAATAAATCTTACTACGTCAGCCTCAGTTTTTTTTTTTTTTTTTAATTTCAGTTGCCATGTGCATAAAATTAATTATTGTGACAATAATCTGGAGATTGCAAAGCTGCAAAGTAGTAGAAGAGCAGGTTGGAAACAATTACATCAGATTATGTAGAACTACATTCAAATGGTAGTAAGGGTGACTCTAATACACTGTAATTTTGGATCAAGAATGAGTAAGCTTGATCTCTTTAATAGTTTTAATGGTCTACAAAGTCTATAATTTAAAGCATTTAAATTTACTTGAGCATGTTATCATTCAAAAGTAGGGAAATTATGCTAATAAGATTATTGTTATATTAAAAATTGTGCTAATTTGAAGCTTCTAAGAATACAAATGTACAGCTCAAATGTTATGTTCTCATTAGTCGTGCAGTAGAACATGACATAAAGTAGGTGCTTTGTCTTTGTTCGAAACAAAATGGGTTGAATGAACAATAGATTGCACATCTTTTCATTGGGGGAGGGGACATACTTGTCAGCAAAACAAAGTAGCTCATAGGAAAACATTACTGAATAAAAGTAAAAAGGGAAAGCTGTTACCCATAGAAGTAGGAGGGGAAAAACTGTGATGCTGGTGTATTGTTATTTGCTGGAAACAAAGAAATTAATGCTACAAACTATACAGAAAAGACCAATTTTAATCCACTTTGGCAGATATGATATAAGCAAACTCCTTGTTATCTCAAAGAGGAATTAATTGATTTCCAAAAAAACATAATAACTGTGTTATTTGGAGGCATAAGAAAGAAACTGCAGCTGTTAGATTTACAGAGGAGAAAATAGCCTTGGATATCTCCTGCAGAAACTAGTAATTTGAAATGGCATGCCTGTGTTTGCTTAGTGATATCTGGAAAGCAACTTTCTTCTTCAGGATGTATTTTAAAGAAGTGTATTGTGGGGAATATTCTGGTATCAAGAAATGAATCACGAAGTACTATTCATTTTGAGTTCATTGTTTTGATTTATGAAGGAATGGAACAGTTTTTGAGAAATGTGTATATATACAAAATACTTTCACAACATTGTAACCATGCTGAACAGACTTCACATTTGTTCTGTTCCAGTCTTCTGATACTTAGAGTTTATCCTTGAGAAACTAACCTATTTTAAAGAATTCTTGCTGCACCAATATTAGCATTGTGTTTTTTAAGAATGAGTTGAAAGATGTGTTTGGGTACATTCTCATCTGTCCTGCCACTGGGCAAGCATGCCCGAGAATTAGGGTACCCACAGGTTAACTAAGAGTGTCAGATTTTTAATACTTTGAAGTGTTACTTTTAACAAAGATTTTCTGATCTTAACCTTTGGGTTGTCTTTGAGGAAATAAGTGAAGAAAGATGTATGTCCTTTATTTGTGGATTATTTCATTAATATCTTGGTACTCTTTTCTCATTTCATCATTACAATGAAATGAAATGTTGTATACACAAATGTGATTTTAAATACTTAAAACCTTAAGACCTTGATAACTGGAAAAGCAATGCTGTAATTAATACTTCTAATTTAGACACAGAGAAGTTGTTTACCTAGAGGAAAACTTATAACGAAAGTACAGAACTGCTTTTGAACTTCTGAAGAAGAGTGCAAGTGTGCTTTTATTTTGTGTTTAAGACTGATTTTCTTCATGGCAGAGTGGATAAATGTAACATTTGGTATTTTGAAAGCAAATGTGTGATGGAGTACATTTGAAAACATTTGATGCATCTGCTGTGCTTAATGATAGATAGCTAAAATTGCTAGTATCTGATATGAATCGTGTAATCTTCCCAAAACCTCCATTAACTGTCACTTCCCCTGGATGGAAAATAGCTTTGATGGGGAGGCTCTTGCTTGTGGTACTGCACTACTGGTTTCCTTCTTGCTCTTGATTCTAAGAATAAAAGCTGCTGCTCTGTTACTCATGAGAGGTAAAGTTTTATTAAGAAAAATAAGGGCACAGAGAACATAACAGATGAAGGACTCCCTTTTTCCCTCCTCACATTTTATTTTCATATCAACTCTCTTTTTTCCCCTTATTTTCATACCACTGTTCTTTTCAAATTGATATTTTAAGACTGTTCTCTTTTTCCTCTGGCTGCCACTTTGGATGAATTATCTAGCAGTTGTTAAGTAGAGGTAAATCAGTTCATCAGATTGATCTCAGGTTTTTCATGTATTTTAGCAAGCTAGATTCTATTACCAGATAGTCTTGAAAGGAACAGAATATCTTTGTTCAGGTTATTTTTATCATTTAATTCAGTACAGTCATTCTCTCATACTTGTTATTTGGACATCTTGAACTTAGTATTTTCTCTAAACCATGCGAGTAACACACATAACCCCAGAACAAAATTTAAGGTAGTTATTTTAAACAAGTGCCATCTGCTAGCCATCATTTAGAGCAGTTCATATGCTTGAATTGACTATTTCACTTGGGAACTATTTCACTTTCTCCTTGATAGTTCAGGATGGATAAGATCACCCTCACGTAAATGGTCCAAATGAAATTCCTTGTCTGTTTCGATAATGAATATGTGGGGAGAAAAAAAAAAGCTTTAAAATCAAAACATGTATTATATATTCTGTGGTATATATGAAAATATACAAATCTGCACCTCCAAATTACTGAATTATTGTTCATTTGAAACATTAATAATGCTACTGCGGTTAAACTGCACATTAATTCAAAACTGTTACACTCACAGATAGCATATGTTCAAGTTTATGGGATCGTTCTTTATCCTTGAGGTTAAGGAGCTAGATGGCACCTAGAAAGCCATCTTAGAAATCGGAATTTTAAAATTGTTATTTGTGCGGAAGGCTATTTTGGGTACTGTGAATGGGAAAACAGTTCACTGAGAAGCAAATCTTTGTGTTGCATTTGCAGCTACTATTGGTATAATTTCAAGCACAGTTGGGAGAACAAGGAATTTGGACTGAGATTGTTCAGTCTCTGTCGAGTCCTGTGATGCAAGATGAGTCTGCAGACATCAGGTAATTTTGTAGGCTCTGAAAACTGTAGTATCTAAAGAGGACAGAATGAATAGAGAGCTGCAACCTTAATTATGAATTCTCTTGCTTTTGTGAATACAACTTCTGCAGTTCAGCCTGACCACTGCTACTCTTAGACCTGTAACAATAACTACATGGATTAGATAGAGACATAAGTACGGAGGAAAAGGACATCTAGCACAATTTATAATTGTCTTATTCAAGTTCTTTGAAGGAGTTCTGTCAGAAAACTAGAAAGCTGAACAAAGAATGAATCTGAGCTGAACTGATGTAGTGTGCCTGTTGATTACAATTTAAAAAGTTTATGGCTACTGCATATTAAATGGAAAATGATTTAATGCAAATTGTTTTTGTCAGTAACAGTAGACTTTAGCCCTGTTGAGCTGTTTCTTCAATGTATGAAGACAGGCATTCTTATTTGTGGTTTTTTGTTTGTTTTTTTAAACTGTATGCAGCATGTTATCATGAAAGGATAAAGTGCTTTTAGTATGTTTGCATCTTTTTTTGTGGAAGTAGACCTTTTAAGCAATTTGTTGCAACTACTTGTAAATTTACAGCCTTTATCGTTGGAGAATTTGCACAGAAACTAATGTATTCAATGAGGGGATCTTATCAACAGCTATGAACATCTGAAGGGTGGGTGTCGAGAGGATGGGGCCAGACTCCTTTCGGTGGTGGCCAGTGACAGGACAAGAGGCAACTGGCACAGACTGGAACACAGGAATTTCTGTATGAACACAAGAAAGAATTTCTTTATTTTGGGGGTGACAGAGCACTGGAACAAGCTGTTCAGGTAGGTTGTGAGTATCTCCAGAGGAGACTCCGCAGCCTACCTGGACGCTGCCCCATGCAACTTATTCTAGGGCGCCTGCAGGGGATTGGACTGGATGACCTCCTACGATTCCGTGATTCTGTAATGCTTGGTGGTAACACTGAAGTCTGGATGGTCGAAGATGAATCTTTAAATGTCAGGGTGACTGCCAAAACAGGGTTATTGAGAAGCTGGATGGTGTGGCTGTGTGTCCTAAACAAGCTTCTACAAACAGTGATGGCATCTGAAGTATAACTGTGTTATACTTCAGTATAACTGTGTATATACTGTGTATATACTGTGTATGTAACTGTGGTTGTGACCAACTTAAGTATGCTGACAAAAACTGCTTGCTGTATACTTGTATCCCCAAACGCCATATCTGTGTTAAATGATCATCATACAGATCAAGATGAGGTGATATAATGTGAGCTATGCCCAACAATTTGAATTCCGGAAACTGCATTATTAACTATTTTCTGGTGGACACATCCTTAGTAAATACCAATAGCTTTAGCAATAAAATGGTTTGTCTTACTGAGTTAACATTTTTATATTCCTTGATTGATTTTTAACTTCGCTGAAATATGTATCTTAAAGAAGAACCTCCTGTTTCCTTTCTTTAAAACAAAACAACGAAAAACCAACACAACATGTAGGCTTGTTTTTCTTTTCTATCCCATTATATATTCAGATGTGGCTAGAAATGCAATAGGAAAAAAAATTGCTGCTGAATAATAGTTGAGTCTGGAAGTTAGGATTTTTGTTTTCAAACACTGACTGCATACAAAACATGGCAATAGAAGAAAGTAAGCCCTACTGGTAACGTATGCTCAATTAAAAATGTCAAAACATACAGAGTCTTTTAAGAGGTTTGTACAAAATAGTTTGCTTCTAGTATGTGTAATTATTAACAAACTGTACATAAGCCTAAAGTCTTTAAGAAATAGTTTTCCAAGCATGATTCCAGGAAAAATCTTAATATGAAGATTGTACTTAACAGAACTGTAAATTGCAATAGTAAATGATCATTTAAAACACAACTCTTTGTGCATTTGATATGCAGAATAACATGCATTGGTTTGGATAAAAGATCAGCATCTAAAAAACCATGTCTAGTATAGTTATGAATTTTTCTTTATGGAAATTTCTATCTGTGTATACATTCTCCAGGAATTCTGTAGAGCTGCACTACAGCTGAAAGCTTTTAAAGGGGGAAAAAACGTTTGCTCTTTAAAACTGCTCTTTCTATGGTATTAAATTAAGCTTGATTGCAGAGTGCATTGCATTAAGGAACATGTCTATTTTATCTTCATTACAGAATAAAACCAATACAGGTCAATCCATAATTGCATTTTCTTGCATAATTCTTGCATCACTCTTTAACATAAGACTTCTCGTAATTCCAGCATCGATGGTCATGTAAAGAAGGTTAAAAAGTGAATAGTGTCATGTTTTTGAAGAACGTGCTTGAAAGCTGCCTCTCAGACTTAAACAATAATACACCAGAAAACGTTCTTCCTTTCTAAGCCTATGCTGGCCAACTGTTCAGCTTATATTAGAAACTTAACCTGCATTTTTTAAAGATGAATGATATTACCCCCAGGCACTATCATTCTATGCATCTCTGAAGTAGTGTATGGTGTTTTATCAACATAGATGACTTCTGTTCTCTGCCTGAGCTCTTTAGTTCATGTAAATGGGACAAGTGAATTAAGACAAAGATCTATGTGATTCTTCGTGATGATCAAAATTGGTTTACTGGATCCTTAGAAACAGGCTCGATGTTCTATGTGTCCTTTGAGAGAGGGTTTCCAGGATGCCTGAAAGATGTAGCCATCCCAAGAATCTGTGCAGGGTTATACAGTTGCTTTCTAGTTTTCCTTAACTTTTCTTCTGAAAACTTACTGGAATTTTCACAGCTGCCTTGCCTGAAGGGTAGCAACAGCATGGAAGAACTGTGCTTTTTCACCAAGTAACTTCGTTGCTAATGTCAATATTCTTTGGTAGAAGTTAAATCAAATCTGTGAGTTTTTACACATAGGCTGACATTTCCAGAACTGTCATCTTTTTCATATATATGTTCTTATGATTTGATAGAGATCACAAGATGGGGAAAAAAGCACTTGTAAAACGGGCAGTTACACATGTTTGATGGTAATATGGGCCTGAGAAAAGAGCAAGAAATCAATTCAAGACAGCTTAAATTATTTCTTCCCTAAACTTTGATTAGGATTTCTGTGTGTGTGTGAATGTGTGTGCGTGTTGGAGTGAAATCCTCCCTAGCTTAATGGGTTTTAAGTGTTCAAGTACGAGCTTGCGAGCTTAGGTTCCCTTCGGAGTCAGAAGGTCATCTGCATAAGGTACTCTATCCTGTGCTGAGACAGCTTTAAGTGTCTGAAGATAACTTGTCTGACCTTCATGTTTGCCTCCTCTGATTGTAAGAGAAGCCTCAGCTTACTAGAAGTGAAATATCTAACACTCAAAAGCTAAACTAGCTAAATGTGCTTACGTATTTCACAAGTGATATTATCCTAATTAAAAACAAATTCAATTTTGACATTTCTACTGTTTCAGAGGAATCTTGTTTAAAAAATATTTGAATAATAATGGATATTCTGACACTTTGTTATTTTAATTGTCAATATTTAATAATGCAAGGAATTCTGAATGTATCCCTCTTAAATAGGATTAAAAAATGAACTTCTATTCTATGAAGAAGTTATTGATCAGATTTATTTATGTTTTACTTGCATTGCTTTTTTTGGTTAGGAAATCACTGGAAGTTTGTGTCAACTTCAGTGGAGATTACGCTTGCAGCACGTACCCCCTTTCTTCCTACAGCCATGCTTTGCCTGACTGTGGTTAAGTCTTCAACCATCTACTGTCTGTAAGCGTTGTTGTATAGTTCATTTAGAAAGCCTGATGTATTGTGATTCATCTAAAATATTCTCATAGTTGTTTAAAGAAACTAAATTAAGCATTGTTTCAAGGGGATGTGGGGGACATCTGTACTTCTAATATTTGAACTTCTAAAAATCTTATCTCACTAAATAACACACAATGATTCACTAGGTAAATGTCATTCACTTGTAGAGGAGGCTCTAAAGGTTTAGAACAGCATTTGGATGGTATCTAGGCTGTTAAGGGCTCCCTCGAAGCCCTCACTTTCTCAATGTAGTAATGTAGCTATTTCCTCAATTCTTCTTGTAAAATATCTGACTCTTCAGCCTGCCTTGCTTTGCGTATGTAAAAAGTTCTTGTAATCTTGCTGTCCCTCTGTCGTAATCAGGGAAGAGTTTATTGTTTGTACCTCAGACATGAGTTCCTTTCCAGGAAACTGTCAGCTTGCTCTAGAGCACATCTTGGGATTTATGATTTCTCTGTCTCTCTGAATACAGAAGTGATCTTTAATTTTTTTTTTTTTTTTTTTTAACCAAGTATCCGAGTTTCTTTGGGTCTTTCCTAGAGTTAAAAATACTGCTAGAAAGAATCTTGCTTTTGGTTTAGTAGCTCTCTGAGGACATTCTGAATATTTTATGTAACTTGGTACTAAAAGCCCTTTATCCTTCAAAAAGGAGTTGAGGTTTATTGTATAGGAATAGTTCCTTGCATTATGTTCAACACAGCCTACAGCTTTTATACGCTTCTTTATCCATTCTGTCTTTTTCTGAGAGTAATGCTATGATAGGCTACATCTACATCAATGAAGACAAAAAGAACGTCAGCTGAGCTTGCTGGCTTTTTTAATACTTTCCTACGTTTACTTCATCTAATGTTAACTGGCTTAGTAATAGTAGGTTAGAGTAAAAGGTGAGTAATATTAGTCACTCCTTCAAAGGAGAAGATAACCTAATACAAGCTTTCAAAAACTTTATAAATTTAAGGTCCCGATGCAGATGGAAATAAAGTTTTACATCAATGCTACCTCTGCTGTTGGTAGCTCCTGTGCTCCTGAGGGAAGAAATTTCAAGGAGGGGTGGTGTTTTGGTATGGTAGAGAGTTCTCATATATTAGATAAAATGTACAACGTAAAGCACAGAATCATTGCACCAAGTATGCCACTGAAGTAAAAGGGATCTTTAAGGATAGGAAGAAGTAGGTAGGTAGTAATGGAAGATCCTTTCCTAAGATATATAGATAATTGGGTTTTTGATTGCTGAGTGGGCCCTGTCCATTGCAAAGGCAGCAAACCTCACAATTAGCCTAGGTAGGAGTGCAGACAGCTGTACTTGGTGTTGGTACCAGTTAAAGGCAAAAGGGCACAAAGCGTCCTGTTAGAGTGCTCCTTCAAGTCACGGTGAAAGAAGCCCTTGCTACGCTGTTAGGCTGTAGATATTCAAAAAGATCTCTGAACTCTGAAAATTGCCTTTTATTTTCTTTCACCTTTTTAGAAAGTGCAGTTTAGTTCTGGTGTAAGGACAACACAAAATAATGTTGGTGGATTTTTTTTTTTTTTTAATTTTCTTCACTTTCAAGCAAGATCTTTGTATATGTCAGTGTGGGTGAGGTTATTAGAACTGCATTCATTCATTCCAGCTGGGTAAACGTTCTTATTCATGGAAGTGCTGGACACTTTCATATTAGAAAATGTGACAAAGGATTAAATGAACTGCCACTTCTAGAGAAGCTAATAAAAATGAAATAATATCCTATCAGAAAACAAAATTTCTTTTTTATTAGGAAGGAAATATATTTAATGTGTGTGTGTGCTGAGTGCAAGAAAAATAGTACAGGATATTCTGGTAATAGCTGGAGATGTTTGAGATGTGAATGTGGTGCTTATGGACATGGTTTGGTGATAGACTTGGGAATGTTACATTGATGGTTGGACTTGATGATCTTAAGGGTCTTCTCCACTGTATTTTGTGGTTCTGAGAGAAATAACCAGTGGTGTACTTAATAACTATGCATCCTCGAGTATCCCAGAACAACGCTGAAGTTTTAGGTGTCAGTCTGTTTAGAAAGTATGTATATGAACTACTTTAAGAAGTTTATAAAAGCAGTGCTGCATCTGTACTGACTCTGTAAATGAAACAGTTTTTTTGATTGTACTTGTTTTCATCCATCAAAAAAGGCAATGCTTTAATAATAACGTGCACAGAATGAATTTTGTCATGCATGAAATAGAGCTCATTTACCAACTTTTGTAGTTCTTTTTTCCTTGCAGAAAATGAGCATTTTCAATTTGGTGCACATTAGTATAAGAAATTACCATATCTTTACTGGGTACTTGTTTTTTTAACTTTTGTATTCAGATGGCCTGTATAGCTCATTATTTCCATGAAAAATTGAAGATGCTATGGTACAATGACAAACATTACTTTCTCAGCAAATGTCAGATGTTAGAGGGGTAACTGAAACAAATTCATTTGAACTGCGTTGTAAGTGTCCTATCTTCTTGGTGTTTTTTTTTTCTTCCAGAAGAGCAAAGTGCACTGTAAAAGTCAGGGTTTTGTTGCTTCAGTCTCTCTTGATAATGATTCTAATTAGTGTTGTGATAATTAGATACAGATGGTTTGCAGGTGGGGAATGCCAGGCTTCAACTTAACTAAATTGCTCAATGTATCACCTGCTTCACAAATGAAGAAACTCTGTAGGGCTCTGACCCAAAGCCTGTTGATGTAATGGAAAGACTCCATGTGATTTTGTGGGCATTTAGAGTAGACTATAAGTTCCACTGTGTTTTTTGAGATTGCTATTTGTTTTGCAAAGGAACTGGTGTAATACTGCATATTCAGAACTGTATTAAAACATTCTATTGCGGAGAAATGCCATTGTAGTTGAGTTTTATTTGATATTTTGCTCTAGTTGTACCCTTTCTCTTCTGCCACTTAGTCCCATAGAAAATCTTTTCTCCTTGCCATTCTCTTCTTTTCACAAGCCAGTAAATTACTTGGTCCAAAATACATGAGAAAATTATCTTTATCATACTTTCCCATGGTAGTAGTTATGTGTGCTATGCATCTTTTAGGTGCTGAAATCTGTGACTTTCTTTTAATAATTGGGCTATTCTTTGTAAAGGTGAGAACTTAGAAGGCACAGTTTCTTCATTCCTTTGATACAGACAAGACTAGTGTAAGTCTGCTAGCTGGAGATATTTATTGTTTGAGATACTAGTATTGGTGTTTTCTTGTAAATGTTGAAGTTTTTCTTGTTCTTCCAAGCCTTAGTCAGTTTTTATTTTCTATTTGTATTATCACCCATTGTATTCTATTTATTTCCTCTTCACACACAATAGAGGATGTTGAGTTCATCAAGCATGGAATGTTATACAAGGTTTAAAAAACAAGAAAAAAGCTGCCACTAACAAAAAGCTAAAACTAAAAGTGTTTAAAGTGTTCCACATGATGTGATTCAGAAAGACACCATTATCCTTGGAAAATGTAGAAACTTAAAAATAACCACTCATTTGGCAGGAGTTGCAATCAGATTTATTTTTTCCTGTATTAACTCCCTTGTGCAGCTGGCTGATCAGCTGTGGCCTGATGATCCCTGAGAGGCACACTACTATGTGGTGGACCATATTTTCATCTTTTCCTTGACTTTCCTGGTTCTCTTTCAGAATGCTTTGTTCCCAAGGGACAGGGAGGACTGTTCCTTCGTTTTGGAGTGAATCTGATTCTCTTTGGACTCTCACACAGGAACTAGGTGTTAGAGAATCTAACACAGTGATGTCAAGAAACCTGTAAACCTTCTAATTAGACATGCCCTAAGCGCCAAACAATCAAATTTGGGGTTCTACCCAGCTCCAGGGAGCAGGCAGATAGAGAAGCTGCTGTTTTGCCACTTCATTATCACCCATTGCACTGAATAGGAAAACTCTGATGTCATCCAGTTGCTATAGCAACACAGTCCTTGCTTATCTCTGTTTCTCTGGCAACAATCCCTTACTTTCTGCTGTGTTCACACTCTTTGTTGCTATAAAATTCTTTCATTGTGTTTTATATATTCACAGCTCACATCAGGCCAGTCCTTAGTTGCAGGCTTGCTGTCTTTCTTATAAAGAGATTTATTAGACTTCCATCATTTCATATTAATTATGGTAGTCTTTGGAACTGATGAAGAAATATAAACCGTTTAGGAAGCTATAGAGAGGTATAGTACAGGAGTTGTTAGAAATGAAATTCTATTCTATAGGGTCTGAGTTCACATGGGAATTACCTTGGCTTGAAGTTAGAGAGCTGGGAGTACTTGGTAGAGTTTAATGCCTGGCTTCCCATTGGCTGCTCTCTCTCAAGATGGGAAAACCTTCCCTGGCCCTTCTGGCTGCAGTTGGACTAGTATAGTCCAGCACAATATTGCTGCAGGTGTTTCAGAACTGCTTAAAGATTGTTTCTATGGACAGCAGTTTGATAGCAGTGTGCTATAACTTAATATTCTTATTCACTTTCATTTATTCTTAATTAACAGATTAAGTAGCTAAAGAAAAGGCAAAGATCTTTTGATGTGGTTAATATCAGCTTTTTTTGTCGTCCCTTCAGAAAGACCATCTTAATCACAGAATTACAGATAAATGGCCTTTGCTAACATTCATGTGAGTCTTTCCTGCAAGTCTTCCTATTCATTTCAATGAAAATTTATCACTTAGTATCTTACAAGTAGAATTATGACCTACAGTGCTTTGTATACCTGCAGAGATAGGTGTGTTTATGTTCATGTAATGTAGTGCAATGTTGACTGTTGAAGAAGTAAAAGGGCTATTTCTGAGGCTCTTGTCAGTCCTTCTAAGGCTCTTATTCAGAGCTCTTATATTAGCTCATTTCAAATTTATGGATTGATGGATACTGCATGTTTATTTCTTGTGTCAGCACTGGAGCAGTTTATCATTTAACACTTATCTCACTGAAGAGTGATATGTTCTATCCATATTAGGTCATTTTCTAAACCCTTGCGTTTAATGAAATATGTACACTAGGAATTTATAAAGACAAATTTGAATGAGCTTCAAAATTGATTACTTCCTTTCAGCCAAAGTAACTGCTTCATCTTTTTTATTCTTCCTGCTGTCTGATGCTTGGGTGCTCTGTCATTGTCTGTACAATCCTTGGAGCCTGAATGATGGCATAAAGGAGCCAATGTGGAAGGAATTAACAAGGCAATGTTTTTCTAGAATAGATACTTATTGTCAGTGTATTTCAAATTGAATTGAATTGAACTACAGTAGAACTCCCGTTTAAATTTAAATAGGTAAGTAACAGTTCAGGTTCCATGTAAATAAATGAAGCAGACAGCATCTTCTGATAGTCTTAATGCTTTTGGTCTGCAATGAGCATCTGAGCTCACTCAGCTACTTAGTGGAGGCGTTTTATCTTCTTGTTCTTCCTTATATCATGAGAAGAAATGGACTATTCTTTCCTATATCATTACAGAATCAGAAATTTCCAAGAAATTAATGAAATGTGGGTTGGGTAATTCTGTTTTAATTTCTTAGCTATTCCTGCATTCTTGCCTCTTTCACCCTGTTACTTGTTTGCCACAACTAATCTTGGATGAGATGTTTAGAATATGTCTATTCAATTGCAAGAGCTGTTTCAACTAGCAGTCTAAGACGGAATACAATTTCTTGCACTGTGTCCTGAACATTGTTCTGCTCAGGAAGGGTGCTCAGCACTGCACTGAAGGGCTGCTAGTGAGAAAAGATTGAAGTTTCGTTCTTAGTATTACTATCATATACCCTTTTTCTCAAACTTATTTTTGTTGGGTTTTTTTTCCCCCTTTTTTTTGGCCACAGAGGATTTACCAGAGGAGAGGAGCAGTTCAGTCCTGTCAAGTTAAATGTTTGTAATTGATCGCTTACCAAAGAATATAAGCTCTCACACAAGTGACGAGGAGCCCGAAGAGGAACAGAGGAGATATTATCCAATCTAAAACATTAATTGGAAATTTGATTTTAAAGGAAATACAAGATTAGAATGGTCTCTGGTTTCCAGGGTTCCTTTTCTTTTTCCTCTTTCTTTTAATCTGTCTGTTGCTTATTGCATTTTATGACCCTTGTGTATTAGTCGTTGTTCTTGAGAGGAGATAAGATGGGAAAGGACATAATAGTTGAGAAGCAATCAGAAGTTATGGTTCTAAATTGTAGTCTTGACAGTTTCTCAATAAAAGGTAATTCAACAAATTGCCAACACTTCCTGATCAGAGCACTATTCATAATGTAACAGAGGAGCGGCTTCAGGCTTGGCAGGCTGGTGATCAGCATCCAGTGCATAACAGTGTTTGTAATTTGATATGGATCAGTTCTGTCACTTTGCTGATCAGTAGTCATCCCATGTCTGTTGAGTTTCTTGCCCTGCGGCAAGACTTTGGAATGTGAAGAACATCTTGCAGGAAAAGTAAATGAACCAATCACTGCCCTACGACCTCGGTTCTTGCCATGTGGGATGAAAAATTGTAGTAGATAATTTAATTTATAGGTAAAAACTTGCATCTGCAACTGTGTATCTTAATCTACTATATGGTATCTGAAATTTCTCAATTGTTGCATTGTTATCGACTTTTTAGTTTGTGTGCCTCTTGGTTTATCAAGACATTGAATACCAGGTGTTCATGTTGTGTCTAGATTTGTAACACTAAAGAAAATCTAACATCATATACAAAAATCTTCTGTCATTCATTATTCCTGCATGATGTCTGGACATATCCTTGTATACTACCATTGTGTATGTTCTTGTGCCACCAGTTAGTGTCTGGTCTTCGTGGAGAAAATCTTAGGTGGACATTTTGGAAAAGAACTCAGCTACATAGCTGCTTGCGTTTAAGTTAGTGCTTGCTTTTAAGCTCAGTGGTTTTTACCAGTTTGCATGTATTTTCCAGCTGTTGGCTTAAGACAGATGAATTTTTAGTTATTTTGTGTGAATACAGCTAAATTACAATGTCTGAGAGTGCTGTAGTGAGTCATCAAGATCTTTATGGCTACTACATATATTTTAGACCACATCTTGCTATTTCTGTTACTTTTGTCTGTAGTTAATGATGCAAAACCACAATATAACTGTTGAAATGGATGAGTTGTGTGACGCTGCCCATTGTGTAGCAATTGATGTCAAGACAGTTAAGTTATGCCTCCTCCTATATAAAGTTTATGAATCTGCTATTTAAACTGGTTGGATGGGACTGCATATAGAAAATTTTGGTTTGTTTTTAAATGCATGCATCAAATCCAGTACATGAAAGTTTAAAAAAGAAACTGGAAAGCTGTCATTAATAAATTGTATCAGAGTACCAATAAACTAATGAAAATAGCTGAATTTGCTGGTAACAACATGGGTGTCTTTAGAAGGCAAGAATAGCTAGAATACGAAGGAAGCTGTAAGTACAAGGGCTGCTCTGAAAGCAATGCCTCCTATTTTATTATGTCTTCCTGTGACATCAGAGGCAGATGCTGGTGGGATGTCTGCAGAGGTTGAACTTTCCCACCAATATTCTATTCCATGTTGTTGCCATGTGACAGATGGCAGCAGAGGGGCACTGGCACAATGGTGTCTGACATGGGAGTGCGGATGAAGAAAAGGTGTGGGATTAAACGATTCTGAGCTAAAATATTTCAATAGTTTTAAAATTAAATTCTTGCTACAAAGGAGATCCAGTTCAAAAATGAAATGAGTTGTTCTCTGAATTCTCCACTGCTCCAGGGAACTGCTTGGAGAAGACATACACATAGCCACCAAGGAAGACACAGGGTATATGCATATAGGGAAAACGTAGTCATTTTCAATTTAGAGATTTGTCTTTTTTTTTTTTTTTTTTTTTTTTAAAAAAAANTTTTTTTTTTTTTTAAAAGAAAGCCATAATATTTCAAGCCAAATGTATTATCTGTAAACTTAAAATCTGCCACAAGATGAGACCAGCCAAAGTTTCTTTGTTTGTTTTCAAACAATGGGTATTCTATAACTGAGATTACAGAGACTATACCAAGTGAATAGGGGGGGAAAAGGAAGGATAAGAAGTAGGGAAAAGCTATTGCTTATTCTGCTCATGGTACTCAGATGTGACATTCACATAGATTTGCACTTTCCAGGTCAGACTGTCACTTGACTGAATTTTGTTTGCACATCCTGTTGCTAACCTGCTGCTTCCATTTAGCACTTGGTCTAAAACGTTCTTTAAAGAAAACCCACAGTTTTCCATCTGCTGTTCTCACAACAGATTTTATAGCTCTGTCACCTACTTATGTCTTTTAGAGAAAAGTAGTTGCCTACAATCTTTTCTATTTTCAGCGATTTAGAAGTATCTGCTTGGGTTCCTTCTTCTATTAGGATTTATAAGAAATGTGTAGTTATCTCCAGTGTTGTTGCTAATGCCATTTCAAGGCCTATTTACTCATCAAGGGAATTTAATGTTGAATGCTCCTCGTTACCAAACATATCCTGATAGTAATACTTATTGTGGAAAAATACATGCAGAACACTTTTATGCATGAACAGGTGACCACAGTTTATCAGCATACGTGACTCCTGGATGTCTTTGGGTGCTAATTTTAGCATAGTTTGCTCCTCTGAGGTTATTGATGTAATGGTGAGTGACCCACAACACCCGTTAAGATGATTTTAACTTCTTTGATAAGTTCTTCACCTTTCTGAAGAATTATTTTAACCTCCTTGTTTAGATAATACACTTTTATTATAAGCAGTTTGACAAACTTGTAATAATCTCTAGTGGTTTGGTGTAATAGCAGCCATATGGAACTGTAATTTCTAGGTCCCATAGTTCTCATCTAGTATATGCTATGTTGGATTGTATGTCAAAATCGTCTTCACGCCATCTGTAAGTTACTACACGCTGAATTGTTTTATTGTAGTTTTACTGTAGTTTCTGGTGTCTAGAGATTCGTTCTTCACATCAGTTTCCAGCATTTGAGTTCTTAAAGGTCCTAATCACTTAATTTCTTAAGTAGAATAATGAGAACTGACAGTGAGAAGGCAGAATAATGAAGTCACTTACAGAATTTGTACAAAAGTCTCATTCTGCATAGATAAGGATGTTTTATACTTAAGCCAGAACCATAAGAACTGAATTTTCTTCATTTGATCTAGTGTTTGCTTTGGTAAAAGTGAGAACTGAACTTCTCATGGTCAATTTTGCTCTGAAATGAATATATTCGAGTAAGTAGATATGGTTGTTATTTTTTGTCCTTTAGGTAGACAAAATGCAGGATCTTACTGCACAAAAGGAATGTCCGAATATGTGGGATATCTTAAGCATTCTTGGGATACAGAGACTGCATCCAGCTTTCTTACACTGATACCGTTTGAAGTGTGGTGCTGAAGACACTTGATCGTCATTTGATAGTTGTATTTGACTGTAATTACTTGTTGTACTCTTGCTGTAGCTTGTTGTGCTGGTCACCACCAGTGCTTCTCAGTATCTATTCTGTTTCATTTTGTTATAGATAAAACTGGGGACACTTCTTAGGGCTATCCTTTCTGTGCTGTTGTTTCAGCTGCAGTTGTAATGGAGGTTTAATCTGCAATTACAGCCTTTAAGCACTACCTCAGAATAAAAGTATCAACAAACTTCATTTTAAACGACAACTTTTTATTAGAAATATGAACTTACAAGAGCTTTCCATATTTAGTCGTAATTTTACCAGGTACGAAATGTGTAAATTTATGCCTTGCTGGAATAGTGTATCACCTCTGTTTAGGCAGTCTGTTGATGAGATGCTATCCCGCAAGAGATATAATCTTGATTCCCTTAACATTAGCAACAAAGAGGATAGAACATTGTTTCCCTCTGCCCAATAGGGTTATTAGATTTTAAAGAGAGATTAGCTTTTATTTCTTTGCTCTGTGGGGTCACTATTACCCGGGACTACGTTTTCCAGGTATATTTGAAGAACTTGAGAAATCTTCACTGACCTGTAGGACCAAATGGGATGCATCAGAGAGTGCTGAGAGAACTGGCAGATATCACTGAGAGGATGTTCGCTGTTGTATTTGCTGAGTTATATGTTTTGGGGGAGGTTGGAGATTGTGGAGACTGAGGGAAGGCTGGATCACATTTCCCAAAAGAGGCTGAGGAATCTCTGCCCTGGAATGTCTTAAAACCCTGTTGCCCTAAGGATCCTGGTCAGGATTCAGTGTTTATCTAGTTTTTGTGCAATGTGTTGGACTTGAATCACGTACAAAGGTCCTATCTTATGTGAATGATTCCAAGAGAACAGATGACTTGCTGTTTTAAGTAATGTTAACAATTTTGTTTGGGTTATCAGTAAAATGAAGCATAAACCGATGATTATTTCCTATGGTAAAGCAAATACTGCACCCAAAGAACGAAGGCAAGCCTTATGAAAAAGACTGATGTGAATTCAAAAGCTTGAACACAGTTCTGAGTTTAATCAGTGCATGAGACTTGCATCAATATATTAATGATAAAAATTTCTTAAATGCAGAAATGGTAGAGTAAAGGTAGACGTCATTGGTTTCTCTGAAGATCTCTTACATGTATTTTGGGGGGTATATGTTCCCATCCCATTTAGAGATGTGACTATCCCAATGAACATAAAGCATAAAAAAATTAAGCATTTGGATAAACAGTGCAGCAGAAAGTAGGATAAACAATGCAGCAAAAAGTAGCATATGCTTTTTTCTTGCAATTTTAGTGTGTCTCTAGGTAATAAAATTTCTGCTGACATTTCAAGAACACCAGAAGTTGAAGAGGAGTGCTCGTGATCCACAGAAAATGACTGAGTAATACACTTAGACAAAAAAGACAGAAGTGTAATTGGATATATTTTAAATAAAAGCATTTTCCCTACTCTTACCCAATTGCTTTATAAGCTGATCAGAAAATCCTGTTTACTCTCCTAGAGAGAGATTTCCTGTGTGATGTTCTAGGCAATGACTCTGCTCGTGGTCCAGAAAAGGACTGAAAACCTGAAAAGCCCACTGTTTGATTTATAACATTCTTATTAAATACTGTTATTGTTTCTAACTTGGCAGCTCCAGTAACCTTGGAGGTGGTTAGTGAATGTGGTATCATCTTAGTTGCATGGTCTGAATGCCAATAGTGTGCAAACAGCCATGTTGCCTTGGGCATACTTGCTAATTGATTGCACCAGACTTCAGAGACTCCGTATCTGGGGGCAGACCTTATGTGCATGTCTTCCTGTAGAAGGTGGATCATGCATCTTTCCAAACACTACAGTTCCTGGACAAAGCTGGCGGACCTCTGTCAAGAGTCTGTTAGTTACATTAACAGTTGACAGAAATTGAGCTTCAAGTGAACCTGGTGTGGCCTCAGTGAAGCAAAATTTCTCACCAGAGCTGGAACACTGCATATCCATCTTCTGTTATTATATATGTGATGCTTCTAGAGCACAAGGGTCCCTTAGATATGTGATTCTATTTCTTGATATTGTCAGTTCTGCACAACACGTTATTGTAATGAAAATAAGAATGGTATGAAACAGAAAAAAAGTATAGATGCTGGTACAAATCTGATTCAGGATACTGACATCTGAAATTTAAATGTTTGGAGTGTCACTGAGCTGTTTTGTGAGTCTCTGTGGGTATTGCTGCCTTGGGGATTTGTTGAGGCACTTGAGGTAGCTCAGGATAATTTTTAGCTCTGCTGGTGTTCATTTAAGTTAGTACAATTTCATGCAGGATGTTTCTTCTAGTCAAAAAGAAACATAACTTGGGTGGCTGTGACTTCATTAAAACTCCTGAAACTGGCTGAGTGCCACATCTCAATTTCAGTAGAAATTCATTGCAAGTAACAACAGGGGGAGTAGGGTATCGTTTGCCTGTAGCATGAAAGCCTCCTTTTGCCAAACAATTGTGTTGGTTTTTTTTATATATATATATTAAAAAACATCATTCCTGCTGTGTCTCTTTATGCCAAATGTTCCCTGTGGTTGGGCATGTGGGCTGTAACTGCCTTCTGACAATTGCATCAGAGCAAATGAGCTGTGACACTGCTTGCCTATTTTTAAATAAGCTCAATGTTGTCCGTCTAACGAAGTACTAAAGCATACTGTGCCTGTGGGAAATGCAGGCTTGGCAAGAAGAGTAGTTAGGAAGAAGTTTTTGCTTTAAAACAAACAAACAAAACAAGTATGTGTTCTCAGTGTTGTGATAAGCAGCTGCTGTTTAACTTGAGCCAGTCCTGAGTTGTTGATTCTTAGTTAGAATGAGTGGCATTGATAATCCTGAATAATTACGTGCTGGCTGTGATAAATGTGTTAACTGCATCTAGGAAGCACTTCTGGAAATGTAAGCTTGGAACTTGTTGTATGTGAAGGCACTGTTTCTTACCTCTATAAAGGGAGTGTATGGCATTACTAGTCTATTCATAGTAGACTAATGAGTATATGAAGATGTAAAGGTCACAACAATTTGAAGTAAATCTATTTTGCTTGATTTACATGACATCCCATTTGAATGAATTCTAAACAGTTACCAATTTTGTTCTCAGCAAATAAATGTTGGACCTCTTGACAGTCATTTGGGTTTCATCTGAAACTCTTATTACAAAGTAAGAAATGTCAAAACATATTTCTACGTGACTTATGAAACTTTGCTTTTACTTTTGTTCAGTATATGATTGACTTGACTTTTGTGGAGCCCTTGTTCTCTGAGTATGAACAGAAGCACATGCATTGTGCATTTACTTCTATAGTAACTTGTTTGTTGCATGTAAAGCAACAGTCACTGAAAAATCGGCAGAGATTAGACCTGCAAAGCCAATGTGTTTTATTCAAATAGCTGCTGCTTCTTGTCTGTTCTTAAAATGGCACAATTTATTGTGAAAAATCTTAGCCCTAAAATTTACCAGCAATCTAAGTTGAGTGATATTAGTGTGTAGTCTATAAAGTAAAATCAAATGTCCTTGGTGTTGCACAGATTTCCACTGTTAGCTACATTCATAGTGTTGCAGGTAGCTGATAAAGCGTTTGCTGGTTTTCCACCTTTTTTTGGCTTGTGAAATGCATGGCTTCCTCTGATTAGGATGGTTTTATTGTAAAATAATTTATGCATACTTCAGAGTTTTTATTTGATCTCAGCTACATTTATGGGAAAATCACAGCTTTAGAGACTTCAGCATTTTGTGTTCATCAGTTATTCAGTAGTGCTCTGTCCGGCTTGAACAACTTCAAAAGCTGCAAAAGGATTTCACTTTGTACCTTACTATCTAACGTATCTTATATAACATCTCACTTCTGCTGGTGTCTTGTTTGCTTAGTATCACCGTAAAAAGATTACTAGGTGTGTTCTGTCATGCACGTTCATAATAAATCAAGTATTCTTGTTTATTCTGCTTAAAATTACCTTCATTGCCATCATAGGAAAAATACCAAAGCTCCTAATAAAAGCAGTTATTAAGAAGATATAAAAATGAAAGAAATTTACATGTGAAGTACAGCGTTTATTGTAGGAGCTTTTGAGTTAGCAATGGTTTTGATGCATCCTCCATGGCTTTTATAAATGTTTTTAAGGGAGAAATCTCAAGAGGCAGAGAAGATATTTGGAAGATGAATGTTAGTTCACAGAATTCCTGTTTTAAATACATTTAATAGCCAAATTCACAGTTTTTACAGTAAAACCCCCCTTTTCAAATGATGAGTATATTTTTGCACTTAGAAATAGGAATTGTTAAGGTCTAAAAGGGATGAAATTATCCTTAATTTACAAGATTGCTTAGAACACAGAAAATGTTCTTTCTACTGCAAAGGAATCGTAGATTTTTCTATTTGGTCTGCCTATATAAAGACATGCACAGCATCTTTTCTGCTGCAGAGATGTGTGCATTATATGCTTGGGCCAAAATATAATAGCGTGAGTGCAAGTCATGCTAGCACACCGGGCTAACACTTGGGAGCTGTGGGTATTGGGAGAAAGGGTATGAGGAACAGGAGCGGGGGAGAGAGGAGAACATAAGTGCTAAGAAATTCCAGGAGATCCAAAGATGGGAAAGAAAAATAGAGTGGTATAAGCAAAAAAACAGTAAGATAAACTTCGAGTTGGAATCTTTATAAAAATCTTTGAGTTGATGTTTGATGTCAACCATTTCAGTAAAAGGATTAAAAAAAAAAAACCTTATTCAGTTTCTTTGCCACTGCTATATTGAATGCTTTAGGAAATGGAACCCTGTAATGCTAGCTGTAAATCTTATATCATGCTTGTTCTTTAAAACAGAACATTACCAACAAATCTGTGTTTTCCATTTCTTACTACAATAATTCCTACAAGAAACTTAGAAATGTCAGTTTTGCATGATTGGAAGTTGGGAATGACTGTTTTTATTGATAGCAAAGCTTGTCGTGTATTTTTCCAGAAGTATTTGCTTCAGTGACGATTTCAGTTGAGTGATACATTTTCTTAATTTTAGAAGGGCAACTGGTCTCATTTAACAGAAGAATAACTGTGTTAAGTATTTCAGACTTTCCTTGAAAAGAAAGTTCAGATTGCAGCTACCACATACTAACTGTAAGTGAGAAATTAGGCTATCAAATACCACTGTTCTAGTAAAACGTGTTATTGAATTACTGCATCAGTTAAGAAAATAATTTAGCTACAGATTTGGCAATAATGCTTTAATGTGCATCCTTTGGAGAGATTTGATTTATTGTTGTGGGAATAAATGAATATGAATGTGATCTAGTAATATTCTGTAAAATTCCGCTGCTGTTTTTCACATTCCACTTTATAAAGTGAAAAGAAGCATCTTTCCCGCAAAAAGTTGTGGTATTCCTATAAACAAATAATTCAGAGTGCTCAGAAAGGTTTCAACAGTCCTTAGTAAGAATGGCAATCATAGATGCACATGGATCAAAAGCATGTTCACCTTAAATAAATTTAAGCCAATAAATATTTGCAGTATATTCTAGGAGACTGTTTCAGGAGACCGCAACCAGGTGGTTGCATTTAGGCCAAGCCTAATCTAGAACCTGTATTGAAGAGCGAGAGAAACCACTTTTTGTTCTACTAATTCTGGAACAACTTCACGCCAGTACAGTTACTGAAGGATGCGTGTTTTCTGCGGATGGTACTGATTCCAGGTGGCCATTGTAGATGTTACAAATTTCTATATCTGTGGGTTAGTCAAGAAATACAAATATCTTCCCTTTAATTTTGAGCAGGGATCATTCACCACGCCTCAAACAGAAACAGGGAAAACAAAACCCATTAAACTATGTTCCAGCAGTCTTAAAGCATACATCTTTGTTTGGTGGTCAGGAGGTTAATGTCTTTGAGAAAAAATAATCAATGTGGATGATTCAGTTTTTTTTTTAAATAGTGCACTATGTAGGCAAAGCTCAATGCCCTTGACATCATTTTCCACGGAGTAGAAAAATGAATTTGACTGTTTATGTTCTTGCTGAAGCTTAGAGCATTTCAAAAGTCAATGAGTTCTGATTTAGAAGCAGATTTTTCTCTCATTCTTTCCACATACTAGGTCCTAACTGATTTATTCTGGTGTGTAATACTACTTATACATGTGTATTCATTTTCTCCTACAAATTTTCCAGGCAGATTTACAAACAAAAATTCTGTTGCTGCTCCACCATCTCAGCCACTGAGAAAGCATGGGAACTTAATGTGTATGCAAGTCTACATTGCTAAGTACAACAGTTGCAATGATTCTTAGTGTGTTCATCACATTTAAAAAAAATATATACCTTGAAGTGCCCTCTTATTTACCATAGTTTACAATCCTAGAAATATAAAGTTGGAGGAGAATGCTACATGATCATTTGGTTCGGGAGAGCTTATGAATGCCCACACTATCTCTGACAGATGCTTAATCAAGGTGTTCTTGGACAATCCAACAATGAAGAAGTGGGAGGAAGCTTTGAACAAATAACTTAATTTGGCAAGTGCCTTGAGAAGTGAGGATGTTGTCCAGGGTTCCAGCCACCGGTCCCATATTCTACTTCATGAAGGAAAGTTCTCTGTAGTAATTGGCTCATATTGCTGCATTTCTTTTCAAGATCATAGAGGTCTAAAGTAAATAGTGTTGTTTTTAACCAAGATGCATCTTTAGAACCTTGCATTCCTTCTGTCATCTTCCACACTTCCACAACTCCAGACGCTTCGAATGCATTTATGGCTTCTTCCAACTCAGCAGCTGTACCATCTCCAACACTGCTACTGCTTCATTATTTGGTACACCTCAAAATCCATGCTCCTTGTAAATAGAACTCTTGTTCTATTGCAGTCTAATTTAGAGATTCTTTTCTATGATCTTTTTCTGTGCTTCTCTGAGTTTTCTCTGCTAGTCTATCAAGGGAAGAAAGTATATAAGGGAAGAAAGATATAACCCTTTATAAACCCCTCTGTATTGCAATATCTTTCCATTCTTAAACGTCTAGCTGGTAAATTTATGCTTTAGGACATTTATGTAAGGGAAGTCCTGAGAACTTGATTGTATGTATTTTGGGTCTTGGTTTTGTCTGATATTTTGGACATATCACATAGTGGCTCTGCTCTATTTGTTCGTAAAATATTTACTATTTACCTTTAACCGGTCAGGCCGGTCAGTCTCACCTCTGTGCCTGGCAAGATCATGGAGCAGATCCTCCTGAAGGCTCTACTAAGGCACACGGAAAATCGAGAGGAGGTGATTGGCAGCAACCAACATGGCTTCACCAAGGGCAAATCGTGCCTGACAAACCTGGTGGCCTTCTATGATGGAGTCACAGCAACAGTGGATCAAGGGAGAGCAACCGACGTCATCTACCTGGACTTGTGCAAGGCGTTTGACACTGTCCCGCACAGCACCCTGGTTGATAAACTGGATAAATATGGGTTTGATGGACGAACCACTCGCTGGATAAGGAACTGGCTGGATGGCCGCACTCAGAGAGTGGCGGTCAATGGCTCAGTGTCTGAATGGAGACCAGTGACAAGTGGTGTTTCTCAGGGATCGGTACTGGGACCAGTGCTGTTTAACATCTTTGTCGGTGACATGGACAGTGGGATCGAATGCACCCTCAGCAAGTTTGCAGATGATGCCAAGCTGTGTGGTGCAGTCGACACGCCAGAGGGAAGGGATGCCATCCAGAGGGACCTGGACAGGCTTGAGAGGTGGGCCCATGCCAACCTCATGAAATTCAACAAAGCCAAGTGCAAGGTCCTGCACCTGGGTCGGAGCAATCCCAAGTACACATACAGGCTGGGCGGAGAATGGCTTGAGAGTAGCCCTGAGGAGAGGGACTTGGGGGTGTGTGTTGACGAGAAACTCAACATGAGCCGGCAGTGTGCGCTTGCAGCCCAGAAGGCCAACCGCATCCTGGGCTGCATCAAGAGAAGTGTGGCCAGCAGGTCGAGGGAGGTGATTCTGCCCCTCTACTCTGCTCTCGTGAGACCTCACCTGGAGTATTGTGTCCAGTTCTGGGGCCCCCAACACAAGAAGGATGTGGAGCTGTTGGAGCGGGTCCAGAGGAGGGCCACGAGGATGATCAGAGGGCTGGAGCACCTCCCCTACGAGGACAGGCTGAGAGAGTTGGGACTCTTCAGCCTGGAGAAGAGAAGGCTGCGGGGGGACCTGATAGCAGCCTTCCAGTACCTGAAGGGGGCCTACAGGAAAGCTGGGGAGGGGCTTTTTACAAGGATAGATAATGACAGAACAAGGGGTAACGGTTATAAACTGGAAGAGGGTAGATTTAGACTGGATATAAGGAAGAAATTCTTCACTGTGAGGGTGGTGAGACACTGGAACAGGTTGCCCAGGGAAGTCGTTGATGCTCCCTCCCTGGAAGTATTCAAAGCCAGGCTGGATGGGGCTTTGGGCAACCTGGTCTAGTGGGAGGTGTCCTTGCCCATGGCAGGGGGGTTGGAACAAGATGATCTCTAAGGTCCCTTCCAACCTGAACCATTCTATGATTCTATGATTCTATGAACTGAAGGATAAAGTATAGATGTGATGTCTCGTTATTTTGTAATGTCTGCTTTGAAGATAAAGCACTGTGTAGTGGAATGATTGCTATCACAAACTGGATCCTACCATATGTCCTAGCCATAAGCAGAGCTTTGCCTTCCAAATAGTCAAATAAACAATTTAATTTAATATGGCTTGCCATACAGACTAAGGGCAAGAGATTCAGGAATGAATTGTAAAGATCAAGAGGTCTTGACTATACCTAATATCAAATAACCTGATTTTTAAATACGACTCCCTAGTAGTATTTGAATATTCTCAACTTTCTGTAGGATTTCAAAACTGGACTGTCAGGTTAGATGCAGAAACATAAGGAGCTATGTGTTAGACAAGTGATTTTTTTTCCCCTCCTGTTAGGGCTGGCTGGTAAGGAAGGTCTGGGCAGATTTGAATTATCCGTGTGTGATTAAAAACAGTAACCAAGCAATTCTATTGGCAACAGTGATGTGGGACACGTTGTTTGAAACTAACCCCAAGCTATTGCTTATTGCAGACTTTCAAGAGGAAAAAAAGGAGATCAGGGAATCAGTGCCTGTAAATTGTTTTCCTTGTTATGTTTCTACCTTGCCCAGATGATCCTCCTGCTGCTGCCTCAAGCTAGGCAGCTTCCTGAGATATGTACCAACTTTATGGAGGTCAAAAGATTATAAAAAGGAAGAAATTATTTTAACCAGAGAGTTGGCCCAGAGTATGTAATTTAACTTGAACTCAAATCAGCATTCTTGGGTGCAGAATTGACCCTTCCTTTCAGAAATGAACAGCATCAGGGTTGGCAGAAACATTTTGAGTTATCCCATCACATCATTAATTCATCTGAAATGCACTGTGCTTCACTGAGACAACTGTGATCATAAGAAATTCATCTTGCAATAATGTGCAGAGCATAGAAATTCTCTGATCCTACCCTCTGAATATGGGCCAAGTATTTGTATAGGTACTGCTCCTTAACCAAAGCTCTACTGCTGAAAATCTGAATTTTATATCTATTCTTTTACCTAGGGGTAATAAACATGAGTTTGCGTTCTGTTTGTGTGCTGTATTCTTTGCAAGAAAGAAATATAAAACAGCTGAAACATCTTTCTCCCTCTTTGCTTGACCTTTCCTTTCTCCAGTGGAGTGCAAAGAAAGATTGCAGAAATAGTAGGATGTATGAATCATAGGTGTAGAGATACCTAATTTGTTAGGCTATTAAATAGGAAGGCTATATACTGGGATGTAACTTTTAGTCTGAGCCACCTAGAATGAGATGAAATGGCTTGCCTTATGGCTATCACTGGTGTCACTGTTTAAAACAAAGCAAAAAGAAAGACTTCTCCTCTATTTCTGCTACCTGCTCTTTTCTGTGCTGTTTTTATGTACTCATGCTTCAAGGTAAATATTGGAAAATGTAGATAGACAGGGTGAGAACTGTGAGTTGCAATCAGTAATTGCAGATAACTTCCGGCAGTTATTCTGGCTGTTGTCCCTACTTGTTACGTTCACATTCAAAGGGTCTCTACATAGTAAGTTGGTTGTTGCTTCATCTTCTTCATCATGATCTTTCACTTAAAAGCAGCAAAAACAATAACAACAAAACCCTTAAAACCTATTAAAATAAACAAACAACCTCTCAAACTTCATGTGGCAGTAGATGGTGAATGGGAAATAAAAACTACCCACATTGTTTTGTGTTTTGGTGAAGCAGCCAGGAGAAGAATAGGGCTTCTTCCCAGCAGACCTTTGAAATGCTCATTTTACTTTTATTCATCTATCCTCAAATACATTTAAGACTGCATGGACACAAGACAGTAACAGATCTCTCTGACTCCTTTGTGGTATAGAATGCAGAGCCTTGGGAAAAGCAAGCACTTAGAGTCCCAGACAGCCTTTTCCAGTTTCCTTCTCCAAATGGGATGGAGCTGCCACTTCAACATAATGAACAGGGATAAATAAAGTAATAGAGCTGTCTGCGTCCACAGCCATATGGTTCCTATTCTCACAGGCTCGGCAACATCAATCAAATGTGAGTTAGAGAGACATGTTATACCTCTGTTGCATATCGGGTAGCTGTTCAGGCATTATCAAATGTAAATTGATTTTAGAAGCTTGAAGCGACGCAAAAGCATAGTAACTATGTAACTGGAAACCATTTGCTGTCCTTGATTAAGTCTGTGTTATTTAAAAAAAAAAAAAAAAAAAAAAACCTGCCTCAGCTCCTCTAGCTGTATGAGCTAGTGGGGAATGAGGTTTGCTTCTGGGAGTGATTGAAAGACAAATATCAATAGCCAAATTAGCTGGAATGTGATTCACAGTCGTCTAGCTTTTACTGTCAATGTGATGTTCTCATGTGTATCTGGTGGACAAAGCTATCTTAGCAGTAATTTAGCTGACCATGGAAACATTTTCCTTCTGGGAAGTTGTGCGGAGACATTGTAGGTATATGTGCTCCTGTTTCTAGTTTACTCAAGAATGATAGTCTATGTTTAGGTGAGAGTGTGAGGCAGATGCCTTGATCACCCTGAAATTCTCTAAATTCTTGTCTGGGAAGATACCAAGATCTCTTGATCCCAAAATGCAGTCTTAAAATAAATCAGTGACATGCACAAGCTCTTTCTGGAGACAAAAAGGTGCAATATAGTTTAAGTAACAGTGGACAAAGTTGCTGTATTTACAACTCTGTTATCCTAGAATGGATGGAAGTAGGATTATATTTAGATAATGTATAACATATCTGAATTTCAACTCCCATGAAAAGGCAAGGTGAGGCAACAGCTAGTGAGAAAATGCTGGAATAGTTCAGGTGCTAATCTGTAAGGTGATTATTAATTGGTGTGGCTTTTTTTTGTTTCATCTCTTACTGTTTATTTGGTTTAGACTGTAATATTATTTATTTACTCCAAGTACAGTTTCTAATGTACAGCCTCATCATCGTATCATCTCAGTCAAGGTCTGTCATTCTATTTTGTATGAATTATAGTAGATTTTGTGCAGATAGCCCAGAGTTATGATCTGGGTTCAGGGTGCTATTAACAAAATACTAAAACGAATTTTCACATGATGTATTCTGTTTCAGTTTTCTGCACAGTAAAGGTGTACGTAGTGAAATGTAATGAGTCCCAAGTAATGTTTACTCTAAATGTAGAAGTTGTGAAATTCCAAATCACATTTTAGTTCAGATACATGATATGTCTATATTGATGCACGTGATATATAGATCTAGCTCTTTCTCTCTATGTGACTGTATGCATCAATACAGAAGCATGAGTACACTGTGCATGTATCTTCATACTAATGCATCCACATTTGGGTTTCAGATTTAGTTTATGGCCAGTAATTTATATCTGTAGTTGTGGAACTTGGTTTTCTATGCAAGCAAAAGACTCCCAAACCCAGGAAAACACGGAGATGGAATATTATATTCATTCATAAACAAAATGGTTTGTCCCAGGTCTGTTTTACCTATTTTACTTATTTTACTTTATAAAAAGTGTATTTGTGTTTTATTTATGGAGAGGTAAATGCTTTCTCTGAGGTGACTATGGGGACAGTAATGTCCCCAGTGCCAAATGTAGAGCTAGCTTTTCAGATATGGGTACTGATAATTGCATGCAGGGGGAAAAAAGCCTGCTTTTCTTTTACTTTTTTACTGTCCAGCTTAACAGGACATGAAGATTTTTCTTCATAAGACAGAATTCATTCATTCTTGCCCGTGTCAGAAAGACAGTAAGAGAGATTTGTCTGCTTCATTTTGAATTGAAAGTTAGGTGTTTTTTTTTTTTTTACCCCGGAGAAAATTGTTGCATTACTTACACTTTGCCAACTATTCAAGCTGTCTCTATTTTTTTTTCTGTAGTCTTCTAAATCTTCTGATTAAACACGGAAATTATTCTTTTTATGCACTGAAATCTATCAGGGAAGAATTTGTGATGAGAAAATGGAAAAGCTGAAATCATTGTAGGACTTCATTGAATTTACATAAAAATTGGAGCTGGCAAGAGAGAATCTACTTTAGGCTACTTTAATACTTAATCTTTGAAACTTGATCAAATTTTTTTTTGTAAGAATAATCTTAGTGTTTAAAAAATTCTTTAAAATCTGAGAATTCAATAAAAAGATCTTTGTATTTTTACCTGGTGCAATATAACTTAACAGGAAAATATTAGAAGCAGAATCAAGTTTTATGCTGTCATTCTTAATATCTCAGGAAATATGTGACATCTCAGACTTAAAAAACAAAACAAAAATCTTCGTATTTTAACTCTAGACATGGGGTAAATGGGAAAACAATGAACAAATACAAAAAAAAAAAGCTACTTTGTAAAGGAAATAGTAGAGTAGAAAAATAAATACTGGAACTACATTTTTCTCTTGAAATGGTCACTGAGTTTTCTTTTTCGTGATTCTGAGTGTTCAGTTTCCTCTAACCAGAGCGGCATCTAGTGGCTGGAAAACACACAGCTCTGGAAATAGAGCAGGGTCCTGGCGTTTGGCAGGCAGGAGAGGGACTTTCTGGTTACACATAGAATAATTCCATAGTAATGGCTGTAGGATTGCTATCACATCAGTTAAATGCTACAGTAAGTTACGGAATGTTTTCTGCTGAAGTATCTTTTGATTAACTTCTGCTGAAGTTCTTGATTGCCAATACCAAAATAAATTGCATAGAATCTTCAGCTCCAAATCTCAAAGCACTTTGGAAGAAATGCAATGCAGCTGATATGCATTTTGACATCAGTGATACTAAAAATCAAGAAACATAGTTGCAGATGGTCTGCTACTTTAGATTTTTGGAGGGCAGATTTTGGCCCATGGACAGTTTCGGTTGGCAGAGTCCTTGGGAGGCAGTTCTAAAGGGCAGAGGAGGCCAGGAACGCTGATCGGTCTTCAAGAATGAAATCTTGAAGGTGCCAAAGCAGGCTGTCCCCACGTGCTGAGAGACAAGCCGGTGGGGAATAATGCCAGCCTGGCTGAACAGAGAGCTTCTTCTGGAGCTCTGGGAGAAGAAGAGTTTGTGACCTTCTGAAGAAGGGGCAGGCAGCTTGGGAAGATTGCTAAGCAGGTGTTCAGACCCAGACAGCATGGATTTATAAAAGGCAGGTCCTGCCTGACTAACCTGATCTCCTCCTCTGGCAAGACAACTGGCTTAGTGCACAGAGCTTGAAAAGTGTTGTTTAAATGCTGTGTTATTTTATATTTGCGTGCTGCCTTTGACCTTGACAGGAATATATACAGCAGCTATGTTTATAATTTGAAATGGGTACCCCCTTGATCTTGAAGTACCTTCCTTTTCTCAGGCAGTTAAGACATCACTAATATTCAGTTCCTTGCCTGTTTACCTAGATAGTATGTTTGTTTTCCTGAAAGAAAAACATATTGCAAGTTCTTACACATCAGTTCTGCCCTGGGATGCAGTCACTATGCATCTTCCACCGGCTCAGAATTATGTAGGTAGTTACATTGATGCGAAAGTTAGAAAGCAACTCATGCCCTGTTCCTTTGTTTCTTTTATCTGATATGGCATCACCTTATCTGTTCGACGTTGTAGACAGTCCTGCAAATTTTTGTGAAACAACTCACAAGAGTAAAGTGCCTGCAAGACCACTTCAGTCTGTTTTTATCTTGGAAGCTTGTAGCATTTTAGCAAGATAAAGGGCTAAGAATAGATTTTTTTCAAAAGAATTCAAAGAAATCGTATTAAAAACCTGGCACCGTCTGGCATAGTGGGAACTGCTGAGTTGAGAAAGTTTAATCTCATTTCAGAACTGAAGTTGGGAATAAGGTTTTTTCCTCTTTTAATTGATTTCATTTGTGTATACACAAATGTAGGTATTGGTGATTTTGAAAATCTGGCCATTTGCCAAAAAAAAAAAAGAATGAAGACAGGCTTTTGGGATTGTGTTAGATTCCTTTTAAAAAATAGCTTGCTAATGAAGTGAACTGTACCATATTGACTATTAATATTGAAAAAATATGTGCACCCATATATAATTTTTTCTTCAGCTCAGCTGTGATTTGTTAAGGGCTCTGTGAAATCGGCTTTTTGATTCTGAAGGTTTGCCCAATTACAGTTATGTGCAGCGTAGAGCAGGAACCTCTTATTTAGAATTCTTTTGAGGAAATTTACATTTGGAGCAGTGAAACTGTAGCTCTTGATCAACGCTTAATTAATGCTGACAATGTCACATTTATTCAACAAGATCTAAACACAGAAATATGTAATTTTTATGCCAATTAGTCCAGTCAAGTGAGGTTAGCTAATGAAAGAGTGTGTTTAACTCAAGAAGGAATTGGATGTGGTTTTTTTTTTTTTTTTTTTGGGGGGGGGGGGGTTGCGGGGACAGGGAAGAAGAGCTTTATTCCAGCTCCTCTCACCATTGGAGAACCATCATAGAACATAGAATACTGATCACACGCATGGGGAGGTCCTACTGCTACGTGGTGGTGAAGTTTTACGTTTGAAATCTTGAGATGAACAGGAATGAAATAACAAGCCTGCATTTGTAAATTGATGGAACAGGTCTTCTTACTGGCTGGTGGCCATCCAGCTTTGTTTAACTGTTGGTGTTAGCTGAGGAGAGGTCTGGTAAGCTCTCTGAAAACTGAGAATGTGGAGGAGGTGTAGCTGTCAATTTTGATCATAAGAAGAGGGAAACAGAAGAACAATATTGGAAGAGGCTTGAAAGTTCACCGTGGCTGTGTTAGTGTTCTGTCAAGACCAATTGCCTCAAATTTAGCTTTTGAGCATCTCTACCTCCAGGATCTGTGTGGAGAGACTGAGCTGTGGAGAACAATCGTCCATGGGAAAGTGGAGGTCTCTGTGTGCTGGGTATTTGGGGTTGAGCTTAAGTAAATCCAGTCTGTGCTATTTGTCAAATTCTAGACAGGAAGAAACAAAGGCAGAGAACTGGTCTGATCATTGTTACATAAATTGGTAGAGAAATCCATCTGTTATGTAAGTGGGACTCAAACCTATAAATGGCAAATCCTGTCAGTAATGTTTTTATGTAGTGTGCAGTCTGGTCACATGGGTTGCTACGCATGCAACAGGTTTTCAGCATTTATGCTCGCCTTTACTGCGGAGTGATTTGTAGTGGAGGAATATTCTTTTCCTTGAATTTTTGCTCTTTGTACCAAAGCTACTAATGGATTGATAAAGTTATTGTGTAAGTTGCATGCAGCACGTCTTTCAGATGGTTGGTATGAGAAGAAAATCAGAATTAAAACTACAGTTTTAAACTGTAATGCATTAAAACAATAATGCTGGCTTCTGAGATATCGCAGATGCATGTATGTTTGAAAAGATTGCCTCTGTTGCTTTATCATAGTCCAGAGACAAAATCAGAAAAATACACAGCTTAATTAAGAAATAAAACAAAACTATTCCATGCACACTACCTCCTGCGTAGCACCCAGCAACAGAAATTTTCTTTAATAGTACCTATGTTTAAACTATAAATGGTGTCACCTTAAAGAACATGAGTCATTTTCTGCTTCCTGGAGATGGACATACTGTACTCTGATCCCCACAGGGAAAAGCTGTGCTCTGTTTTGGACTGCAGTACTAAATGTCAGGAGGTGATTTGGGATTTTCAGTGGAGATGGTCTCCTTGATCTGAAGCAGGCTGTTCCACCTACATCTGCTGAGGCTCAGAACTTGAAAGGGGCCTGAATAGCCCTGGGGGAAGATAAGCAAAAGTCAGGAGAAGTGTAATAATGGTTTCGTTTGTATGGAGTTTATAGGCTGCACAGCTGCATGAGGTATAGTTGGAGACTTTGCTGATCTCTGTGACCGTTAGGTTGGACAAACATCCTGTAAATAAAATAAACTGCAGAGAGCTTTTGCTAAACCTTGTCCTTCCGTGCACTCTTGTGCTGGCTGCTCAGATCATGGTTGTTACTGATGATGGGCAGCTACTGGTGCTTGACTGGCAGATCATGTATCCCTACCCTAAAGGATGCAGGACAAATATTGGCATTTGGAAGCATGAAGTGGATTTGAAACAATCAGCAGTGAGTTTCAGTTTGATTAAATAATTTCTGTATTTAGATAGCTTATGCTGTATGATTTTGATTGCAAGTAATCTGTGCAGTTTAAGAAAAATGCTATATGTGAGTGGTGATGGGTACAGCAACGCTACAGTAACACATCTCAGTGTGATTACAGTGCGGGATTGTAAACTGTGCTCATTTGGAATTTGGTTTGAAGCAATGTTAATTTTTAACTGGGTGTCCCTACAAGGACTTGATGAAGAAATCTGAAGCTTTTCTATGTGATATTGCTCTACAATGTTGATATACAGACAAATGTCGAAGGCTTGTGTGAAACTGGTTTGCTCGTTGTAAATGAGTGATGCAAAAGCAGAGTTAGGCTTTCTTTCAAGATCTTTTGTCTTGCCAAACTCAGCTGCCTGCAAGTTAGAAGAAAATGGATTAAGTAAAAACATGGCTGTTTCTCCAGATTGCTCCCTATAATGCTAATTTGGGTAAGAATACAGGCCATAGAATAGAGTATTTGAATTAATTTTAGTACTTTTATCAGAAAATAAGCTATGACTGAAAGACCAACATACATAAATTATCTTTAAACATTGTTTCAAGTACTTGCCAAATCTGATCATCTGTACAATTACTGAAAACAAGTAAGTTGTATCTGAAAGATGAAGAAATAGACCTTAAAAAGGTAAAAATGCAAGATAGTAGAGTCAAACTACTAACAGTTATCTTTAGATAGTTGCTGGAGTGATCAAATCTATACCATGCATTTTAACATAACTCTTACTACACAGTATTTTCATAGTTTCCTTCCACTTCAAGTTTTTTTGTTTCATTATTTATGGAGTCTTAAAAGGAAAAAGAACCTGTTTTCCCAATGACTAGCTATTAATACTTTGGAAATCATTACTATTCTAAAGAAGTAACTACACTTCTGTAAAGTGTACTGGTTTCCTGCAAGCAATCTTATCTAATTGATCCTTGCCTCACTTCTGAGAATGGTTGCATTTACCTGTCTGATTAATGTTCTTGCTAAAAGGATAGCAAATTATGAAGATAGGTTTACAAAGGTCATAACAGTAACTTTGTCAACAAATTGAGTGAGGTATTCCAAGCATACATAAAAGTATGAAAGATGACACTGATGGTCTAGTGAAAATGGAGTGGATACAGGTAGTTGTTAGAGAAGAGCTTAAGAGGAAAAAGAATGGAAATCAGGCATTCATTAATTTCTCCTGTACATAGATGCTATTACTATGTGTTCTGAAGACAAGCGCAAGAACAGCTGTGCACACTCTGAAGCCTTTGAAATGGAAGGCCAGAGGTTGTGTGAGATCAGTATCTGAGGTAGTCTAGCATAGAAGAAAAGCGATCATCCAATGTGCTGAGAGGGGAAAAGAATGTTGGAAAATGCTTAAGAATTCAGCTTAAAATAACAGCTAATTAACCCAGTATGTTGTGGTACATGGTAACATGTTTCTTAACAGAGGGAGGTTTTGTGAAAATGTTCTGCTCATCCATAGTTATATAATAATAATATTTCTACTATAAAAAGTGGTATTTTGTATATTTTGACTTAGCTTGTGCTTTACATAGTTCTCAAAAATCTTGTTCATCATGGATGCTTAGGCAAAAGGTAATAAGATTTGCATTTAGTTTCCAGCTTTGCATCATACTATACATTTGATGTATAGTCCTGCCCAAGTCACTGACCTGTTCCTTCTTCCCATCTGTTATGAGCGTTGTACTTCCTTTCCCCAACCTTCTCTTTGCTTTGATTGTTTGCCGTGTACAGTCTTCACCTCAAAATTGTGTAATGAAGTTTGGATCTCAGTGTTAGCTGAACTAGTACTGGAAACAAAACTGGGCTTAGATCACAGGACTTGAAGCTTCTACAGTAGCAGTGGGAATTACAGCATAAGCTAAAATATAATTTTTTTGTAGCTTTTGGGAAAAATGTGAGTTTATGATCATAAAAACAACTACCTTGTTGAGCTGAATGCAGTCTTGAGGACTAAGAGTTTGCAAGATCTAAGAGCAAAACTAATCGTCCAGATGTCACAGCTACCTATCAGGACAGTGCCAGAAGTTGGCTCTACTGCTTGAAAGAGTGTTGTTTGTAATGAAGACTTGCCTGCAGAAAGCAAAACATGAAATGAAGTTTTAAGTAGTTATTTATGGTGGACACTGCTTACAGGTGCGGGGGTCTACACTGGCAGACCCGTGACTGAATATCTGTACTTTTTTTTCCTTACAGATAAAACACAATGTAATTGGCCTGACTGCAAAATGCTAAAAGTTGTCCCTTTGCCATCCTATCATTATGCCTCATCTGTCATTTGGAGTGTACCAGAGGAATGTACAATTTCATGGTATGTGAAATTTGCTCATGCAACTTATTTTCTCCTTTTAGGCTGTCCGTTGAAAACATTAAGCGTGCCTGTAATATTAAAATGGGTTTATAATAAGGCCATTATTTGAAATCTTGCTGAAAGCTGCTCAGAAGGTTTCTAATTTTAAGAAAGGAGCATTAATATAAAAATGGAACCTCCACAGTTAACTCTCCTGGTACAGGAATATTTACAAGATAAAATTAATGCACAGCAGACTGTGTGAGTAACTTGTTGGATTAGACAGTTTCAGAACGGATGGAGTTTAGAAGTGACCATGAAAATTCACAAGTTCTTGAACTCCTTTTATTAATTGAAGATTATAAAATCTGATTTAACCTGTGATGTTTACTCATCTGTAAATGGACAAACAGATATCCATGTGCAAGGACATTTTCATTACTTGCTAAATAGGCATTGTCCTTTGCAGTCTGTGGAAAATTAAATGAAGCTGCTGATCTCCCGCCCTATGGATTGTTTACATGGCATAATGAAATGTTGCATAGCGATACCAGATCTGAATGTGTGCACGGAGCTACTACAGTAATGCTGCTGTATTTACAGGATTGTTTCACATACATGAGTAATCCCTCTTTCTCAGTATCATTTATTAACATGTATGGAGTGCGGTACACTAAATGCAATGATGGCTTTTTTCTTAAGGTAACGTTTTTAGAATTGTCATAAGATGCAGTTTTACTGCCCTGTGTTATGTAGTATGGCTCTTTACAGTATAAAAACATAATTTATGAACAAATCTGTTTAGAACTGTAGGTCTTTGAGAAATTTTGTGTTAAATTGGATGAGGAAAAGAAACAAATATAGACTTTCTTTTTTGTTGAATCTTACCAGAACCTGCTCTTCTCAAACCAATAGTTTCCTGAGCACTACATTTAATATTTAAACCTGTGAGAACTATAGGCTTGTTTCCTCTTTCTTTCATTTGACAGCCTTTAAATACAACTTATTATTTAATAATAATTTATCTGAATATTTTGGATTCTCAAATATGTGTCTCAGAAACGCGGAAAAGTAATATTTAATGCATGCTCGTTTTAACGGAATTTGAAATATTTGTATAAGCTATACAAATGGTTGTCACATATACAAGTATCTGTACAAGTGGTTGTCACATTTACAGATATCCCTTACCAGGATATACTCCATTGTCCATCAGCTGACGCAAATTTTGCATCTGATTCAGTTTCTGTTCATACACACACCTGAAGAAGTCCATTCAGCTACAATTTAACCAGGAAAAATATCAGGTGTAATTATTGGAAAATCACTTTTGTTCATTTTTATCTATAATAGCTCTGTTGGGGAAAGAAAAATGACTAATCAAAGTAAAAGGCTGCTTAAGAACAAAGCAATATAAAGCTCATCAACAACAGAATTCAGTGATAGACCTTGAGGCAATTTCCAAGCTATTATAACTGCCTGTGGAGACTGCCAAGCTGCAGTAGCTAGAAAAATAACTTTCACAGTGTGATGTGAAGTCCTTTGTTTTTCTGGTGCCTCTCCTTACTTTTAGGAGATAGTCTATAGTTAATGAAATGCAGTAAGTATTATATTTAGAAATGCAGTAAGCAGTGAAATTTGAACTAAATATATATATATATATATATTCTAACAACCCAGTAGTAATGCTACTATAGTGTTTATTTCTTTATGCTAGTTTTTAATGTATGTTTGAATTTTAAATAGAAGTAATGGACTGAAGAGAAAAAAGGCTAATCTGAGGGAAAAAAATGTTTTTTGCTTATCAGCATTTTATTATGATTGGAAATATTTGCAAATATTAAATATTAAAAGAAAAACATAAAGTGATATCTAGAGGTTAAAAATAGCAGTGTTTAAGACACAAATAACACTTTTATTTATCACAAAGTAAACAATTTCTTTTATACCATGAAGCAAACTAATTCCTTTTTTTTTTGTGTTATAAACAAAACTAAGGGTTGTTTAGGATATGTAAACATCAATGCTTAGAACAATTGTTTTTTTCTTTTTTTTTAAACTTAATAGTACATAAAGACAGTAATCAGAATTGGGGTATATTGTACTAAATGGAATACACATACAAAAAGAAAATGCAAAGACTTTAATGGAAGACTTTGAATCTCATTTTAAAAAGATATTACAAGTAAATTTAACAAGATACAGAAGGGAGTTAATATGAAATAAAATACATATTCAGTAATAGTGGCAACAGATTGGCTACATGTACAACATTTTGTTTTACAAGAGCACTTTCTGAAGTTTGGCCTTTTACTTTCTCCTCTGTTTTTATTGCTGTACCTTGGTATGCAGGCAAAATGCTGTCTGATTATAAGGAGGACAGAATGTGGCCCAAATGGCTTTAAGTCTTGAACCGTGTGTTATAAACAGTGGTGGCTAGAATAAGAAAATTACATTTAACAGTATAATTTAACAAGATTAACCTACAATTAATTCATTTTACCTGGATCATGTAGGATAACATCAAGCCTTTTGATGCAGTGCTTATAGGTGGAGGGCTCAGAATAATGAATAATGCTAGTCAAGGTCACAAAGTTAATGAGGATATTGATTCTAAATGCAAACCAGTGTGGCGCACAGTTGAGTTACAGAAATATTTTCATTAGTTAATTGTTTATACCTGAAATGATAGCAGGAATGATCACTCAGTTTTGTATAAAACAGGTTTTAACATAAATGCAAGTTGAAGTGTTGATCAAAAGTTGGAAGTGTTGATTTTAACATAAGCTTCATGAATGTTTTCACTCAAAATAATGTGCAATTGCAGTTGACTGAAGCAAGCATGTCCAGTTATGGCATTTATGGGATCTGTGAAGAACTAGTTTAGAGTGCGACATTTTTTGGAGTGAAATACTAATTTCCAAAGAGAATCTGGTAGGTCAGGTGTTCTCTCTACTATGCTCCCATGGGATGAAGGTTCTTGTACTGGTGTTTGCCACTTGGGGAACATAATTCCTAAAAAGATGCTCTGTATTTTCAGCCACCCATGTTAGTTTGAGAATCATTCTTCTTGAGCGTACGCGGTCTTTTCTCTCTTTTGAATATAAATGTAAATATGAAAGGAATCATAAATATAGTAATAAATATATTGTTTGCCAACTCTGACAGACTAGTGAACAAACTTTTCTTTCAGTACACACATTGAAAGATAAATTCTCTGTAAGCATAGATATTGAAGGTAAATTCCATGCAAATATAGAGATAAGAGTTGTGTATGTAACCTATTTCTCTCTGCGCATACAGGTTAGGTAAGGGATTCAACAAAGAATTCTGGAGATGCCAAAAGTTTGAGGAAAACAATCCCTAAACCAATCTTACTGAAATTGTGATAGGACATCTATATATCCCCCCTGTACGAAGAGATCTTCATCCTATTTGAATAGGACCTACAGTACTTAGACGGCTAAAGTGTGTACAGATTTGAGATTTCACAGGTGCAAAGGATTTACAACTAATGTAGTCAAAGGATTCTCTCTTTGTTCCTGAGAAACAAACCTCTGAATGTGAACTGTGCTGCTAAACATTCCTGTTCGACAATTAGATTGCGTCTGGACAGCGTAACACACTTTGACTATCTAGTTATCTCACTGTTTTGAATCCTGTTAGATTAGAATCTTAACTTAATAGACCATTGGGTCACCACTTCAGACAAATCCCATGCAATGCATTCTCTGCTCCTTTATATGCTGTGCTGGACATACCTTCTTACTCTCTGAGATGGATAGCTTTCCTGAGGATACATATAGTAGTACCTATTGTGTTAAGCACCTGCTAATGACTCACTGAACTTTGTCTCTTTAAAAGGATTCTAGAAGTTGCTTAAAACTCAAAGGTAAAGGCATGAGCTGTGTTTAAAACTTGGCACAGTGAGATGGAATTTAATGGTGTTTGTGAAATTCTTTTGAAGGGCTGTAGAGGAAACCAGCATCATTCCTGTGGGCTGCTCATTTTCTAAATATAAAACGCTTCAGAATCTTTTCTGCTTCTATAGCATGGTAACTTTTGAAAACATTCTTTTATTATTCTGTCAAGGTTTCCTCAAAGTCACTTGGGTTACCAGCCTATGGGTATCCAAAATCACCTGGATCTGAGGGCAGTGTTACCTACCTAAATTAGAACAAAAATGAAGCAAAAAATGTTCAATTGTATTTGTCTTACTAGTTGATGTAGTCGTCTTTTCTGTCACAAGCATGAAATTACCTTGAGACTTTGCACAGAAGAATGTGAGACCACAGTGTTTTCCATTCTTGAATAGCTCTCCAAAAAATTCTGCAACACAATGGAAACAAAATATACAAATCTTATGTGCCAGTAAAACCAGTGGGTGCAAATCACTGTTGATAATTTGCTAAAGATCACTTGTACAAGTGATTTCAACTGAAACTTCTCAATATATGTGAACTAACAGCTCTCAGATTTGTGAAGCATAATTTTGCCTGAATTTCCATGAATGCAGAACTCCATATTTTCTTCCAATATCTGCTTTTCATTTTCTTATCAGCTGAGTTCTGCTTTCAATTTAGAGAAAATTGAGACTAAGGCTTTATCTCTTCATTTTAACATTTTCAAGTGCTTTGCACCCTCAGAAGTCTGCAAGAAAGTAGTCAAGTAGTAAACATAGCAATTTTATCTGAGTTTGGTAGAGAAGTAAAAAGTTAGAATGGTGTTCTTACATGCAGTTTCAACAGATACGCATTTTAGCTGTGTATTTTAAAACACTGCCTCTTCCTTAGAGGGGTAGCTGCTGCTGTTGGAGTTCCCTTCAGGTTCTCCCAGGTCACTAGTCAGTTATACTGTGGCAATTTCTGTACCACTTCTATACCTGCCAATTTTTTACCTACTTCCTCAGCTCCTCCCTGAAGGTTTTAGTGAAGAAAAATGCTAACACAGTACTCAATCTCCTGTCGTTTTTCAGTAGGCATAATGCATTACTAATGAGATAATGCAAAATCCTCACCCCGTGAAATCTTTTACGTTGTGTCTTTTAATGATGGAATATTAATATTGAAGTATGGCAACACATAACCAGAAAAACAATTAAAATGCTGTAGTTGTTATTGTCAGAAGGGGAGAGGAAGCATGAGGAATACTAGCACATCTAATCAAGCATCTGCCTTTCAAAAACAAACCAACCAACCCAAAAAACTGAGTTCTTTGGAGTTGTGGCTGTATGTAAGAAGGTTTCTTCAAATTGGCTTTATTTTTTTCATTGCTGAATGCTTTCTCCCTTGCCACTCCCACTAGCCTGGTGTATTTCTGGGTCTTTGTTGCTAGCTGTAGGACTCTAGGTGATGTGTGCCTCTGTCATCTACACAGGTGAAGAGTCTCAGCTACATTAGGAAAAAATGGTTTAACCAAGGACTGAATATTGCTCTTTACATAAAAGAACAATGGACGGCTTGCCGTGCTGTCTATGCTTGCTATTTAAGATACCTGTTTCTACAGGTTTCAGCTTCTAATAAGCCATTACAAATGAATCTGCAGAATTGAAGTTTTTGAATAAAATACAAAAATGTTCACTGTAAATTTTTATTGATCAAACAAAGGATAATTCAAGACACTTAAAATATCTTGAAAGACAGCTTACTTTAAAACAAAACCAAAATAATAGCTGATAGCAACTGCAATTAGCAGGAAAGGAAAAGCGAGCTATTATGACAAGAATAAAGACCACTTTAAGCTGCTGCAAAAAATACTCAGCGTGAAGTGAAAGGCTCACGTCCAATTCATCTATATTATTAGAAAAATGGTTCATTAGCCAGCTAGTGGGAGTTGCATCAAAGAAACTCATTGGACTCTAACATCTGTGGATAAAGGAGAGAACAGAATCAGATGGAAGTCCTTGTCTTTTATGGTAGTTACAATTTATGTAGTAATGCAGACAAAAGCTTTAATCTTGGCCAAGATTAAAATTATAGGAGCAGCAAACAGTTTTATTACAGCTTTTACAACATCAGTGTTTTTGAAGCAGCTTTTGGATGTTAAGTAATGATTTTGAAAGTAAAATAAATGTCTTTAAGTCATTGTACTCATAAGTAAAACAAAAATGCATGAGGATCAGGATATCAAGATTGTGACTATTTTGTAGCAAACTTGTGCTACCTCCATGGTACTACCTCCACTTGACTGTGACTTGTACACAAACAAGAGCAACTTAAGTTACAGCAGATTAAAGCTGCTGTTACAGATCTAGGTTGCACAGTGACAGTTTCTGTAAACAGAGACCTTTTTGCTTCAGAAAGTTCAGACTCTTTATGAAGGTTGACTAATTAAAACATTTCTAGAGGTATTACTTGCTGTCAGGATTTTTTTTTTTATAAAATTATAAAAAGGCTTAGATTCATATAATCTGCTTCAGGTACAGGTATCTATAATGTACATGTCTGCATCTAAGCCTGTTATCTGAGCTCTCTTTACACTCAGTGAAGCACGCACATCTAGAGAACTGTTCATGAGACATTTCAGGCATTATGTCTTGAGATGGGATGAATCTCACTTGAGAGGCTTGTTTTTCTCCAGCAGCTGTTAAGGAAGTCTTGCTAAATAAGTATTAAATAAATATTCTCTACTAAACGAAAAGAACAAACTAATTGCAACGATTTATAAAATAAATCACTGTGTAATGTAGAAGGATCCTTTAATGTTGTCTTTGAAAACAAAACCTTTAGTATGGTCACCATGCTGATTCTATAGACTGATCAATAAATAAAAGTACGTTCTAGTGTTATTTGAGATCTTTCCAGCACAGAAGTTTTTATTTCATTACCCAAAGTGTTGTTTTCTTTCTTTTAAAAAAAGAAAAAAAAAAAAGCCATGATCTAAACCTTAGCTAAACCTTAGCTCTTCATTCCTATTTATCATTATATAAGTGAAGATGGACAGGGCCTCTGAAATGGAAGGACATTCCTCTACATTGCTTTTTCTTAAAAAGAAATAAAATAAATTTAAAATCTGTGGAGAAAAGCTGTTGTAGAAAGCATAGGAAAACTTTCTTCCACTTTATAGCAGAAAAAGCCATGGAGGGCTGAATTTATAGGTTTCATACAACACTCTTTATTACACAGATGGTACATTTTTTTTACTGTATTTAATTACAAATGTTTTGTAATTTTTATTTTAGGTAAGTACTACATAAAGTTCTACCATGTTTAGTTTCACCATCTAAGAAACTCCTGTTGACCCAAATTGTACTCTCTTCTTTCAATGCTTTACTTTCCATTAGATAAAACTAAGCGTATTTTTAGCACAATAACCAGACAGAATAACCTTTGTGTTATTTCATAAGAACGCTTGTCACGTGTACATACTCATTTGCAGAATCCTTTCCATAAAGAAGCTTTTGCTTTTAGCAAGTAGTCCTTCCAGTTTTGCAATAGTCACTGAATGACTAAAAGCTGTGATAAATCATATGCACTTACTAAAAATGATGGATGGATTTTGGTCTGCATACAAAACTTTTTTTTTCCTCCTCATCCTTGACAAAAAGAAAGATTAGTACAAAGAAATGCACAACCCAGATTTTGTTCCATGTAAACTGAATTAAAACTCAGTTTTTCCCTTTGTATTTCTGAATTGAACTAGGAGGGCAGAATTTTTGACAGTGTGATTGATTCTGCTTTTATTATGGGATTATAAACTGTCTCACTTGAATTGTTTTACTTCATTCCATTGTAGACAACTCTTAACCCAAACCACAACCTTTCTGTAGTGACATTATTTCCACTGATTGTTTAAGAAAAATGATGCAAAAGGTATAACTGTGGAGAGAAACTGATGCCTTTTCAAAGATCCCTGACCTTAAAATTGTACCCTGTGGCAGATCTCTTACAGTCATTCCAGAAATACATATTTGGCGCTGGCATGACTTTACACAAATAGGCTTGTATGTTTTTTGCTTCTGGAGAAATACATATGAAGTAGATGAACACAGAGATACGTTCTTGGGAGAATGTGTTTACCCTTAATGACTATGTGCCCATGAAGGGTACTGTTTTCTTTGTAACCCTGCATTGGAAGTAAGCGCTGCTGGGTAAGTGCCACAAAAAATGTTAGGGTGGCCAGCTGAAACAGAAAGGAAAAGATCAGCTAAGTCAAAGCACCTCCATCAGTGTTAAATTAGCCAAGCTATGCTTGTATTATTTTCTCTTGTTCTTCTATTCTGCTTGTTTCTAAACATTAACTCTAAATCATGCAAGATTAATAGAGTGTTTGTGAGAATATTATTTCAGGATTGTCCGGTGTTGTATATGCTGCCTTCTTTTTCGCTCTCTAACCTTCATATCACATTAGTTGAGTGTTTGGTATGTTAGCATTTACTCTAGGACATGTTTTCAATTAGTATAGAACAGTTTTTTTTCTAGCTTATTTTTCTAGTCAGCATAGGTTGATTTTTGTACCACTTGTTGGCAGTTTGCTAAAAACAAAACAAAAGCTTGGAAAAAATAAAATAGAATGGGTTTAGCAGGGTAAATATGGAAGGAGAAAGGAAGGAAGGGAGCAAAAAGGAGAGTATTTCTCTTTTGGAAAAGAGAAGGCAGATGTGAGAAATTCCATCTGTAATTCTGAACTTAAACACCTATGCTTCAACTGTGAACTCAGGAAAGAATTGATGGTGGTTTAGTGGGATGCAGCGTTTAAAGCACCATAATTAGTTACAGACATGTCTACTTGAGCATAGATCTGATTCTACCTGTCCATTGAGGCTGTAGGATTTCTAGAGTCCAGGATTGTGTTGGGAGCAAAGGGAAAATCAGGTTGAGCTACTTTACAAATGAAAGTAGCTGTCAGGGAGAATAACTTGTTTAAGCCTTTGCTTAAACTGGTTTGGAATGATCAGCTGGCAGAACTCACACAGGAGATGTAACTAGGAAATATTTGTTCTCATTTATAGTCTTCATTTTACCTTGTTGATAAACAATTGTATTAGTTTGGAGGAAAAACAGTTTCTTTGTATGTAATGATGTACCTTTCAAAACATGGCAACTTTTCTTGTTTCCAGAAAGGCACTCAGTCTCACTCATACGCTTCCAGTCTTTAAGAATCAAAATCAAAAGAAACATGTAAAGCTATGTAGGTTTGTCTTTTTGATGACTTACAGAACTCGTAAGTTCTGTTCATCTCAGTATGTGCTGTGAGATTAAAAATTACTTTTTAGTGTCAACATTATCTTACTGATCTTTTTAGCAGCTTTTCCATAGAAATCTTTCTTCTCAACTTTGTACTTTATCTACTATTCCTCTTTTTAAAATTCCAGTGCTTCTACCAAAAGTTCTCTGATATATTGCTTATTTTGCCTGTTTAGTTCTAAGTGGTGCCCCCTCTTACTTCCTTGCATGTATTGTTTGAAGAATTTCTAGTACCTTGCAAAAATACATGTACTCACAGTCAGTATTCATAACTGAGAGAAAATAAACTAATTTGGTTTACCATCTATAGTTGACTTATCAACAGTATCTTTTTTCCTTTAAGAGCCTCCCTTATGCATTGTTCAAAAATACGGTTTCCAACACATGCATTGACTGCTAGTACGAAATCATCCAAAAAAAAAAAAAAAAATCTCTTTTAGTATAAACACCATAGGCAAAGCCAGTCCTTTGTCTCTGATCACCAGAAAGGTTGAGAGCTCTTTCATGTACCTAATAGATTATGTAGAGATCTCTACATAACAGATGTCTGTCCTCTAGTTTATGGAAGGTAGTTCTCTATTTATAATTACACTTGATCCATGATTTACATTCTGTGCTCTTAATCAGATGATGGTTTACTTGCCTAAAATAATTTTAGGTTTCTATGGAGGAAATTGGTCAAATGGCACATGAATCTTGTGAGGCTTGATTCCGTGACTTGGTCTTTTCTATTTCAGTGTTGCGATTATTGGCTTTCATGCATTCATAAGAGTGCTGTCACCTGCTTACTGATCTCTGATAGCTTTGGTAATACTCTGGTAATGAGAAAATATTACATCACAGAGATAGGTGCAATCTGATTGACACGTATCTGAGCCTTAAGGACATTTGTAGCAAGTTTAGACCTCTATTTCACATCCCTCTAGCTGCTTTAATTATCATATCTTTTAAATCCAAGAGTGAGTGAAACAAAATATTTAATGGGTCGTTTCCTCAGTGTGGTGAATTGTGAAAAAAGGAATGGAGCTGTCTAAAACTACTAAAGGACTGTCTTAACAAGGAAAAAATGTGTAGTGTGAAATCTTCACTGTGTAGTAGTAAGTTGCGTTAAAACTACTTCCAAGTATTCTACAGAATGGATCAAGTAAACTGCTGCATATTTACTGATACTCTGCACTTAATATTTTGATCTGTTTAAGGTGAAGTGAGTTTTCTTTTAGTTATCAAAAAATGCACTTCAATGAGTACTTTTTACAAATGGTAGGAGGTGGTAAAGGGAACAGAAATAAATGGGGCAGAAAGCTCTTCATTATTTCAGCCAGCACTAAATTTAGCATTTTTCTTGCTACACTACAACTCTTATTTCAGAAAAGGGAAAGACAGATTTAAATCAAGAGTTGTAGCTATCAGTTGTTTAACTACCATGTACCCATGAAGAAATTAATATATGAGCTTCAAAGGGAAGTCAAGAGAGGTAAAAAGTTACTAAACTTCTGTTTAGTTGTGTCCTGCTGACAGCTGCTTCTCTAGCCAAGGAAGAGAGAGGGACCTTACACAAAACAGTAGGCGAGTGGATAACTGATCTGTTATAAGCTGACTGAGAGGTGGCTTCATTTCTATCCTTGAAAGTGGGTCATTTGCATTTCACGAAGACTTTTGAAAGGAAAGGATGAAATCCTAAGGGGACCAAAAAGCCTGTGTAACAAGGTGCTATCTTGACACCTGATTGCATCACTTTTGTGACTGATCGCATTAGCATTTGCTCTGATTATTAGAACTACTGTATAATTTGACATGCATACCTGTTGAGTACTTGAATTAACGTAATCAGTTGTAATGTAATTTTCTACTGTAAAATTTTTCATCTGCATTTTGAATCCCTAAATGAAGGATGAGTCACTTAAAGAAAATATGACTAACTTCAAAACACTTGAGAATGTTTGCTCTTGCACATGATCAGGATCTTATAAAATCAGGGGAAAAAAGACAAAATTCAGCAGTTAATTCACTTTCTGGAAGTAACTGACTTAAGCATTCAGTAAGAGATGCTTAGCATAAGAGTGTAGCTATACATTCCCTTCAGTTTATCACAGCTGAGACGCCGGCCCTTGTTGCTGACCTGCAAGTGGCTGACAGGAACCACACACATCCACGGGCACTGAAATGGCAGAAGAGAATGCCATCGTTCTCTTGGGTCTGCTGAAGAGATCTTAGGAGAGCTTCACTCAGTTTTTACTGAGTTTTTAACCGTGGTTAAAAAGCGATTTTTAACCGCTGCATGTTTCATTATTTAGTTGTAGCATCTTGGCTTCTTCCACTGAGAGTATGTGATGTAACTTTACTCACAAGAATATAAGAAAAATATTAAAAATTGCAGCTCTTTATGTGTAGTATTACCTCTGAAAGACTGCATGGCTTACTTGGGGCTCTCAGAGGCAAAACTCACCAATGTTAAGAAAATGTGTCACAAAGTTTATGTGCACTTAGGAGAACATATACGCACAGGCAAAAGGCATGCTGAATCCTGAGGCCCACAAATGTAAGATGTTTGAGAAACTAGAATCATTTATGTCTGAAATCAAGGACTTTAGTGCAATTGAACACACAGGGGTTGTATGGAATTTTTTTTAGGGACTTCAGTGTATAAAAAATCCTGGGATACAAAGTATTTTAACATAGCCTCAGAAGACTATGTTAAAGCCCTTTCTTCTGGATAAATCTTCTTAAGGCTAATTATGTTAAGAAAACATTTGCTAAAATGAGGTGGTTCCTACCGTAGTTCTGAGTTGTTTGCAGCACTTTTTTTAATTAAAAAAAAAAAAAAAAAAAGACTGTAAAACCTAGTCTTGCTGCTTTATTCTTTCTCCTTTTTTCTTAAATGACAGTAAAATTGCCTGTATTTTATTATGAGTTGTAATAATTCAGGCATTTCTTGTTGAGGAAGAATTTCCTTATCTAATTCTGGCTGCATACATGGATTACATAACTGAATCTGAAATATGTAGGTCACTCTGAAAGTAATGCCTTATATTTATTTCCATGAAAATTACAGCAGATGCAAAGAGCACAATAATGCTGTTTGATAGAGCAAATTCTCAGCTACAAAACACTTTTTCAACACAGTCACAACCATTAGCTCTGCATTTTTGCCAGGGATAAACAGCTCCTGTGCCGCGCTCATAACAATCTGAACCAGTAAAGGTGCACCACCACCCCTCACTGTGCTCACATCCACGGTTTGGTCTCCATAAATGTTCAGCAAGTGCCAATGGGTGCTGTTTTTTCTGCATGGAGGAATTCAGTTCCACACCTTTGCTCCATCTGCACGAACAGAATATCAGTGGGAAGGTTCAGCTCTATTGCCATACCACCAACATCTGCCTCTGACATTGTGGGCCAACACAGAATAGGAGGTGTTACTTTCAGAGCAGCCCTCATATAAGAGTTCAACATTTCTTATTTCTCAGCAATTGAATAAAACAGCATTTTTATTAATTATTGCGTGTATTTTGCTATTTTACCTTTACTCACAGAGAAAATGTTTAAATTTTTTAACTAGTTCACTGAAAACTTTTAAGCTTGAGATATTTAAAATAATACAACTATATAGATCATTTTAAAGTCTATTTAAACTTTGTGGACTTCTTTGATGAACACTTATTAATTTAATTCTCACTTATTCTTTTGAAATGTATGCAAAAACTCTAACTTTCCTTAAGCTTTTTAATATTTTGATGTTATTATGGTGACTATTACAAAAATAAAAAGAACTCATCTAACTTGGGAATTGGACCTGAAACCTTTGAACTTAACCTCTAGTCTATAACATATCAAATCCAGTAAGTATTTGTAAGCTAGGATGTACCTTCAGTGTCTGTAATGAAATCTTAGCTTTCGCTGCTGCTTTCACTGAAGAAGGTAGGATTGCAGTTGAAATTAGCAGTAGAATAACCATGGCAAGAATGCTAAAAACCTTAGAAGAAAAAATGTAGATAAGATTTCAAAGTTTTAAATTTAAAAAAAAAAAAAAAAAAAGTATGTTTTAAAATGTAGTAGAGGAGGACAAATACGTACTATTAATGTGTGTCTTTTTAAAGAAATGTGACCTCTGTGGTTAAATCCAATGCAACCATTTAATTTTTCAAGACCCTTATGAATTTCTGAATAGCTGTAGTCCCTTCACTGAGACTTCTGGTACATTACTTTCTGATCATTAGGATTCCCTGAGGCAAATTCTTTCTGCATGTAATGTGGCTGAATTTAGTAAGGTTAGATGAAGAAAGCACTTGGTCTGTTAATGGTAACTCTTCCTGTCAGCCAATTCTCTACCATTTTATTATACTACCAGTGATGCTACCTTTTTAAACATTTTATTTACAAGCTACCTGTGTAATGTTTTATCAAAAATTCCACTGAAACATAAGTAAATAATGAGCAATTCCCTGTTTTACCCAGTATTCCGTCATTCCTTCAAGTAAATCTGTCAGGTTTGTTCTTAGCAAGCATCTAGCTTTTTTCAGTTTTGAAGTGAGATCTTACTTCATCTCTAAGTGAATTAGGTGTTGTCCTAGGACAGGAATCAGATTTACTGGTTCATTATTGATAGTCTCTCTCCAAAGCTCTTTCTTCCAATTTGCATACATTTCTGTCCAGGTAATTCATAGTGAACACAAATGTTATTTGTTTCTGCTTATTTCTTGGCCAGTTCCCTGAGTAACTTCAGATAGATGTAGTCCTTCAAAAGCAGATGGCTCATACATTTTCTTTTCCGATGATTAATCAACACAGATGAAAAATATAAGGCCAACAATTTCAGCAGTATTTGACGTGCAAATTGGAAATAGTTTCAAGAAATTGATTTTTGAAAGCTTTTGTGTTCTGTATTTATTGAAAACTGTCAGATTGGACATCCCCAAAGCATTGATTGTGTTTGAAAATAAGTTTGATTAATTTACTCTGTTACAAAAAATTCATACTCAAGTGATAGGAGAGAACTCCAGGAAGAGGCCAGAATTGCACACAGAATTTCTACACAAATATTTATCTCGTCCACGTGTTTAACTGAAACTCATTTCATTTTACTGTTGATATATCAGAGGATACTCTAATATATACTTCACTCTTGTTTTCTGAGTATTATAAAATCTTTGTGATCCTTCTTTTCCTTTAACTTTTTTTTATATAATTCCTTCTTGTTTAAGAGAATAGTTTTTTTTATTATTACCATTTATTGTTCTAATTCAACTTCCTTTATTCTTTTTCTTTTTTTTTCTTTTTAGGAATGTTCTCCTATGCTTAAATTTTCATTCTGTCCGGTTTCAGATTTCTGAAGGAAAAGAACATTTCCTGTTTGCAGAGCAGAAATTTGCTCTGGTCAGAGCTGAACCTTGTAAATTAGCAGTGCAAGATGAGTGGTTTCAAATGTCCATTTATGTGTTTAGAAACATATGTATTAAGGAAAAAAGTTTATCTTCATTTAGGAACTGCTGCAATTGGTAATCACCTTCATTTATGAGCTGCACATTTATCTTGAAGTATTTAGTAGTAATCACTCTTGCTTAGGGGCCACATGCAACCTGCTCAGGGAAGTAATTAAGCTGTGGTAATTCTGGAGCTATAATTTAGTAAAAATAATTTTTAAAAAGGGGTGGGAGATTTAGTAAAAACAAAACAAAAACTTCCCTAAGGAACGAGGAAGAAAAATACCAACTCTCTCTTTAGAGGAGGAACATAAAAAATAAAAACAAACAAACAAAACCCCTGTGAAAGCGATGCAGTTAGTTTCTGCCGGAGTATAATGCTTGAAACTATTGATTTATTTCACAATGTCAGAATTGCATTTTAAGTGAAATTGTATGAAATTTCTAACTCAAAATTATAGGAAGTACAGTGCACAGGATTTCCTCCTGTAATGACAGTTTGCCATAATGCTTAGGATACAAATTTACCAGACTAATAATTTTGCTTGTTCCATCACCTTTTAACAGCCGCTGTCTCTTTTGCTAGTTCTCTTAGTCCAACATGGGTAAGCTTGCTCATTCTACAAATTCCCCCCCCCCTTTTTTTTTTGTTTTGTTCCATATCCTCCATTTTTATTCCAACCTGAATCTCTCTTTTCTACTTTGTCATTTTTAATTAAGTACGTGTGTATGACTGTTCTGTTTTCTGTATGTACCAATTCTGCTTTGCGAATTAACAGCCTAAAAATGAGAACCATCCTTTACTGCATAGTCCCCACAATGTAATGTCTCATTACTTATCCTTCCACTATGTATTTAATATTCCATCCCATTTGAAGGTAAGTATTTAGAAGTGAATATAAATACAGAGTGGTCTTGTGGAAAACATTTGGGGCATCGTATTTCCTCCTTCAGACCAGCACATCCAAGATTTGTTGTCTTCCTAAAACTTATGAAAAGTAAGTTCCAAAAAGACAGAGTTAGTCCTCACCTGTGAACTTTTGAAGACTGATGTTTTTGGGGAAATTGGAGTAAGTTTTAAAAACTGCATCAAAAGTTATTTGAAGAGTAAGGGAATAATTTATGAGAAAAGATTAAGTGAGTTAATTATGCATGGCTTAGCTAAAGAACACCTATGTGGTTCATAAAAGTGCAGATATTTAACAGATATAAACAGCAAGGAGAGTGTGAGTGGAATTATTGAAGGACTGCTAATCATCTGACTAGAGTAGGGAAATGAAAACAAAAAAGAAAAAAAAATCCTTTCAAAAAACCCCAATGTTTCAGAAACTACAATAATGCATATTCTTTCTGTGAGCCTCTGATGTTGGGCAACCGTAGTTTAATTGTGTATGCTACTTCAAAATGACAGTATTCTATATGTTTGACTGTTGTTGCAGGAGATATTTCTCAAGAATATTTTATCAACTATTTAATCTATGTTAAAGTCTTGTTTGCACACATTTAACACCTACTGAAATTGCTGCTTATGAACACAGTTGTGAGTTTAGCCATCTTTGTCTGTAATCAAGTTGTTTGAATAATTTTAGAACATTTCCCTTATACTAAAATATCTGACAAAAGAATGAATGAAAGTGGAGACAGTTTAACACATTGTAAGATAGAAACGATATAAACTGTGCTGTACTATAAGTGATATCTCTTCTGATTTTGTTTTCAAGCATATGTTCCTATATTCCCTCCTGAATATTCATTTATTCCTCTGACTTCAGTTACATTTTTTTGCTTAATAGTATTGTCAGTCAGTAAGAACAGTTGTCAAGATTCCCTTTCTATGCTCATCAGTTAATAACTGCTAGATTAGATATAAAACAGGCTTGCATTGCAAACATACAGAAAAAGCAGAGCTCCTGAAATATGGAGCAGTTCTTTGTATTCCAGAAATTTCTTAGGATTTTACCATGCAAAATTTTATGACAATGAAATTGGAAACCTTTATCACAGAAATCAGATAATGAATTTCTGCTTTGAGAAACTTCAGAGAAAACATAATTACTGTGCCCTCACTGAGCGCAAAACTTAACTGATTTATAAGGTTCGGTATTTAAAGGTGATTTCAGATGAGTTGTTTTTAAGGTCCTCAGAGACAGGCCACATAAAACTTAAGCTCATTATACGAGCAATGCTTACCCTTGCATTCCTCTGAAGACCCCTGTGTCGGTGTTATGCTCTGGCAGTGTCGAGAGATGAAGCAATTAGAACTTTCACATTACCTGTATAGGTTTTTTTAAAA